>VMBQ01000028.1:351772-370563 GCA_007657795.1 Dreissena rostriformis | reverse complement strand
AGTCCGGACACAGTGGCGCCGTTGAAAATGCACTAATTGACCCTATGACCTAGTTTTTGACCCGGCATGACCCATATTCGAACTTGGCCTATATATCAACTAGATGCAACTGCTGACCAAGTTTGGTGAAGATCGGATGAATACAATTTGAAATAGAGTCCGGACAAAGTGGCCCCTTTGAAAATGCACTTATTGACCCTATGACCTAGTTTTTGACCCGGCATGACCCATATTCGAACTTGGCCTAGATATCAACTAGATGCAACTGCTGACCAAGTTTGGTGAAGATCGGATGAATACAATTTGAATTAGAGTCCGGACAAAGTGATGCCTTCCGCCCGCCGCCCGCCGCCAAGGGGTTTCACATAATACGTCCCGTATTTTATACGGGCGTATAAAAATAAGTTTTTTTAGAACTTTTCTTTTTTCGTCATTCGTGGTTTACAGTCCCTTTAAGACACTTAAGCCAATTTAAAGATTTATTTAATGGTAAATACAAATAAAAACATATATTTTTCTCTCTAAATTTAGTAGTTGTCAAGATTTTTTCCCCCAAAAAATGAAGAATAACACTTTAGACATACATGTAAGAGTCTGTGTATACAAAGCAAAATATTTTTTTATCTCTTGAAACACAACTGTTAAAGAAGGAAAATATACCTTGGAGAAATATCCAACCAGATGACAGCCTTCGTCATCATTCTGGGTCAGTGCATAGAAGAGAAAGGGTTCAACGTCATAGTAAAGAGTCTTGTGGTCAAGAAACAGCTTTGCCAGGAGACACAGGTTTTGGCAGTAGATCTTGCTCACGTTGCCGTCCACTTCAAATACAGACAGCCCGTTATGGCGATAGATCTCGTTGGCTGGTGGGTGCTGCAGGCCACATTTGTTCTGAAATGTAATGTAAATTCAAACTTGTATAAATCATTACCAGATAGGCTTTATCATAAATAATTATGTGAAAAATTGCAATGAATTCCACATACTTATGGAATTGTGAGTTATGTGAAATGCCTTGAAGCAAAATTCTGAGGTCAAAACAAATGTGTTGTAAAACAATATACATATGTTATTGTCCTAAAAGCTTTGAATGTTATGACTAAAAATGCATACCATGTGTCTCTGTAGAACACTCCTGCTTTTCATGTACTTCAAGCAGTATTCACAGATGTACAATTTAGGAAGTCTGGAAATAAAAGAAATTTCAATGCATGAATACCAATAACAAGACGTTTTTTCTTTGTATGGTTATTCAAATATTTAAGGATATCATTTTTAACGTTAAAACAATCAAACCAATAGTTACAATACAGTCAACAAACATAATTCAAATCAAATCCAACAAGTTGTTCTGCAACTGCCCTCACCTAGCATATTCTTGTGGATATGGTGAGGAGTACCAGGTCTGTATCTCGTACTTCCCAAACTCAATACACGGCGGGTAGGGTCCCTGAGGTGGCACCACACTGGCTGTAGCTGACATACTGGACGTGGGGGCTAGTTGTCCTGAGACAGAGTTCGGGGTCCCAACTGGGGCCAATGCAGTTGTACTGGTATGTGTCGTGGACATGGTCACCACTGACCCCAAACTGGAAGTCGAGGGCCCATGAAGAAGGCTAGTGTTGAATGACTCTGTACCAGTAACTGATGTAGAGTTGTCTGCAGACTTTGGGTTTCGATGTACAGACTGATCTTCCATTTCCTGGAAACCAGTGTCAAGCTGTCACCCAACACAGGCAACAAGGAGAAAATAAGAACTAAAGCATACAAAAACAACAGGCAAACAAGCAAAAATAGCAGGCAAAACCAAACAAGAACACAACTTCAATAGAGGCTCCTAAAAACATGCTTTATGCATTACAAAAAACAAGATGTGTTTGTGAAACACTATGTCCACTTTTGAGAGATTTTGACCCATAAATTTGACCTTTGACCTTGAAGGATGACCTTGACCTTAACCTTTCACCACTCAAAATGTGCAGCTCCATGAGATTCACATGCATGCCAAATATCAAGTTGCTATCTTCAATATTGCAAAAGTTATGGCCAATGTTAAAGTTGGCGCAAACCAACCAACAAACCAACCAACAAACAGACCAACCAACAGACAGGGCAAAAACAATATGTCCCCCAGTATATACTGGTGGACATAAAAACAACAGAATATAAGTATTTCAAAGCAATAAATGTCAAAAACAATAGCATGACGTTTTATTTATAATATACAATAAATACTCATGCAGCTGGTGTCCACTTTCAAAACAATCATAACAAGACACTGCATCCAATAAACAAATATGCCCCAATGGAAGCATTCTCAGTATTAATTTATTTGCCAAATTTGTTTAAGTCTAAGTCTAAAAGTAGGTCAATGACGAGGTCAAAACGAGTGCAGGTAATGTGGGTGTGTTCATAGTGTATATAGACATCAACCATTCAAGTATCAACGCTTTGTAGCAAGCAGTATTGATGTTAGAGGATGTGCCTCATTTTGGGTAAACCAAGAGTTAGGACCTTCTGAAATAGTCCAAGTCCAAAAGTAGGCCAATGTCAGGCTAAAAATGAGGTCAGGTCATGAGGGTGTGTTGATAGTGTTCAAAGATGTCATCCAAGCATCACAGCTTTCTAGTGGGCATTATTGATGTTACACGAAAGACAAACATGTCATTTTGGGGCGAATTGTTGCAGAGGGAAAAACAAACAAACAGACAGGCCTATCGCTGCAGATACCGGGTACATAACAATAAATTAATGCTACTGGCATACATAATTTCATACAGCTGCATGATAACAGGAAAGCCAGAAAAGCCTAAGTGCTCGCCAGAGTAATTGAATAGAAAAATCACATGTATGAACACATGATATGTTGCAAAGGTTATTAAAAGTTTTCAAGCTGTCCTTTTTTAAATCCTATTTGCTCCTTCCATTATGGGCCCATTTGGCGCTCCTTCTAATAGCTTACTCTAACTGTAGAAATCTGGACATGTTTTGAGAAAATATGACGTCTCCGTGCATAGAAATGGGTCATTCCATTCAAAGTTCATGACAGATTGAGCACTTTTTTGTTATGTCTGATATCTTTACAGTATAAGAGTTTGTTAAAAAAGCATTTACCTCAGCAAAAAGACTGACCTTTATCAATTCAATGGACGATTTTATGGAGACAAGTAAGGTCATATTTAAATGTATTCTGTATCAAAAAAGAGTAAAATTGTTGATGGCATATAGACAGCAGAGGAGAGGTTCCAATCACTTTAACCACTTCCCATCCCGGGCGCTCAGTTTTTTTAAGATGTTCAAAATACAATATCAAGCCATTCCTAGTAAAGCAGCTAATATACATGTATAACTATGATCACTTTTAGAATGGAATGCCATGCTATGTACCACTGTAGCTTTGCTATTGGCTTTCAAAGCTTACAGCAGGAAAAGCAACATGCCTGTGTGTGGGTAAGTCAACAAACTTTAGTGAAATAGATTTTTTGAAGTTTTATCATTATTAATTGAAAAATGAATAATTTCAATAACAGACATAGAGAAAACAAGGGTTCGAAATGTATATAAAAGAACGCATACACACCTGAATGCTGTTTTCTTCACAATGATTTGTATTTTACGTAAATTGTACGTTAATGAAAATATTTATCAAATAACTTAATGAATCTAAGCAATCTGCCCCTCAGAATTACTTAGCAGTTGTGCAACTTTTACACATGTTAGATTGAGCTTTATAATGTTTTTTGTGTTTTTTTTATTAGCAACAAATATGTGCTTTTTTTGTAGTCTAGCTCTTTTAAACATGTCCAATATACAAGAGCTAATCTGAAACTGTAAGACATTTAAAGAAAGTCAATCTAAGGTGCTTGTCATTTACCTTATTGAGGGCATCCTGTGCACGGTCCTGAGCCTGGGTGAAAAGTTCCAAGTCCTCCTGCTCCACCCCCGGGGGGAGGGGTGTGTGGGGCTGCAGCTCAGTGTCGGAATCTACAACAGCACACACCAACATGACACCAATATACATGTGCCCAAGTGACACAACCAGGTAACATGACTGATGACACTATTGGAACTTATTTCTGATTGACTCAGTTAATTAGAAACATCATTTCAAACTTGGGACAATCAATGCATTCACATTAAAGGTAGTAGGAGACAAATGAAATCCAGTAATATTGAATCTGTTTAAGGTGTATCGATTTTTCTGGGTATATTGACAGATATTGTCAAAGGATGGTCATTTCAAAAAGTGAAAAGAATAACATATTGTATATTTTGAGAAAAAAAAATATGAACTTACTAAAATGAAACCGTTACCGGTAATTTGTCATTATAACCTGCAAGCTTATTGTATAATTAACTAATTTGAAAAATATCAAATTTAACAAATTTGCGTTTTTGCATCATGATTATTAATATGTTTATATGCTATACAATAAACCAGACAAGGGGGAAGGACGTCGACCCGTCAGACATTGTTGAGGAAATTTTCAAAATGCTGGCGATAAAATGCACGATTGCCCGACATACTATTATGTAGATTTTTCTTCCAAAGATTGTAATCCTAGTGAAAATTTCACAACAAAATTATTTTGCTGTGACGGGTTTTATGATTTCTGGCCAGTTTCTTTAACATTCTTAACTGACATCAGTATATTACTCTTATGATTTATTCATAGTAACAATATTGAGTTTGTTTTGCCAAAACATTTTTTTTCTCTGAAATAATAATAAATGTCACCAAGCTTTTTTTAAATATATAAAGTTTAAGAGCATTTTTGGTCATTATACTTACTAAAAGCAATATTTGGCATGCCACTTTCCTGGATTTTCCAATCCCACCCATTTTCTTAAGCTGCATTTTTTTTTTCTTGGGACACTTAACGTTCCTAATTGTTTGATATTGTATTTGTAGATGAATGTACATAATTTTGGTGGGCTTCAGCAACCTGTAACTTTTATCAACATGCCCACAACTGACTTTGAAGTTTCTACACGCATATTTTTCTTGGTTGAATTTGTCGTATTTTTTTTTATAGCGAAGTCTTCTTTACTTTAATTTATTTATATTGTTTATATAAAAATCACAAAATTATTATTATTATTATGCTTATAGATGCCAGTACAGAATTGAATATGCTATAAATAAAGAAAAGGATCATGATGGCCCTTAAGCGCTCACCTGAGTTTGAAGCAAACCAATTGTAAAAACTTGACCTGGTGACCTAGTTTAAGAACACGTGTTACTTTGCCAAGGTAATGTTTTTCTGCTGTTTTTGTACGATTCGACCTGGCGACCTTGTTTTTGGACATATGTGACCCAGGTTCGAACTCAGCCTAGATATTTTCAATATAAACTTGTCGCCTTTAGTGCGATAACAAGCTAAAAGTAGACACCACACAATGGATGACGCACAGACACAGAATGATCATAATGGCTCACCATGATCACTTTGTGCTCAGGTGAGCTAAAAATATGAACATTTTGTGTGGCTTCTTCTAATGAGACAATGTTGGCTGGATCATTTTTTGTTTACCAAGGGCATCTTATGACAATAATGCCAATACCATTTTAACTAGACAGTTAAAGGTCTTCAATTTTTCCAAAAAAATGTTTTATTGATAGCAGATTATGACTTTCATAAAATAAAACACACTTGTGATTAAGACCATTAGTCTGCTACTACCTTAATTAGATGCTGATAATGATGGTTTATGACACTTTACTGAAACAAACATTAACTATTCATTATAACACTCAAAACATTGTTATGAAATGAAACACAAATAATGGGAAGTTACACACACAAAAAAGAATTACAATATGCATCTACCGGTAAATATATTCTTCAAACCGTTTCGCATGCAGGGTTAGCAGAAGCACATATCACCAAGGGTATGATGACTGGGAACAATGATTGTCACCACTCTGCCATAACTTGCCACCACAGCAACATAGCAAAGCACCTTTGAACCTTAATTCATCTACAGCTACTTCTATTGATGTTGGTTATTCAACTGACACTTTTTAAAATGTCTGGTGTGTATTTCATTTTTCCAGCTCCAGTGTATTGTCACATGGCCTAATTTACCACGTGTACCATTGACAAAAGTCTTTTGCTGTGCAAGAACATTCTTGACAGTTGTACTTTTGACAGATTTCATGCAGTTTGCAGTTAAGGCAGAGAGGCGCAGCAGCGGAGTATGGTAGGTGAAGGACAGTGATGTATTACATGATACAAGTGAGCACAGCAGAACAGCCACTTGAAAGAAGCATGCATACATACCAAGGGATGACTGTTACTGACAGAAGAGTCACTTCAACTAAGAGGATTTGGTACGAAGGAATGAGCAACCCTCTGCTAGTCTACAAACACCACAACTAGCATTCTAGCTGCTATATTCTGAGCACAGAAGACCACCAATCATCGTCGCTTACCATTCCTTGACCTGCTGTATCCTGTCCCGCTGGAGATACTTCTGGAAGGGGAGCCGGAGTCTGCACTTGAACTGGAATACTGGTCGGAGTGATAGCCTTCCATCAGAAGGTCTTCTCTGAATGCTGCAGGTTGAAGAATTCTTGGTGGGGATTCCCTGGAAAGTCTTGGAGGCCGCCCTCTGCCTCTTCCACAGTTCAATAACTTTCCACTCACAACTATTTTTCCATCGATCACAGTATGCATGCTTGTGCAATTGCTGTCTTTGGCATCTACACTACTCAGAGAGCTATCACATTTGCTACTTATATCACAATTCGCCTTCACTTTTTTATGTTTTTGGTTTGAATTATACACTGGCAAGGAGCGCTTACGCTCTCCCTGGGCAGTAAAAATATGTGAAAGACCATCAAACAATCCCTTCAACTGTCCTGAACCAGGAGGGTCTCCCAGTTTTGTCCGCTTTCTATGCACATTGTATAATTTTGACTTTCTTATAAGTTTGCTAGCTGCTTGTCGAGACTGACTTTGGTTCTTTGCTTTACCGGCAACTTTAGAGTTTGTTTTTTGTTTGGATGATTTTATCTTGACTAGTTCTGCACTGGAGCTTAATGAAACACGAGACTTGCGTTTGTCTGAGGGAGTAAAAAACCTAGACAAACCATCAACCAAACCTTTTGGCTTACTTAGTGCAGATAAGGGTTCAAAGGTGCTTTCCTGATCAGAGTCGCTAGAGCTCAGGTAACATGTGGGATACTTGGACTGAATGTCTACTTTACCCGAACTGCTGTCATGATCACTGCCCGTCTTCTTACTACATTCCAGTTTCTTGCGTGGGGGCCTTTGATTTGGAGGAATTTTTGGACACTGATACTGCCTGAAAAAGTTTCTTGATTATGACAAACAAACTTTACAAGCAAATAACAAGAGGGCCATGCACCCTAAGGCGCTCACCTTAGAACCAAAGGAATAAGACTATTCTGAGAGAGTTTGAGCCGATTCATGAAGATTGGACCAAAACAAGAGACGTGTTTGTCAGAAAAACAATGCCCCCTACTGCGCCGCTTTGATTATTTATTTTTTTTACCTTTGACCTTGAAGGATGACCTTGACCTTTCACAACATAAAATGTGCAGCTCCATGAGATATATAGCATGCCAAATATCAAGTTGCTATGATCAATATTGCAAAAGTTATGACCAAACTTTAACCTAGGTAAAAGTTATGGGAAAGAAAGACAGACACACAACACAGACAGACAGACAGGCCAAAAACAATATACCTCTTTTTTTTTTAATGGGGGATAAAAAGTGACTTCTAGAGTATAAAGATTTTTTTTTATTTGACCTAATGACCTAGTTTTTGAGCTCACAAAAACCAGTTTCAATCCATTCCCAATGCCAAATATGCATATTTTTTCCCCAATTCTCAAAAAAAAATCCCAATTAAAAAAAAAAACACAAAAAAATACAAAGATATCATTTGAACAAATGTTCTGACTAAGTTTCATGGAGATTGGACAATAAATGTGACTTCTAGAGTGTTAACAACGTTTTACTATAGCCATATAAGGAAAACCGCCCTGCCACCTGGCGGCCATGTCTTTCAACCAACCGGAACCATTTTCAAACTCGCCCAAGATATCATTGGGACACATGTTCTGACTAAGTTTCATGAAGATTGGACAATTAATGCGACTTCTAGAGTGTGGACAAGGTTTTACTATAGCCATATAAGGAAAACTGCCCCGCCCCCTGGGGGCCATGTTTTTCAACCAGCTGGAACCATTTTCGAACTCGTCCAAGATATCATTGGGACACATGTTCTTACTAAGTTTCATGAAGATTGGACAATAAATGTGGCCTCTAGAGTGTTAACAAGGTAAATGTTGACGAAGGATGACGGACAAAAGGCGATCACAAAAGCTCACCATGAGCACAACGTGCTCAGCTGAGCTAAAAATAGAGCTATCACTGAAAGTCAGTAATGTTGAGATTGACTGAGGTTTGATATCCACTGTGTGAGCATTCTTTCCATCTCCCTTAAAGACAACAAGAACTGGTTATACCCAAGAAAGGGACTTGAGTGTGTTTCAATAAGCCTAAAGCTTTCTATGCAATCAAGCTAAAATATATTTTTAAACTTAAAAAAAATAAACAATAAATAAGCAGTCTAAAATAATGTATTTTACAAACAAGTCTTCATTTTCTATCATGAAAAAAATGCTTTGAAAATCTGGAATGTGAATCTGGACACTAGAAGTAAGTTTGGTTTAACAAATTCAAATTGTTTATGAAAAACTCATAATGAACTAGAGCTTTGTCACAGATGTGACTTATACCCCCACATGCTGCACTGACACAGAATATTTTGCATGCTGTCTTCACAAAACAACAGAAGCTAATTTATGGCGATTTTTAAGAATTATTATGCAGCTTATTTATGCCATCATCATTAATGGCCATTTTGACCTTTGAACTCTTGAATTCTTTCGCATTTACGCCGTCCAATGACTGTGAACAAAATTAATGTACAGAGTCATTTTAAAATCGGACAATGAAAGACATAGTTATGACCCGGAAATGCTCATTTATGGCCATTTTTTACTTTTGAACTCCCAAGTGAAACCTTGACCTTGGAGATATCGCTATAATTCTTTCGCATGACACACCGTCTAATGATTGCGAACAAACGTACCGAGTAATTTTAAAAATCTCACAATGAATGACATAGTTATGGCCCGGACAAGCTCATTTATGGCCATTTTTGACCTTTGAACTCAAAGTGTGACCTTGACCTTGGAGATATCGACATAATTCTTTCGCATGACACACCATCAAATGATTGTGAACAAATGTACCGTGTTATTTTAAAATCTCACAATGAATGACATAGTTATGGCCTGCACAAGATCATTTATGGCCATTTTTGACCTTTGAACTCAAAGTGTGACCTTGATGCTGCAGATATCGACGTAATTCTTTCCCATGACACACCGTCCAATGATGGTGAACAAATGTGCCAGATGATTTTAAAATCTCAAAATGAACGACATAGTTATGGCCCGGACAAGCTCATTTTTGGCCATTTTTGACCTTTGAACTCAAAGTGTGACCTTGACCTTGGAGATATCGACGTAATTCTTTCCCATGACACACCGCCCAATGCTGGTGAACAAATGTGCCAAATGATTTAAAAGTCTCACAATAAATGACAAAGTTATGCCCCGAACAAGCTCATTTATGGGCATTTTGACCTTTGAACTCAAAGTGTGACCTCGGAGATATGGACATTATTCTTGCGCATGACACACCCTCCAATGACGGTGAACAAATGTGCCAAATGATTTTAAAGTCTCACAATAAATGACAAAGTTATTGCCCGGACAAGCTCATTTATGGGCATTTTGACCTTTGAACTCAAAGTGTGACATTGACCTTGGAGATATCGACGTACTTCTTTGGCATGACACACCGTCCCATGATAGTGAACAAATGTACCAAGCCATTTAACAAGAGCTGTCAGAAGACAGCGCGCTCTTCTATTCAAGTGCTTGACAGTATAAAGTAAGCCATCATGGGGAAATTGTTCATATTCAATAAGGTCTAGGTAATATAGTCATATTCAACTGGAAGAGGACCATAATTGAAACTTATTGATTGCTTATGTTTTAAAGAAGCGGTACATTTTAGACAATTTTGAGTTCAGGTATATTTTCCACAATCTAAAATATAAAACAAACTAATAAGATTATATTTCAAGTTTGATAGCAATAGCTTGGGTGGGATGGTTGTACGGTCTTAAAAAAAAAAAAAAAAAAAAATGTTTTTTTTNTTACCTTTGACCTCAAAGTGTGACCTTGACCTTGGAGATATTGACGTAATTCTTTCGCGCGACACACCGTCCAATGATGGTGAACATATGTGCCAAATGATTTCAAAATCCCTTGATGAACGACATAGTTATGGCCCGGACAAGCTCATTTATGGCCATTTTTGACCTTTGACCTCAAAGTGTGACCTTGACCTTGGAGATATTGACGTAATTCTTTCGCGCGACACACCGTCCAATGATGGTGAACATATGTGCCAAATGATTTCAAAATCCCTTGATGAACGACATAGTTATGGCCCGGACAAGCTCATTTATGGCCATTTTTGACCTTTGACCTCAAAGTGTGACCTTGACCTTGGAGATATTGACGTAATTCTTTCGCGCGACACACCGTCCAATGATGGTGAACATATGTGCCAAATGATTTCAAAATCCCTTGATGAACGACATAGTTATGGCCCGGACAAGCTCATTTATGGCCATTTTTGACCTTTGACCTCAAAGTGTGACCTTGACCTTGGAGATATTGACGTAATTCTTTCGCGCGACACACCGTCCAATGATGGTGAACATATGTGCCAAATGATTTCAAAATCCCTTGATGAACGACATAGTTATGGCCCGGACAAGCTCATTTATGGCCATTTTTGACCTTTGACCTCAAAGTGTGACCTTGACCTTGGAGATATTGACGTAATTCTTTCGCGCGACACACCGTCCAATGATGGTGAACATATGTGCCAAATGATTTCAAAATCCCTTGATGAACGACATAGTTATGGCCCGGACAAGCTCATTTATGGCCATTTTTGACCTTTGACCTCAAAGTGTGACCTTGACCTTGGAGATATTGACGTAATTCTTTCGCGCGACACACCGTCCAATGATGGTGAACATATGTGCCAAATGATTTCAAAATCCCTTGATGAACGACATAGTTATGGCCCGGACAAGCTCATTTATGGCCATTTTTGACCTTTGACCTCAAAGTGTGACCTTGACCTTGGAGATATTGACGTAATTCTTTCGCGCGACACACCGTCCAATGATGGTGAACATATGTGCCAAATGATTTCAAAATCCCTTGATGAACGACATAGTTATGGCCCGGACAAGCTCATTTATGGCCATTTTTGACCTTTGACCTCAAAGTGTGACCTTGACCTTGGAGATATTGACGTAATTCTTTCGCGCGACACACCGTCCAATGATGGTGAACATATGTGCCAAATGATTTCAAAATCCCTTGATGAACGACATAGTTATGGCCCGGACAAGCTCATTTATGGCCATTTTTGACCTTTGACCTCAAAGTGTGACCTTGACCTTGGAGATATTGACGTAATTCTTTCGCGCGACACACCGTCCAATGATGGTGAACATATGTGCCAAATGATTTCAAAATCCCTTGATGAACGACATAGTTATGGCCCGGACAAGCTCATTTATGGCCATTTTTGACCTTTGACCTCAAAGTGTGACCTTGACCTTGGAGATATTGACGTAATTCTTTCGCGCGACACACCGTCCAATGATGGTGAACATATGTGCCAAATGATTTCAAAATCCCTTGATGAACGACATAGTTATGGCCCGGACAAGCTCATTTATGGCCATTTTTGACCTTTGACCTCAAAGTGTGACCTTGACCTTGGAGATATTGACGTAATTCTTTCGCGCGACACACCGTCCAATGATGGTGAACATATGTGCCAAATGATTTCAAAATCCCTTGATGAACGACATAGTTATGGCCCGGACAAGCTCATTTATGGCCATTTTTGACCTTTGACCTCAAAGTGTGACCTTGACCTTGGAGATATTGACGTAATTCTTTCGCGCGACACACCGTCCAATGATGGTGAACATATGTGCCAAATGATTTCAAAATCCCTTGATGAACGACATAGTTATGGCCCGGACAAGCTCATTTATGGCCATTTTTGACCTTTGACCTCAAAGTGTGACCTTGACCTTGGAGATATTGACGTAATTCTTTCGCGCGACACACCGTCCAATGATGGTGAACAAATGTGCCAAATGATTTTAAAATCCCTTGATGAACGACATAGTTATGGCCCGGACAAGCGGGACAGACAGACCGACCGACAGACCGACAGACAGACCGACCGACCGACAAAGTGACTCCTATATAGCCCCCATTACCAATGGTACTGGGGGTATAATTAGAGAGCAGACACCATGCTGAATGTTTAAAACGCACTAAGTGACCCCGTGACCTAGTTTTTTGCCCGGCATGGCCCATGTTCTAACATGGCCTAGAGATCATCAAGATAAAACTTGTGACCAAGTTTGGTGAAGATCGGATGAAAACTACTTGAATTAGAAAGCGGACACCATGCTGAATGTTAAAAACGCACTAAGTGACCCCGTGACCTAGTTTCTGCCCAGCATGGCCCATGTTCGAACTTGGCGTAGACATTATCTAGATACAACTACTGACACAGTTTGGAGAAGATCGGATGAAAACTACTTGAATTAGAGAGCGGGCACCATGTTGAATGTTTGAAACGCACTAAGTGACCCCGTGACCTAGTTTTTGGCCCGGCATGACCCATGTTCAAACTTGGCCTAGACATTATCTAGATACAACTTCTGACCAAGTTTGGTGAAGATCGGATGAGAACAACTTGAATTAGAGAGCAGACACAAAAATTGTGAAGGACGGACGGACAGACAGACTAACCGACGGACTGTGCGAAAACTATATGGCGCCCGTTGGGGGGGCATAAAAAGTATATTATTCTTTATACACAAAAGTACTGGAAGCTTCATTTGCCTGAACTCACCACTGCTTTGACTTTGGACTCTTCCCACTATCTGGGGTCTTTGGAATTCCTGATCTGCCATGTTTCTTCTTGTACCTCTCAGCCAACTCTAAGTACGTTCTTCCTTTCTTATTACCTCTTTCTGGATCACAGATATTGCATACCCACTGGCCTGAAAACATGGGTTTTTTTAAAATGATTTGACTTAATGATTTTACTTCAAGAACAAACGAAAACCATGGAAATAATTAAGTTTACAGTCGAGCTGAATCAAATTCTTTTAAAAGATAATTTATTATTTCAAAATGAAAAACAATAAATATCCACCAATTAGGTGTAAGGGACAGAAAAACATATGGCTTGTGTGGGTATGTTGTTGTTTTTATATAAAGATATTGTAAAATCTTAAGCAAAATTAAGAGCTTACAAATAACTAGAGCTTTGTCACAGACGTGACGAATACTCCCACATGATGCATTGACACAGAATACTTTGCATGTTGTCTTCACAAAAAACGGAGGACACCATGCTCAATGTTTAAAATGCACTAAGTGACCCGATACCTAGTTTTTGACCAGGCATGGCCCATGTTCGAACTTGGCCTACACATCATCAAGATACAACTTCTGACCAAGTTTGGTGAAGATCGGATGAAAACTACTTGAATTAGAGAGCTGACACCTTGCTGAATTTGTAAAACGTACTAAGTGACCCCGTGACCTAGTTTTTGATCTGGCATGGCCCATGTTTGAACTTGGCCTTAAGATCATCAAGATAACATTTCTGACCAAGTTTGGTGAAGATCGGATGAAAAGTACTTAAATTAGAGAGCGGACACCATGCTGAATGTTAAACAAGATGTGTTTGTGAAACACTATGTCCACTTTTGAGCGATTTTGACCCATAAATTTGACCTTTGACCTTGAAGGATGACCTTGACCTTTCACCACTCAAAATGTGCAGCTCCATGAGATACACATGCATGCCAAATATCAAGTTGCTTTCTTCAATATTGAAAAAGTTATGGCCAATGTTAAAGTTGGCGCAAACAGACCAACAGACCAACAGACAGACAGGGCAAAAACAATATGTCCCCCAGTATATACTGGTGGACATAAAAAAGCACTAAGTGACCCCGTGACCTAGTTTTTGGCCCGGCATGGCCAATGTTAAAACTTGGCTTAGAGATTATCTAGATTAAACTTCTGAGCAAGATTGGTGAAGATTGGATGAACACTACTTGAATTAGAGAGCGAACAACATGCTGAATGTTTAAAACACACTAAGTGACCCCGTGACCTAGTTTTTGACCCGGCATGACCCATAATAAAACTTGAACTAGACATCATCTAGATACAACTTCTGAGCAAGTTGGTGAAGATTGGATGAAAACTACTTGAATTAGAAAGCGGCCACCATGCTGAATGTTTAAAACGCACTAAGTGACCCCGTGACCTAGTTTTTGACCCGGCATGACCCATGTTGGAACTTGGCCTAGACATCATCTATCTACAACTTCGGACCAAGTTTGGTGAAGATCGGATTAAAACTACTTGAATAAGGGAGCGGACAACATGCAGCATGTTTAAAACGCACAAAGTGACCCGTGAGCTAGTTTTTGACCCGGCATGACCCATATTCAAACTTGACCTAGACATCATCTAGATACAACTTCTGACCAAGTTTTGAGAAGATCGGATGAAAACAACTTGAATTAGAGAGCGGACACTTAATACGGACCAACAGACAGACAAGTTCACTCCTATATATAGGGGGGCTAAACTTAAAACTAAACTTGTGGGGGTATAATAACAGACAAGAGACGTTTGTAAAACATGCATGTCCCTGACTTGCAGCTAAGGCATTCCATGACCTTCACCTTTGATCTCCTACTTTAAAAAGCATGAGGGGTCATCCTTCAAAAACACTTAATAGAATACACGTTTAGATGATTAAAAGAATTCTCTATACATTTGTGTGGAAGCAACTTTCATGTTAAAAGCACAGGTGTCCTTGATCTTTGAAGTGTTGACCTCAAAATCAATATGCGTCTTTTGATCCTCTTAAGTAAACAGCATAGCACTTTAAATGATCATACATCATTTTGCTTTCTCTAGATATTGTGCAGAAACCAATTTCATGATACAAGCTCCTGTGTTCTTGACCTTTGACAGGTTGAACTCAAAATCGATATACTTCTTGCGTTCCTTCCAATTAATCATTATACAGTGCCCCAGCTAAGCCTTAATGGAAGGGCGCAGCATTCCTTCTTCCCCTAGGTCCCACCCTGCCCCCTCAGACCCCCCAACATGCCTTTTTTATTTTATCACATTATTGTACATCAAATTTATTAGTAGTTTCAATTAATTATATGCAAATGACACAGTGAAACTAGTTTTGTTAATTAAAGAATCAATGTTTTAAATGAAAAGACATCATGTAGTATGAAATATAAAACATATCATATTAAAAATACGCCACAGGGATAATAGGATCTTTAGACAAAAGAGCAAGCTGACCATTTCAATTTCAGGCTGAAACGGATGGTCAATGGACCTACATACCAACTGACTAAAAAGTGAAAAGCAACATAGTCCTGATAATTCCATGAAGGCGCAAGGGGAAGCCCAAAATATGGGCACATTTGACACAATGCCCTGAATGGTTTTGGACTCTACCTTTTGGTGCTTTTATTACTGGAGGGTCGCAGCAATCCATGTGAAAGCCACGATCGCATGAGTCACAAAACAGCATGTTATCCTACAATATGAATAACAACATTAAGTTCAACATATGATTTACATTGGCAGACTCATGTACCACAGGTCCGTTATATTTGTACAAAACATGTATTATTTATTGAACATTGTTGGAATTAATGAAGCCGATAAGCACTGGACTGATTTATTTCCAACTGGTATAGCTCCGTTACTCAGGTATTGTTTTACACCAAGGATGTAAACAGTCTAGTAACAATGTGTAGCTCTCGAAAAATAATATAAGAACTACGGTTTGAATTGCTATATTGTTAATTAAGATAATGGACTAGTAAACGTTTAAAACATTCAGTCAAATCCTACTTGTGTGCACAATGATTGGACGAGATAAAGATTTGCCTCAACATAAAAATGGGCAAAAACAGGGTTCATACAGATTTTCTCTTATGAAATTCAAGCACTTTTTAAGCACTTTTCAAGGCAAAAAAATCCAAATTCAAGCACTTTTTAAGCCCGACCTACTGAAAACTGTATATTATTCTGTGTCCAAAACTGACAACATTTTCGCTAAATTGGTCTCTTCTTGCTTAACATTCTATGCGACTTACAACAGTCTGCACTACCCTGCTACAGTTACAACTGCTTAATCAAAAGTAAGATATTTCATTATGATAAAGTAATTGACCAAAGGCATTACACATACCAAAAAACAAAACAAAACCTGTTATTTATGCAAGAGTAATTTTGATTCCAATTTCTTCCATTTCAAATTTTCTGAACTTGCCAGTATTTAGTCTTTAATATGCAGTATTACATTATTACATTTTGAATCCAAAAGGATATGTATGACAATGCCCCAGAGAGGGATGCTGAACAATCGGTAGTAGGCCTATATGAAAAAGTAAATGCATTGCAAGGCAGTTCAGTCTACTTTCAGTTTGTCAAAATCATATTATAACTTCACAGACTATTCTGCTGAATAGTAAATAACATTTACTGCGTGCTACACAAAAGACCTGTATGTATGTCGTAAACGACAAAAATACGAGAAATTTCATCACATTGGTTTAACTCCTGCGTTCAGTTGATGTTTTGCACTCTTCTGATGGCTTTTCAACGCCGATTCCCCCATACTAGCGATATCTATATCTTTTCTGCATACTTTACTTTCTAAAAAAGGAACACATTCGCTGGCATATTTCAACTTGTCAGCACCGGAAGATTAGTAGTAGTTGCCTCCCTTACGTTCTAAAACCTGTACCAACCAGTACCAATTCAGTATATGGATGCCAGTATGAACAGATCGGAACCGTCATAAATCGTGGAAATCGTGAAAAAAACTACGACTTCGGACTCATGGAAAAGATATGAAATTATATATTTTTTTTACCTTATAATGTTTTTTAAGCACTTTTGAAGCTTAAATAAACACTTTTTAAGCATTTTTAAGTTTGTATATGCAAATAAGCACTTTTTGAGCACTCCACAGCCTTTATAAGCACTATTCAAAAAGAACATTGCAATTCAAGCACTTTTCAAGGTGTGTACGAACCCTGAAAAAATGTAAACCAAAACAGTTTGTACAGTACCTCCATGCAAATGGAGCAAGCGAAAATATCTGATATTTTTCAAACAACACTTACCTCTCGTCCTGCTTTACGACAAAAGAAGCAGGTTTTGCACTCAATACATTGCCATCGTGTTTTCTTGACATTTTTCGTCAATTCTGTTGAAAACTTTAAACAGGATGGATGACCTGGTAATTAAAAAAAGAATTGTAATATTAATGTTGCATGGAAACCTAATTTGGAGAAAGCATGATTCACCTTTTTTATTTGGCTCCCCTCTACTGCACTCTTAGTCTAGGCTTGACAACAAAAACTGTTCAATTTTTTTTTTAATCGAAGATGCCTTTAAAAAATCCTCAGCAAATCTTTATAAATAAAAAAAGATGATGCTAGAAATTTAAAACGTTAAGTGAAGATCTATGTAGTACGTAGACATTAAAGAACTTTCCATAATTATAAAACACCAATCATGAGAAAAGTTAAACAGCAATTTTCCTTAACACTTAAAGAATGGTAGCGGTAGCATTTCATATTGTGAAAACTAGAGCTTTGTCACTGACGTGACGTATACCCCCACATGCTGCATTGACACAGAATATTTTGCATGCTGTCTCACAAAACAAGAGAAGCTTATTTATGGCAATTTTTAAGAATTATTATGCCATTATCATTTATGGCCATTTTGACCTTTGAAATCTTGAATTCTTTGGCATGATACGCCATCCAATGCCTGTGAACAAAATTAATGTGGAGAGTAATATTAAAATCTCACAATGAATGACATAGTTATGGCCCAGACAAGCTTATTTATGGCCATTTTTGACCTTTGAACTCAAAGTGTGACCTTGACCTTGGAGATATCGACGTAATTTTATCGCGCAACACACCGTCCAATAATGGTTAACAAATGTGCCAATTGATTTCAAAATCCCACAATGAACGACATAGTAATGGCCTGGACAAGCTCAACTATGGCTATTTTTTACCTTTGAACTCATGTGTGACCTTGACCTTTGAGATATTGACGTAATTCTTTCGCGCGACACACCGTCCAATGATGGTGAACAAATGTGCCAATTGATTTCAAAGCCTCACAATGAACAACATAGCTATGGCCCGGACAAGCTCATTTATGGACATTTTTAACCTTTGACATCAAAGTGTGACCTTGACCTTGGAGATATTGACGTAATTCTTTCGCGCAACACACTGTCCAATGATGGTGAACAAATGTGCCAAATGATTTTAAAATCCCTTGATGAACCACATAGTTATGGCCCGGACAAGCTCATTTATGGCCATTTTTGACCTCAAAGTGTGACCTTGACCTTGGAGATATAGACGTAATTCTTTCGCGCAACACACCTTCGCATGATTGCAAACAAATGTGCCAATTGATTTCAAAGTCTCACAATGAACAACATAGCTATGGCCCGGACAAGCTCATCT
>VMBQ01000028.1:277154-350956 GCA_007657795.1 Dreissena rostriformis | reverse complement strand
GATAAAGTTCAGTCTTCATCAAATACATTCAAATATGAAATGAATAAACGTTGAACATGCCCAATATTGCATGTTTTTATATAAAGAAGACAAAATAACAAATAAAAACAAATTTATTTGTTAAACCACTGACTTATTTAAGCATGATAAATTCACAATGTTTTCCCAAAATGAGCCGTTTCATCGAAGCAAAAATTCCCAAAATGGACAATTTTGTCGATAAAAAATTCCCAATTTGGTCAGACTCCTTTTCCCAAAATAGGCAGAAAAACCCCTTTGATTGGTTATCGGATAGCACGGACATGAACTGCAACTTATGAAAATTCTTCGCTACTTTCCGAAAATCGCACAATTGTCCGCAATCTTGAAATATTTCCAGTGATCGATTTCTCCAAGTAAAGCAGTTCCAAAGCATATAATAAAGCAATATGTTAACCAAATTATATATTGATTACGTATTGTCTTGGCAAATGGTTTTCATTTTTTGCAGTCAAACGATATGCACATTTTATTTCATTTGCAAAACACGTACATTTTTTCGGATGTCGTTTTCGGATTAAGTATGTGTCGTCCCTTATAAAAAAAAATTGGCGTTCTTTAAAAGAAAAAAACATAGAATGACGAACATGCATGCAATTATATGGTCTGGTTTATACTATTTCGCATCATATACCTCAAAAATAGAAACTTGAAACAAAATTGGCTATGAAAAATTGCCTCTGGCTATGAAATGTAGAAAGTTTCATAGCCACATTGGCTATGAAGACGAAAATGTTAGTTTTGCAGACTGCAATTGACCACAAATAATAAATTACATTTATCAACTCTAAAATAACTTGATCGATTTATTATTTTACTTTTATGTGTATAAAGGCAAGAAGACAATCATGTTTTAATGGTCACTCTCTCATTTTTTTTTAGAACGAAGTGTCTAATAATTATTAATATTATACCACAATTTTATTAATTGAAATTACATCTACCAAAGTATATAGCTAAAATTTATATGATTTAAATCTTCTAATTTAAATTATTATAAAGAGTAATATTCAACAAGTTTTTACCATATCAGTGGACTTTTTCGCTCGTAAAAACTCCCAATCCCGAAATTGCATTTTCCCCCATTATAAACGTGAAAAGGCCTGATAACTGCCCCAAAAAACACGGTTACTTAGCAATTTACAATAATTAAATTGAATTATTAGAAGATACTTGGAGAAAACGAAAATAAAAGTAAATGTGTATCCTCAATCTTTTTCAGGGTCTTTTAAGATTTATTTGTTACATTGATTTGGGAAACTTTTGACTTCAAATTGGGAATAATGGTCAGAAATAAATTGGAATACGAATGGTGCCGTTTACCAGTACCACTGTCATATAGAGGATGCATACTCTGTGTTTACAAATCATTCACATGCCAAGCCTTAACAACGTTCTCAACAATACACCTTGTAATTAACAATAGATGTGAAATAATCCCAAATGACAAATTAAATAACTCACCGCTATTACCGCAGTCAACACACGATATCAGCTCTTCCGGTACACCATCTCTGTTCTTCTTCTCATCACCCAAACAAAAACTGCATACTGGGCAAGGGGGGCAGATCTCCTAAAATGCAATATTTCAATATTATCAAAAGGTATACTATAAATTAGTATTAACTTATAATTAAGATCATTTATGACCTAAAAGTCAGTTAAGAATATTTTGCTATGAGTTGACTCACTACTAAGTCATCTCCGCTATGAGAGAACATATTTATTTTAAATTTAATGAATCACAAGTAATTAGAGAACAAAACTGAGCTACTAAATCAAATTGAAATTATAGTATAACAATGTACTTTGAATGAACAAAAGTCAAAATTTTGGCTCAAAATATGTCATCATGCAAAAAAAAAAATTGTTAAATTCGAGTTACATGAGACAAGTATATCTGTATATTAAACTTAGTACTATTCTGTTTATATTAACAAAATTAATATTATGTTAATGACAATATAAGTCATCTGTAGTGGCTGACCAAGGAAAAGTTCAATATTTAAAAAATTGAAAGACGAGTGACAAATCAAATACCGGTATGTCATCCCAGTTTTGTCAGTGTTAAATGGGTTAACAAATGATGTTAGTAAACTAATTAGAAAATGCATAAAATGGTCATGAATGTGAAAAATTGATGATTCAACAGAAATTGATGCAATTGACAGAACATGACTCAATGAAGATGATAAAATGTGAACTGTTTGCAAACATTTTTACACACCTTATTTTCTTCCTCAAAGCAAAATGTGTGCTCTGAAAAGTCATCACCAACCATTCTTCCATTGTCGGTCACTGATCCCTCCTTCAATTTAATCAGTTTCCCATCTTGTTCTAGTTTACCCCGTATGATACCCATTCGAACAGCTGATTTGAGACTTTCTAGTAGACAAGAATCACTGGCTTTAACAGTATATACACTTTGCACATACGTTTCTATTTGTTTAAGAGTAATTCCGCCTTTAGAATCACCATTTCTTACAGCACGAATTACATATTTAGTCAAGTCAGAGCCTCGGCTCACTTTAAGTGGTTTAGGAGGTGGGCCGTTACTTGGATCTCTGTATGAACAGATTCCTTTGTTCAAAACTTTTAGCACACTTCCATCTCTTACTGCCAGCTCAAGTTGTTCCAGTAATGAATCCTTGCTTACTTTATGAACTTGTCGGACTGCATTGCAGATTCTTTCATCATTTGGTCTTTGCTTTTGACTTTTTACTTTATTAATGGCTTCCAACAACCATTTTGTGTATGTCGGATTTGCTCTGACAGTTCCGCCCTCCCCTTCCTTGGCCATAATGTTATATTCTCTTTGTTTAAATTATTATTTCTAATTTATTACATTGTTAGAAATCTGGAAACACTTTTGTAATGATTTAGTCCTGTGAAGCAAGGAACCTGAAAAAAACATTAACAATACATAACACTTGTTTGTGTCAAGATATTTTATCCGTATTTAAGAAAAATATATTCTTAATATGAATGCATGATATTAGTTATTTCTCGGCCAGAATAGATCTTCTAATAAAATGTTAGGCGGGAAGGCGACCATCTTGCGAGATTTTATCAAACAGGTTTGTTTTATTTACCATAGCAAGCTGTAACAACTAAGGATTTACAACAGTTTTTCAATGCAAGTTGTTGTCTGACAGTGCAGTAGTATAAATTAAAGTCAAAGTTCTCTCAATCGCACCGATTTCAAATGTCGGCGAACAAAATGGCCGCCGATGTTTTCAATTTTTCATGACATAATTTCCAGGTTTAACGAGATTGTGAAATTAATATAACATGTTAGACAGTGTATACAAGTAACAAGGAAATATTCACAAATTTCCTTTATCGCAAATCTAAGGGCTTCTTTACCAAAAATTTAATCTAATTTTCAAATTTTTCGGCAGAAAAATTGCGATCCCGCTTCGTATTTTGGTGTTTTTTGGCGATAAAGGAATTTCATGGCAATTTCAGACAAAACAAAACGGTTAAAGGTGAACCAGCGATTACAATCGCATACCTTTTTTATCTTGTCCTTCACGTAAACCATCTTATTTTCGAAAAAATAACATGGCACTTTTTCGACCTTAGTTCAAAACAAAATTCATCATTCAATATGGCTACCGATGGACAACAGACGCTGGCCTATTTCTTGGGAGAATATGGAGTGACCTACTTTAAATAAGACATTAAATATTGCACAATACTAAACTCTTTATTCGTTTGAAAAGTACTCTAAGTGTTAGTAGTAAAACCTTGTATTAAATATGAATTTATAGTTGTAAATTTATTTGAAATTTGTGCTTTTAAGTTAAATTAATATTATCACGTGATCTTAACTCTTTTACAAGTTTGTTTTCGGAACGGTTTGCTGTCGGTCAATAACATAAACGCATTTGATTGGTTAATGTTTGTAATTGATACAGGTTCGAGAACTTGTTTATTGGAAGCGTGTCAATTAATGTTGACAGTGATACTGTAGAGTACGCAATGTCATCTACAACAGCGTATCCGCATGTAAATGTAAAATATGGATTTCATTATGGAAATTATGAATAAATGCAAAAGCTTTATTAAGTCGCGTTCTCGTTGCAGCTTATGAATAATAATAAGTGATGCTTGTGAACATAATTGGTACTTTGGATATGCATATTATAATTTATTTTAAATTATATAATTGGGCAATTGGACATAGCTAGATATTTTGCACACGTGTGTATGCACGTTAGTTTTTTTTTTCTTAAAAAATGTGTGTTTTGGCCTGATATACTGATATATATGATAAGATACATATTTGCCGCAATACGTTTCATGTTATTACGAACAGTGAAGCATATTTGTATCGTGTTCTGAGAAAACTGGGCATAATGCTTGTGCGTAAATGTCATCCCAATTTAGCCTGTGCAGTCCGCACAGGCTAATCAGGGACGACCATTTCTGCTTTTATGGAATTTTCGTTTAAATGATGTCTCTTTTTTAGCGAAAATCCAGTTTAGGCGGAAATTGTCGTCCCGGATTAGCTTGTGCGGACTGCACAGGCTAATCTGGGATGACAATTTACGCACAACCATTTTGTCCAGTTTTCTCAGAACACAACACATTTGTCAGAATGTGCTTATGCAGGGACCAGCTGATCGTTTTGAAGAGTCCATTTAGTGCTTAGTATATAATGTTGTATTGCAATGAGTCAATGTGTTACGTTTACCTCAGATGTTTTCCAAGATATATAGATTGCTCACATCCTTTTAGGAGAGTGGCCTGTTTTTTAGCACAGTGGTTGGTACACGCGCGTCTCACCTAGGTGACCCGGGTTCAATCCGCATCCCCGGAAGCAAGTGAGTTTGGTTTGTGGTCACCATACCGGACAGGTGTGACAACCGGGTACTCTGCCCCCCCCCTCCCACAACACAAGACCTCGCCCAAATTTAAAATCTTTCAGTAACAACTAAATAGCTTGATATTACAGCTATATTCCAAATTCCTCCCAACTTTCGGGGGTCTGGTGAATTAGTTAGGTAGGAGTGCTGGGGCAAACGGGATCAACACACTCATAAACTTCGAAATACTTATTTGAAAGTGGTTCCTACAGTAAGATGTGAGGTTGTTATGAGCCTCACTCTGTGAAAAGGGGGTTTAATGCATGTACATAAAGTGTCGTCCCAGATAAGCCTGTGCAGTCCGCTCTGAATAATCAGGGACGACACTTTCCGCCTAAACTGGATTTTTGCTAAGATGAGACTTTATTTAAACGAAAAATATCATATTAGCGGAAAGTGCCGTTCATTTAGGATACTTTACGCATATGCATTAAACCCCCTTTTCACAGAGCGAGGCCCATATTATGTGTGTATAAACACCTTCTCATGCTGGAGTTCGTCAGAGCCATTAAAAAAATTATTTGTACAAGATTAGATTCGAGTTTACACGATTAAATCAAAACGCGACGTACTGACTTTTTGCATCAGCATTCACATCAAATTGCATATGCACTATGTATACAATAATGGTGCATATTATTCGTATTAATCCATAGTATACAAATTGCATTGTTATCAAAATTGTATTGTATTGAGAGAAAAACCGTGTGTTTGACACAACACATAGGCTTGTAAATGTAATTTATTAAATCTTTTGCTGGACATCGCCATGAACACCACACTAATCTGATCTATAGACATGTCTGCATGTCATGCAAAGGTTGGGTTTTCCAGCAAATTGTCGCTTTTTTTGCGTCCGGACACTTCATACGAATTCGACATACAGTGTTAGTTTATTACATGTACATGTATATACATGTACATCCTTAGAATACGAACTGACTAGTTAAAGCTGAGTTCATATTAACAGTTGCACACAAAATGAAGGCTTCTTATATGGAACAACATGCTGATCGTTTCAGAGTTGGGGAAGTGGGCAGCCCTGCCCTCCCGCGAGGAAGATGATCCACAACATCCTGTCGCAGTTTTGCCGAACTGAACAAGGGCATAAAGCAGAACCCAAACCCCAATGTCCAGAGAAACCAAGCCGCGCGTGTATCAGAGGCCTACTCTGGCAACATCTCATCTTGGGCAGCGAGGCATACATGCAGTACACCTCTAAACGAGCCAGCTCAAGGTGCACCCCAGCTTCCAACATTTGCATATATATGTCATGTTCTGAGAAAACTGGGCATAATGCTTGTGCGTAAATTGTCATCCCAGATTAGCCTGTACGAACCGCACAGGCTAATCAGGGACGACAATTTCCGCTTTTATGGAATTTTTCGTTTAAATAATGTCTCTTCTTAGCGAAAATCCAGTTTAGGCGGAAAGTGTCGTCCCGGATCAGCCTGTGCGGACTGCACAGGCTTATCTGGGATGACACTTTACGCACATGCATTTTGCCCAGTTTTCTCGGAACGCGACTCATATATGTTATCAGTGTTGTGCGCACGCTGATGCGCGACGAGGCCGCTGAAGGCCATAATAATACATGTAATAATATGAATATATGAGAATCATATGTCAGAATATTGCCAGTGTTTGCAAACTCAAAGAAATTAGGGCAACTTCAGGTATTCATGTATGTGAGGTATACTTTGCTAACTGCGTACATGTAATTATGTTCATCGAAGTACGGGTATTTGTAAAAAGCAAAGCATTTAAGTTGATGATTTAACACTATTTCTATATTGAATATTAACTACCGTAAAAAGACCGCCATAGGCATGATAGGAGTAATAGTTTGTGACAAGAACCCACGCACCATTAAGAACGCAGGTTCATTCGCCTCAAAGTCTCGACACATGCACAATTTCCGAGCAGTTCCGCAGAAACCCTATCGACACTGAGTCCCTCTGGCGTTCGTACAGCGTTGATTCTGCAACCATGACATTATCCTCTGGCGTATAATCACCCATCAAGCCACCCGGAAAGGAACGTCGGAGTTCAAATTATGTACAAAGTACTCGACGTTAGTATTCGTGTTAAGTTGGCGTCTTTTCGCTTTCTCACACTGACCAATAGGCGGCAATACTAGTCACCCTAAGATGCAGTCGTACCACAGTCCGGTTCGACGGGGTATAAACAGTGTTTATAAAATTGTTATGGCATGTTACGCATAGACATTATAAACAATAAAACGCATTTGAAATGTTTACAACAAGTGATATTTTAATTGGCGATCTGGTTTTGGATCATTACTTCCTGATTGGTTGCTGTAATAATGTATACTATTAATAATCTAACTACGAATGGTTACGAAAAAGTACAAAAATCTATAAATATCATGAACGATTCGGATTGTGTCGTGTTAAAATATGGTTTAGGTGGCCACCAAAATGCACTGAGAGATTATACATGTAACACAAAACTTACGTGGGGACATGGCCCACCCCACCCCACCCACCCNCCACCCACCCCAACATCCCCACGCCACCCGATCCGACCCCACCCCGCCCCACCAATAGACTGCTTCGGCTTAAATTTGTCAAAAGCTATGCCACTGGACATTGTCGAATTGCTTTAAAATTACAGCTTTTGTCACCTGATTATGAATTTAGATGTTTTTCTAAGATAGTTATAATTAAAAAAGATGGCCATAGACTCTTCACCGGGATGATTGGTATTAAAAAAGAAGAAAATTGAACGAGCGGAAAATAATTTGTTATTTAGCAACTTAAGTTTATATAAACCATGTGACTCCTGGGCGGGGCCAGATTTAACAACATGGGCGTGATTTTAACCTACTTTTAAGTGACCCGCTATCTAGCTCATGTCACATACAAAACTGAGCCACGGACGGACGACGCACACGACGAAAATCCAAAAGCTCATAATTGATCTAATTTGTGATCGAAACCCGATGTAAATGAATACAGATTACTTGCGCAGTACTTTCAATTTTAAAGTACAGTATTATACAATGCGTCACCATGTTTTTTTGTCATGCTGGTTCTTAGCATGTTGAGACTCGAGAGTTCAATTCAACTTTCTATGCACGTTGCAGGGTTAAAGTTTATAAATATTGTTTCCCTTTGGTGTTTTAACCGCTTATTGTTGTTCCCGCTCTATGCGACTGTCACTATCAGATAAAGCGAAAGAAGCACGAAAGCACGTGCAAGCTCGCCGGAGTCACTGAAAAGACGATGTTGATGTGTCGGGGTTTATAGTGCACGTTTAGAGCTGTATAATGAGAGAACTTACATTTTAGGCTACCGGTTATATACTAGTACTACATTTTGATCATAATTTGTTATTTTGTTGATTGATGCTTTATGCGTAAAAAATGATACGTCATAAAACCGCGCTTTGAACTTCGTTTAAAACGACGAATTTAATCTCAATTCATTTCGATGCCACCCCATCGAAGGGAGTTAAACACATGTTATATGATACAAGAATTGCACTGTATTATCGTCCTTAGTACAATAATTTCTCTCGTGATATCGTTTCTAGAGTTACATTGTTTGCTATATTACTTAAACAATGGGTACTTTTTTGTGTTTTTGTGTTGACTTATACCAGTGCATAGTATGATCGTTATTGTGGGTTGATTCATGGCTGTCACGTCCTTAAATATCTGATATGACCTTACGTACATGTGTTATAATTTAATTTGAGACAGTTTATAATGTAATACATGTGTATTCGATTATTTTTTTAGTATACCTTTCGATATTAGAAAACATTTTTTTTATCTGTTAAATAAACTTAGAAGTTTTAAATTTGGACAGAATTGATTATCTTTCAAAAAGATAAGTATTTGTGACATTTCATAAAGTGTCATACTCTTTTAACGTGTGCACTTCGCAAAGGGCTAATCAGGGACGACACTTTCCGTCTATACAGGATTTTCGCTAGGACGAAACTTCCCTTAAACAAAAAATACCATAAATGCAGAAAGTCTCGTCCAAAATGAGCCTGTGCGGACTTCACATGCTATAATGGGACGACACTTTACGCACGTGCATTAAGCCCGGTTTTCCAGAGTGAAGCTCAATTTCAAATATGCAGACCATTCAAGGGAGTGAAGCGCGAGTTATGTATAATACAAGAACTGCACTAAATAATCTTCCTTAGTTGATTCAGTTTTAAATTATTTCCGATGTATGTTAGTACTTATATTTTTATTACGTGCATAATTACATATCTTAGATATCTATAGTTTCAACACGATTAACTAGAATTTTAGTAATATATGATCAAACAACCTCGATGACTGTTCAGTAGTGAATGAAGAAGAAGTTATGTTGTTTCCGTTTGTTTTTTTGGACGATTATTATAACACATGTGTTTTGCTTTTTTTTACATTTTTCTATGATATATTTTAAAACCAACTTTACACTTTTTGCAAATTGACAATACTATTAAAGGACTGTTTAAGTCGCATAATCTATTTCAACAATAACATGTTTTTAAGATGGACACCAATGCTAAGAAAACAAAACAAACGTAACTTAACAATTTAGCGCAGTACTAAAAATTCTATATTGTATATGAGCCTCGCTCTGTGAAAAGGGGGTTTAATGCATGTGACTGAAGTGACGTCCCAGATTAGCCTGTGTAGTCCGCACAGGCCAATCAGGGACGAAATTTTCCTTTTAAACTGGTTTTTGCTAAAAAGTGACTTTCTTTAACTGAAAACTATCATAAAAGCGGAAAGTGTCGTCCCTGATTAGCATGCGCGGACTGCACAGGCTAATATGGGACGACACTTTACGCACATGCATTTAACCCCCTTTTCACAGATACACTGTTTAATAATGTTGAAGTAATTAAATCGGACGCGATGAACTTAGAACATCATAGAGATTTGTTTTTAATTTGCATATTTTGTATCCTTTTCGTGGCTTTTAAATGACGGAGAAATGTATATTTCTGTATACGTAGTGTATTAAGTTTGCAAAAAAAGTGTTCAAAAGAAGAGACACCTCTCATCAGTTGTAGTTTTTTTTTATATATATTGTCGTCATTTATTCACGCACTGCACGCATATAAGCACGCTCATCATTTACAACATTTGTCAGCGTTCATGAATAAAACCTCAACTTTCAAGGTCAAACGTTGATTAAAGACATTTGCCCAAATACCTTCTATTTGAGAATTACCAAAAATAGTGATCTGGATGCAGCTGTTATTGTTAGAAATAAACAAGACAATACACATATTTTGTAAGACATGTACAGTGTACATCGTCAACAATTTTAATTGACATGCATTAGGTAACACACTTTGTAATATTCTAATAATGCATACAGTCATATAACAGGCATGTTAGAAATGTAACAAAATTCATTTTACAAAAGCTTAAACTTATAATTCTACGAAATACGATGAAATATTAAATAAATGATAAATACAACCATATAAACATGCATGTGAGAAGATTGGTAATTTTGCGAATGCATATACTTATCCTAAATTCTATGGAGTACAATCAAATATTGAATAACAAATAAATACAATCATAATAACAGGCAAGTTAGAAATTAATTACATTTATGAGAGCTTTTTTATCATACATTCTATGGAGAACAACTACAGTTATTTACATAACAAGATTATGACAATTATTTTTAATAATTAATACTTATTTTGCTAGCTAAATGACTTCACATCAATCAGTTGTATTAAAAAAAAATGTAAACAGATGGTCTCTTGTAATAACATCACTTTAACCCATTTATGCCGAGTGGACTCTCCAATCGTCCTAAATTGGATCAATTTATTTCTAAAATAAGAGATGTCTGGTATATTTATTTCCATTTTTAGAATATTTCTCTCAGAAATTCCTTTCAGCAAACAGCGTAGACCCTGATGAGACGCCGCATAATGCGGCGTCTCATCTGGGTCTACGCTGTTTGCCTAGGCCTTTTTTTTGTAGACGCTAGGCATACATGGGTTCAATAGTTTTGTCGAATCGCAACGTATGAAGAACATTAAAGTGAAATTCGTCTTTGATATCTAATTGATCGCAACGTAAACTTGGGGTATTCTGACCAGCCTATCTCCAAGTTTTACTTCTCAGGGACTGTGCAAAAGTTCTTAGCTTAGTGACGTACGTTTTTTAGTTGTTATGGTAGTAAATCTTAATATTATACGTAATTAAAACGATCTCACGCGATACATATTTACGAATTATTGTATAGCTGGGTCATAATTGATATCATATGTATAATGTTAACAATATCTTGTATAATTATATCAGATTTAGTGCCAATTCTTATCTAAAAATCATCGCAAAGTAAAACCCGTCCATGACCATCGTAAACAGAAATGTCATTTTCAAGGGAATCAAAAAATATAACACTAAAAACATTATAAGGAGGTGAATCTTCAAACCAAACGTAACAGGCACACAGATAAATATCTTACCAAAAAGCCGGTTTAGTTTTAACCAAATAGTTGAATCATGATGATAACATAAATAAATGTCAATTTTTTCTATTGGACATTATTAATTTTCTAGCATTTCTGTTCTGAATTTATAAAAAGTTACATGAAGAATTGATCCAAGTTCCGAATAAAAAGCAATTATCATATGTTGATGAAAAATTAAAAAAAAAAACAACAACAACAGAGTCATCGTTCTTGCAATGAGTAAGTTCATTTTTATTTCACCATAAGATGGACCGTTCTTCACCGTCGTAACCCTATTCATTGACAAACCGGTAATCGATGTAGATAGTATCGTAAGCTATCAACGATTTCTTGTTCTGTCCCCTCTAATCTTTCACCATGTGCACTGACTAATTTCCTACGCTTAGCTGCCTCTTCTGACGGGAACTGTTCAAACACAAGTTCGTACCGTGTAGGTGTTTCCAGTGTCGCCTGACTTCCTGTGTCTCCCCTGGAATTACTGGTACGCCTTTTAAAATGAGATTATTTCACATCGACTGAGATTTAAAGTTCGCTCGGTGTTCCCAGGAGTTGTTCTGTTCCTTATCCAGTAAATCCCCCGGCTCGTAACTTTGGCGGCGACGATGTCGACTCCCTTAACATGCGGTCTAAGGATCCATACAGCCGAACGGCCGAACATGTGATAATGTATAATGTCCCTCACACTGAATTTGTGAGCGAACAAATGATTTGTTTGTCGGATTTGTTTATTGGAATAAAACGGGTGTACACTTTGATAACGTTGTAATCTGCCTAATTCTTCAGTACCGTTTTCAGAAGCGGGTGACGTAATAGCCAATATGGCGGCGGTCAATTTATCGATTCTGGGATTGTCTATTACATCTCGCCTAAAAGACGATCGCTCCGCTCCGCCCACTTAATCACGTGATATATCGGTCAGAAAACCTAGACAAGATAACACCAATGTGGCGTCTGTGCTTATAGATTACGCGCCTTCTGGATGATTTTGATCAACATTTTAATCCCTTAATCCCCTGGTAAAATTGTTTTGTATCATTTATTGATTTGAAAATGCAAAAATATCAGTTTTTAAGTCGCAAGTCTAATTCGAAGTATAAATCCTCTCTCTTTAAACCATATATTAAGTCCACCAGGCGTGAACGTTTTGCAACAGTGGTTTCTCCACTGAGACTCGCGCATTTTCTTCATGATCATCATGTATCATGGTGACAATTGCGTTTGCATTAATAAGTAATTAAATGTTGGGTTTTTATTGTCTTAAGATAGTCATTTCTTTTGCTAAATAACGAAACCCATAACTTTCATAGAGGCTGACTAATTGGACATATACAGACATTTTGAGATTAAATTACAGCTTGTGTTCATAAATACACATGTACTAACATGGGACGAAAATTATGTAAAGCGGGTGTGAGCATTTTGAGCTTCAACTTATTGTTGCAAATAGCAGCCGTCGCCACGCCAGGATGGTTGATCGTTGTCAAGGGCAACACGGAGAGCTTCCACAGTATCTTCTACCTCGTGACGTGTGACACGCTGCATGGCGTCACGTGCAAGGTGATGTCCCTTTTCGACAAACACGAGGACAACCACACATGGATGGATATGCGACACACGGATTTTACCAACGAAGGTATATTCTTTTAGACAGTTCATTTTGGTTAAATCTTGATTGAGTATTGATATTAAGGAATCTTAAATCAGCATTATGGTATACCAGTATATCTTAACGTAGAAAATGAAATAAAATGGATACCTATTGTCAGTCACACACTTTGTATAGTTATGTTGCGTGTACACTTACTTATATACTTGGTAAATAATCGTCAATACATAGCCGAAAAGGAAAATCGTAGACTGATAACAATGTAACAGAGTTATTGTTAAATTGAAGTACATGTACATGTATTTTATGTGCCTTATCGTGTGCATATAATAAACTTCATAATGTCAATTATAGTATGTATATTACATACTAGTATCTGGTAAGCATCACTGTGCATTTGTTATTACTTTTTCTAAGATATTAAAATATTTTGACGAAACATACGTATAATTTAATAACACAGATAACCAGAACCATGAATGGATTATGAAGGAAGCCTTGCTCTTATCCGCCATAGTGTGTACGTTGGTTGCCGTCTTTCTACACATCCTCCGGCGGGACCATACCAGGGAACAGGCGCGCATTATATCGGCTACCGTCGCACTGTGTGGATTGTCAGGTAAGAGATGTTAGACATTAGTGCATATACAATATAAAGTAAATGTCGCAACTGAACCCAATTTAAATAGAACTCAATTTACGAGTACAAAATGTTAGTAAAAGTATATGCGTGTAATGAAAGTGAAAATGATTCAGTTCAATGAGAAATGAATAATTTCATTTTACTTTCTTTGTTGTAGCTGGAATAACTGTTACCGTTTCATCCCTGTTTATCGTCGAAAACTCGAGGATCGCCTCAGGTATAAAGGGCGACGCGCATTTCACACACAGTTACGTCGGCTTCCCGTACAGTCTCACCATGATGCTCGTCTCAGTACTCGTGCACCTGGCTTCGATGATCATTCTGGTACACCAACTCAATGAACCCACAGAAAAGAAGGAGAAAGAAACGCGCACAGAAAAGAAGGAGAAAGAACAGCGCACAGAAAAGAAGGAGAAAGAACAGCGCACAGAAAAGAAGGAGAAAGAAAAGCGCACTAGCGACATTGCATACATAGATCTTGCAATGGAGAAGGCTCCTCCTTCGCCGCCTGGTGTCACTATGGCGACCACCACACAAGCCGCGGAGACAGATGGATATGTTAGCTACCGATTATAACTACATGTACCTATAGAACACACGATGACGGAATGAGTCCGAATCTTGTTTCTGAAAACAAAAACACACATTATTACTCTACATTACATTGTATTCTGATAGTATTAAAAATAGTGCAGTACTCATAGAGAATACAAATCTACAGTAAGAGACCGACTCTCGTTTGCTAACTGCTTTAATTATATACTTTACGTGCTTTAATTGTATACTTTACGCCATTGATGCCTTTACTCCAGAAATAAATGCACTGCACCGGGTATATTAATTATTGAACAACACAGTAAATGCTTAAGATCGTTTACATTACTTGCTATACCTTTTACTATTCTCATATAAGTATTCTCCAACAACGACATAAACAACCAAAAACAGAACTTTGATGGAAAGTTTTGTGCATTTAACTCATATATTCACGAATTCTTCCATAAATATTTATAATGTGTATCACTTCTTTGGAATCGAAGCTTTTGATCGTAATTCATGGGCATAAGTTATATTGCTTTATTATAAAGGAAGTGACGTTATGTTTGTTTATATTGAACTAAATTTATTCTTAAGATTATATGTTAGCCTTGGATTTAGAATTTAATTCTTTTTGTGTAGTAAGAACACATACAGATTTTTGTCATTGTTTGAAAACGTTCTAATGATTTCGTTTTTTGAAACTACTTGTACTTGACGGCCTTTATTAGTCTACAAATAACACCAGCCTTTATTAGTCTACAAATAACACCAGCCTTTATTAGTCTACAAATAACACCTGTAAAAGTCGATTAACCTGATGTGTATCTAAAACATTTTCTCTCTCTTTATTGCACGCCCAAACATAACCTATACAAATTTTCGTTAAATCTCATTTCCAATTATATATCGTATATCCAATAAAACTGTTTGAGATCATTTGCTCTAAGGTGTATTTGATTTCGGTTGTCACATTGCGCCACAATTTGCAGAACATTGCGCATTAATTAATATGGTTTAAACGGTATTTCTTTTCTTTACAAAATAATGGAAACTGCTCGACTTTAGTAGAACCGCTCAACAAAGAAAATGACAATTTGAAAAACTGTTAAGATGCTAATTTGCCCGTGTGTAACGTTCGTGATCAAAACAAAGCGATGATACCATCTTAACCAGTCCATATGTAATTAGATTCCGTTGAAAAGAGATTACTTCGTCCTTTTGGCGTGTTTACAAAATACCTTTCATTTAAGCGATATAAGAAACCTTGTTTGAAGTTTGGTTAAAAACGAAGTAAGTTGCCCAGGGGGCTTTTCATGTTTCAGTTCCAATTTTGCAAATTATTATGTAAAGATTCTAATGTAGACCGCGAGTTGCTGAGTGTGTCACCCAGGTGGTCCGTCTGATGTCTTACATCCGCCAGAGGGTGTTGTGTGAATGTAACGGAGTTCAGTGCGACAGAGTGCATGATGACATCACGTGACGTACCGGTAGTTACCTTTGGCACGAAATGACTATGCCTTTGCTGGTTGCCTATACATGTATATTCATACATAATAAAAAGCACATATTCCTTCAAATTACATTATATTAACTAAAGACGATTGATCAACGGAAATTGTTGATTTTACACAGAACACTGTTTGATGAAGTCGTAAACTGGCAAGCTATATGCCCAGGTACGTTTTTGTTTTTCATTTTGAGAATAAATAGAAATGAGATTAATACTACATAGATGCAAAACGATCTGGCATTGTTTTACCCCTTATCACACGATTTTTAGAGCATGTAATATTGTGTAATGGAATAAAACCGCGCTCTGAAAAAAAACGGGGCTTAATGCATGTGCTTAAAGTTTATTCCCAGATTAGCCGTAGAGAAAACACGTTCTGCCTACACTGGATTTTGATAAGGAGAGAGTTCCTTTAAACGATAAATACCATAACAGCGGAAAGTGTTGTCTCTTATTAGCCTGTTCGGACTGCACAAGCTTATCAGGGACGACACTTGACGCATTCCCAGAACGAGGCTTAAATCTGTGCAAGCGGCATGACACAGCATATTTCGTGCAGAAAGTCATTTGAAACTGCCCGTTGCCCTGCTAGCGACTCGGGTGTGTCCATCAACTCATTCAACTCATATAGAACGGTGCGTAGCTATCACATATAAACCAGTATAGGCCTTTCAACTGATGACAAAATATAAACATTAACACCGTTTGATATGTAGCCCTTCACAGTTTACAAGGCATTTCAAAATTTCACCATTGCATTGGTTACATACAATGTACTGCTAAGCCGGTAGAGACATTCTGGCTGTATTTCAATTTGCTCGTATATAAAGTTTATAAACGTTATGCACATTATCACAGCACATCTAGTGTTCAGAGTTTTACATTCACCTCCATTTTGTAAACAAGTGAACCGCGAAAAATGAGATATTCGACTGAGATAATTAAATAATAAAGTCGTAGTCGTGGGGACCGACAAGAAAACTTCGAGCCATCCGAATTCGAGCAAAACGATTTCTTATATACTATGTTTTCATGTACTTGTCGGCAACATATTCGAAGATTCAATGGAAGAGTCTTCATAGAGCCTCAACCCCGTACTATTTACTTCGTATGCATTTAACAGAACCAAATATTTATTTAATATTTTTATTAATAAATATTGTTAAACAATTAAATATACAGCAAGTTAACACAATACAAATAATAATAAAGCAGATTTGGGAACAGTTCCCGGAAGCATGTGAGTTTGGTGGGTGGTCACCCCACCGGACAGGTGAGGTTTTCTTCGGGTACCCCGGATTTTACTCACAGCACAAGACCACATCAATATAAAATATACTTTCAGTAAAACACGAAGAGCTGAAAATTGCAACTATAATTTAAAATTCGGTCCAAATGTTATGAGTCAACATAGTAAATTAGGTAGGAGTGCTGGGACACACTCCGGGTCCTCACATAATGCGGCCTCAGGCGCGGAAGGACCTCAAAGTACACACAAAATCGAGAAAATCAATCACTTGTTATAGATAAAAACAGGAATGATAGAGCTCCAGTAACATTACCAGGAGAGAAAATCAATCACTTGTTAAAGATGAAAACAGGAATGATAGAGCTCCAGTAACATTACCAGGAGAGAAAATCCTATGCACATCTGCTCGTGTTAAACAATAAAGGAAAAATCCATAAAGCAACAATAAAAATGTACATTTATTAAAGCTGCGGTCATCGTATTGGAACGGTCAATGTGGAGCAGTATGGGTTTGAACCGGTTTACAGGCTAGCCTTACAATACACGTACCCCATAATCATTAGCATACACGTGTCGTCGTGCAACTCCGGAAGGAGCCGTTATACGTGGTTTAGAATGCTATATTGCCGATATTCATGCATGTCCCTAATTACGATGTAAACTACAATTGAGTATCGCTCCGTGCGTAAAGTGTCGTCCCAGATTAGCCTGTGCAGTCCGCATATGCTAATCAGGGACGTCACTTTCCGCTTTTATTAAATTTTTCATTTAAAGGAAGACTCTTCTTGACAAAATTCCAGTGAAGGCGGACTGCACAGACTAATCTTGAACGACTCTTTACGCGCATGCATTTAACCCCGTTTTCTTTGAGCGTTACTCAATTTTGGTACGTACGTCCCTGCATTTTGCGTACTCAAACCCGAGAAATTCAGTTCAAATTGGGGGAAAAATCTGTGAAATACCACACCATCCGCCACGGGGAGGCGTTTGATAAATCTATCTACTAATTAGCAGTGACGGTTTTTAATACGTCGCTCCTCAGATGTCACACGGGTATGAAAGACAGCGGGGCGGGGTATTCACAGCCTGCAAACAGAAAATGGGGGCTGTTTGATTGACAGTGGCGTAACAGAATTATCAGTTAGTATACCAAATACTTAACAAGAGGCACCCGCGACAGAATGACAGTTGTACAAGTAATTGTACGGGTGAATGTCAGATTACGTAGACTCTGAACGAGTGATTTGGCTTAGATACGTGCTCATATATTTTATTAAAACGGTTTTTATGTTAACAGCTTTATTTATTTTTCTTAATTTTAAACAATAGTTAAATTATAATTTAACTAATTTTCCTTTGTGGATTTTGTTTAATCAAATACTTTTGGAAACTATGTGACTTCGTTACTCGTATCATTTTGTACCGTCCGTATATAGAGTTTTGTAAGTGTGTGGATGCCAAAACCTTATGTAAGTAAGGGCAATAGTTATTTCTAAAAAAATGTTTGTAGTCATTTTGAATACTATTGTCATATCATATAATAAACAAAAAGATAAACTTTGTACTAAAGTATTTCGTGTCTGCTATATAAAACATGTTCCATTGTATAATTAAGTTTGTTTTAAAATAATACGTCATACGGCATATGTTTTTTTTTATAACTGCAAATTAATAAGCGTTACACGAGTATAGGTATATTATGGTTTACGTGTTTGTTCATTGGCATTTGGACATTTTTTTTTGCATTTTCATATAAACATGTTCATTTTTAAAGAAATGAACAACTAAACAAAACGCTATGATTTATATAATTGATTGCATAAAAATAGCCATGCCAACTTTAATGTTCGGTTCATGTGAACACTGAAGAACTAAATTGCAACACCGAAATATATTCCACTCACCAAAGCAATGGAGCTTCGCATGTTTGAACGGACCATTATGTGTCTGAGCCTGTTTTCTGTAGCCGAGAACAAGTTCATTCCAGGTAGGTTTCTTACTGCGTAGCTATACAATAAAAACGTATAAAAAATAATATACACATTTTAAAATATTATCTTCGAATTCTACTCACATTTGCTGAAGACAAGATGCTGCTCAGTAGACGTAAATTATGATGTCAATGACAAGCGTCAAACATTTATTCACGAAGTGCAATTGATGAAAAAAAGTAATCATAGTTTTGTTATATAAGATGCTCTGATGGTTTGTTAATGTCTAACTAATCAAAGTCTGAACATTTCCACACTGTATTTAAACATATGTATTATGACATGAAACAACAAGATCAATGTAGATAGCATAATAATAAATTATTGTTTTTTTTTTTGCTGATTGGCACAGGCAAGTCCAAGGTCGTTGAAGGAGATATTTACTTTAACCAGGTAAGTTATATTTTTATGTTTGAACATAACATCTGTATTAAAACATAAAAAGGACTCGTTTTCAAATGTTCAGATATTTGAAAAATGCATTAAAATAATTTCCTAACAATACTTTTATATTTGGAATCTTTAAAATAATTATAATTAAATGAAAGGAAAAAGATAAAAAAAAAATGTGCCTGCCAGTAGGACCGAAACCGGGACTTCCAGAATCAAAAGCTCTCTACCATACAGGCTTCTTAATTTAATAAGTAGCTAGAACCCTATGTCGGTAAAACGCGTTTTTGCTAAATTATTTATGAAAAACTTGATAATTGTTAAGATTTCGATTGATGATTATCAAAACAAGAACATTTTTATTTTTCACAAACAGGACTGTTATTTTGTTTAAATAAAATGCATAGTACATTCTTTTGGAAGCTATGACAAGTATTTCGAAAATTGTTATTTTTTCTGAACTGCGAACAAGATCTTTAAAGCATTCACTCTTCCGCTCGAAATTAACTTTTAATTTGTTCAGCGCATAAGTAGTGTTTTTATAAGTAGTGTTCTCTGACCTTACCTTAGGTTTGGTTATTTTGAACTCGTAACAACTATTATATTTTATATAGAAAGTTTCATTTTACCTGAATTGTTTGTTTAAATCCGATCATATCACAGTATTGAAAACAAAGTATTTTATTTCAGAGAAATGTTTAAAAAGAGCACATTGTGAGTTGACACAACATAACTTTTAATAAAAAAATAAAAACATATTGAATGTAAATGGACACGTGTTTTATAACTACACCTGTTTACTACGTATTAATATATGATACACGTATTATTAACACTGTTATATTCCTAGAAAGCATTATATTTTAAACATAGTTGGTATTAAAAAAGGTATGAATCGTTCTTCTTTAAGAATGACGTGTTCATGCCACTTGTGTTTTTCGAACAGGACATATGCGCAAATGTTCAAATTTGATTCTTTTGGTCTTTAAGTTGAGCCAACCTCTGGGAAAACCGGGCATAAGTCATGTGCGAAAATTACTGTCCAAGGCTAATCAGGGACGAAACTTTCCGCCTAGACGGGATTCTCGCTAAGAAGAGACTTCCTTTAAACGAAAAAATCCATAAAATCAGTTTCATCACTCATTATCGTGTGCGAAGACGAATCTTGGCCGACTCTTTTCACACTTGCATTACGCCCAGTTTGAACAAAGCGCGGCTCATCTATTATGTCTCCTTACAAAACAGTGTGTGAATGATGTATACGTAAGGTACACAGACTATAGCATTGTTTATGTGTTTTCTCAAGGCCGCAACCAGTTCATTGGGTGCCATCACAAAGGCCGCAAGCAGATCACTGGTTGCCTCCACAGCGCCTGTCTCTGTAAGATGGACCAGGCCAACCATTCCCTTTGTGATCCATGACTCCATTCGTAAGACACCTTGTTCCTGGCATATTGTTTACATTATATTTCTTGTTTGCGCGTATTGGTTCTCTTTAAATGGCATAGACAATACCAGCAATGAAGTTTCTGAGATGGTCTTCAAAGCATGAAAGTCTTTCATCAAATGGTGGTATACAATCAATGTATCTAAACAGGTGAAACTCATTTATTTAATAGGTGACATATTCAAAGGTATACAATCAATGTATCTAAACTCATTTATTTAATAGGTGACATATTCAAAAACGCTTTAACATATTCATATACATAGCTGTAATACTATTGTATTTTTATTTTAGTAAACGACAGAACGACGTTTGATGCTGTAACTAATGGCATGAACATGATTCAAGATATGACAAAGAACTGTGTGCGCTTTTTGAAACGGTCGACGGAGAAAAACTTCATCAATGTCACCAACATAGGAGGCGGGTAAGTGTCAAACGAACAAAACATATATTGAGCCCCGTTCTGTGAAAACTGGGCTTAATACATGTGCGTTAAGTGTCGTCCCAGACTAGCTTGTGCAGTCCGTACAGGCTAATCAGGGACGACACTTTCCGTCTAAGCTGAACCTGTTGGAACTGTTGTTTTTCTTAGATGAGATTCAATATTGACCCTTTAGTACAATCCTGTTATTGACCGCTGTGTGTAGGGGTTACTTTACTTTTGTAATTTACTTCAATTCTTTACTACTGAACTTTTGAATTAACATCTGAGGTTATGACAAGTACTTTTTAATGGTGGAACATTTTGCATACTTTTTACCAACAGCTGCTACAGCGGTGTGGGGCAGATGGGCGGGGAGCAGACGGTGAACGTAGGGCCAGGATGCGGCACGCCTGGTATCGTGATGCACGAGCTGTTGCACGTGCTGGGTTTCTGGCACGAGCAGAGTCGCAGTGACCGCGATACATACGTCCAGATTCACTTCGAGAACGTTATATTTGGTATGGAGCATTGTACTTCCCATAACCGGTATTAGAAATTCCCAAAAGCAATGCCTGTTACGAACTTAAATGAATACAATGAAGAATACGTCAAATCAAAGATGAATAAGCGTCATTTAATTTATTATATGTACAAGACGTCAGCACTTATTTAAATATCAAGTGTCATAAATATTAGTTGATAGTTTCGTTGTTGTTCTAAGTAAAGAAATTATGTTTGAGAAACTATGTAGTTTTTGGTATGTAGAATTTACTTTTCAGACATCAAAATTGCATTTCAAGCATTTCGTTAATTAAAGGCAAATCTGTGGAATTCGACAAGCGCAGTGGGCAAGATGAACTGGAGAAGAACGTCTCCTACGACTTCTACTCGCTCCTCCATTACAAGTACAACGCCTTCGCCAAGCTGGACTCCATGGACACTATCACGCCCACCAAGGCGTTCGGTAACGTGCCCAAAACGGCCCTGGGGCAACGGGAGCAGTTGAGCGCCACGGACGTCCGGAAGGTCCTCTGGATGTACCAGTGCACGGCGGGTATGTGGAGACGTTGTCATGACAACAGCGCGAGATGCTGTTAAATTTTCCCGTGGGATTATGTTGTGTTTAGATATAATTAATGAATATTGTAACTCTGATTTACGCGTCCATTGGTAAACAAACAATTATTAAAAACAAACTTGCCCATACAAGGGCTTTCTTAATTATTGATCATGTATAGTATTATGATTCGTTTTGATTAAATATATTAATGGGAGGGAAATGTGCTGCTCTGTTTCAGCCATAATACAAAATAATTATTGAAAACATAGTAATTCAATTATGAAAAATATCACAACTTAACTATTTCACCAAAGTTAACTCAATGATGCATAACTAACCAAATGAATACGAACCACTGGAATTTCTACCCATGCCCATGCTGCGTCAAGGATACATACATTGATACTCATCCATTTTTGCACTGAAGAGCAGCGGGTGAATTTACGGATTGATTTTTTTTTGTTCAGAATGCAAGTTTCCGCAGCTGACGAACGGTACAACAAGTCCTATAACCGACCGGTACCTGTCGTGGAGCGAGGTGACTTACACGTGCAAGACCGGCTTCCAGCTGGTGGGACCTAGCAGACGCACGTGCGTACCACAGAGGGACGGAAGCGCCGGTTGGTCAGGAATCGAACCTTTCTGCGCATTGCGTATGTAGCAAATGTTGAAAAGCTCTAGTTAGTTCAAACGTATTTATTGCATCAAATATGCATGGGATTGGATTACAAGTTTTTGCAACATTATCTGGATCCTCTCCCAGATAATGATATAACATAATTTACTAAAATTCATTATTCATAGTTCAACAACATAATCAGTTAGTATAACAAAGCTTTAGTACGATAAACACATCGTCTTGGTTTTCGAGGCCATCGATAAATTATATTCTTTATATAAAAAAAAAGCATAAACACTCAATTCACTTTAATTGAAATCTCAACTGGTCGACACCAAACAGGCCCGGATGTAAAATTACTGTTCCTTCTGTTATTTTAACGACAGCATAACCCTCAACGTTTAAGAAATTGCGATAAAAGTGAAAACAAAGACATGACGCATTAACAAAGACCATGCATGATGCATAATAATGTAAACTGGCTGTGACATTACGACGTTTTAGTATTGCACCCATTTGGACAGAAGCAATGTTTTCCCGTGCTATATAAAATAATAATTGTTATTGGGGATCATTTTCATCAAGGTCATAATGCATAAATATGATAAGACAAATCCTCACCCCTGCAGATCTTAGGTATATATTTTTTTAATTAGACATAGGAAATATTTATACAATGTTTTCTGTAAAAAAAAAAACAACTTACAATTAAATATTGATTCGTGAATACACGATATATGTTTCATGTAAAGAGACCTATACATGTACATGAGCCAAAGGTACTTAAGGGATGTGATAAATGATTGGTTATTCTTACGTTTGTCAACTATACCCTTTGTAAATAAGGGACCGGCCAAACACGTCGATATTAAAGATACGCTGTTTGTATACAACAGACTTGTGCGACTTGAGTTTGTAAATCTATGACGACGACTTAAGCGATGATTACAAACAATTTAATAATGTGTTTATTTACTACATACATACACAGATTTCTTCCGTTTTACAGAAATGAAAAACTTTGAGCTTCACAATATTTGTAATGTTTTATTAATGTGTATATTTTTTATATAAATGAATTTAAAACAAGGTCTTTAGAGTGGCGCCGCTACGCGGTTAAAGCTCCATTAACACTAAAAAATCAACGAATATTTCGTTAAATAATTAATAAAATAAAGTTAACCCATAAAAAAAACAGTGTTCATTATAGCAATAGTCAAAATGTCAACGATAGATGTGGTCTAATCACATAGATTAAACAAGATACAAAATGCTGTTTCTTTATAAAATATATTGACCACATGTTCATGTACCATGTTAGTGTTCGTGTGTCGTATGCATAGATATCGTCGCGGTAAATTAAAATGGAATATATTAAATAGAACATTTCGTATCGTGTTAAATCAATGTTACCAGACCACATTTAGCGTTTAATTTTTGGCTATTGCTCTAAGGAACGCTGATTTCTTTCGGTTTACTTACTTTTTCGAAATGCTTTACGAAATATTCGTCGATTTTGAGTGTTAATGGGGCTTAAATATGTACTTGCATATTTATGAATAATATAATGCATAACCTTAATTTTACTAATTTATGCAGAAGGATGACAATCTTATAAATCTCATTCGTGAAGAGTTCGTGAAGATGTAAATCATTCACAGTGGAGCAGAACAACGCGTTTATCGTACAACATATGTATGCTTAACTACATTCGCTGTCATTTATAAAATGTATGTTTAATAGTCCTTAACTTGACATACAATAATTACGCCTTTTATATTTCTTACAAAAGCAGATATATAACACTGGACACATTTCAGGGTGAAGGATAAATGTTAACAGACCGTTAAGAACTTTTTTTTTGCAAACAGCTGAAGTTATTGAAATATATTTGCAAAAATCTTAAGTGCATAAAAGACCTTTTTTCTTGCAGTTTGTGTTTAAGATTTAAGAAAACATCCTTAAATACGTCTGAAATCTGTGCCAAAATGCCACGTTGCTTGAAGCATAACCGTGTACACGAATGCTGTACACGTCGAATTTTCGGCAAATAACACAGGCTTATAAAATTAAGCAATTCTGATGTTTTTCACATTGCCATAAGCAGCATAAAAAAACTGTCTTTTATGCACTAATTTAAACTCTTACGAACAATTGTTTAATCAAGTTATTAAAAAAAAAGCACCAATTACCGGTTCGTTTACATCTAGCTGTAACGTTACGTTGTGAACCCCAAAAAGTCACCCTGAATACACGGTTTGAATTATCTTCGTCATACGATATATTAATGCGGGCATGTGGCATACATAACGCAATAAATTCTTGCGATACAACACGCCGGAACACCCCATTAATGGATTATTCCCAATTTATTAAGCAATAATAATTAATTATTTATTATTTCTATACTTCGTCGTTTTCCAGCTGCCAACGCGTACTACACGCAGTACTGTGACATGGAGACGGAATGCTTCACACGTCAGTTCGGCGTGTACTCGAGTCGTGCTGCCACTTGGAGGGTGCAGTACGGTCCCACACCGACCGAGGGCACTGGGCCCGACACGGACAACACGTACCGCTCCGACACAGGTGCTTGATAGCTGGCATGTAATTCATGTTGTGTTCTATATATTTCTGGTCGCGTATAATTATAATTATAAATTAGAAGTATCAAGCATTTCTCTCCTGATATTGTTTGTAGAGTTTCATTATTCGAATAGTTGTTCTGTACCAAGCATACTCTCAAACGCCATCAGTGCATGACAAGTCCGCAACATGGATATCGCTAGATGCTCAACAGACTAGCAGGTCACTCTCAGAAGACGTTGAATTGCAGACATAGCCACTCGTACCAACGTTTTTGTCGCATATGAATTTGTTAACACAATAGCAATTATGTCACCTATTTTCTTCATGGTTTTGGAAATTATTGTAAGCAAATTTCAACCCGGTATCTTTTAAAAAAAATGTTTTGCTACAGGAACATGATTGTGATACTAACTCTAAGTGTAATTTGTTTTAAAAGCCATTTGTATTGCGAACACGATCACAGCAGTGACCAAACATGTTACAAGGAAAAGTAGATATAACTGAAATCTAATCTCTGTAATCCAAATGAACGACAATACTATGATCGATGAAGGTATACGAAATAAAGGTCATTATGATCAATTAAGTATGTGATGACTTTTATACATGAGCCTCGCTATGTGAAAACGGGATTAAATGCATGTGCGTAAAGTCTCATCCAAGATTAACCTATGCAGTCCGCACAGAATAATAAGGGACGACACTTTCCGCATAAACTGGATTTTCTAAGAAGAGACTTTCTTTAAACGTAACAAATCATAAAAGCGGAAAGTGTCGTCACTGATTAGCACGTGCGGACTGCCGAGACTAATCTGGGACGACACTTTACGCACATGCATCAAACCCCCTTTTCAAAGAGCGAGGCTCAAATACTTAAAACAATGCGGACTTTTTTCCATTAAATATGTTATACATCTCAAGCATCTCGTTCTGTTTACAGCCGGGTACTTAGTGATGGAAGCCAAAGGCGCTAATATCGGAGATACTGCAAGCCTAATATCTAGAAACCGGGTACAGGAATATAACGGCGACAAGATTTGTATAATGTAAGTGTGAAAACAAATAAATGAATAAATAAACATATTCAACGACGGATTTTCTTCCATGACTATGAATAGTATTATGAGCTTAGTTTTTGCGTATGCTCGTGTTCAAGATATAAGGTACTTGTAAAATAGTATCATACAGTTACTTTGTAAAGCTTGTAATTATTTTTGTAAATTTTATATAAAGCTTTTTTTTGTATTGATTCTTCACAAATAGATTCAACAGACGGTAGAACAAAATACCATATCCCTATGTGTGCTGATGCATTTGATAACAAACGTTTTGGCTATGATATTAAACATCCGCACATACTACTCACAGGGATGACACTTTCCGGCTTATTTTCGTTCCAAGACACGAATAATTCTATAAAAGCGGAAAGTGTCGTCCCGGATAAGCATGTGCGGACTGCACAGTTTAATCTGCGACGACACTTTACGAATATGCAATTAGCCCGGTTTTCTCAGAGCTCATAAGTGTTTGGTTGTCCAAGGTTCTACATTAGCATGTTTGGAACGGATATGGGGTCATTGACGGTAACTGCAAATGGGCTGAAGGTATTCGAGCAGCTGGGAAGCACGGACAACAACAGCTGGAGGATGGTGTGCCGCCAGGTGAAGCCGCCGTGGCACTGGTCCCCCTCGTGGGCCTACTACGTCTCGGTAAGTGACGTCAGAGTTTTTTTTTATCTGATTTATATGATCGGAGGCCTATCTATGGGCGTGTTGTTCTAATATGTTATGTTTACACGTTTGTATAACACGGAGCAATTCATTTTTGTTTAAATAATTAAGTAAAGTTTTCCAATGATGCAATATTTAAGGCTACGTGGGGCATAGTTTACATGTCATTTTGTGTTCCAAACTCTTCAATGTTTTGGCATATATGTTAAAAAGGGCACAGTGTCATGTTATTGCAATCCCCCACTCCTCCACCCCGAGGTATACGAAATTTATATATAAAATGCATATATATGCGTTCAGAGGGTAACGAACAGCGAGGCAATTCATATACAAGTGTAAATATTAGACTAGACGATGTATATTTCAGTTGCGAATGGACGCCAAGCGTGGTCCCGGCGTCATGGGCGACATTGCTGTGGATGATGTATATGTTGGGCCATGCAAGAGTATCCCAGGATTCAGTGACGTCATGTGCCCAACAAAATAGCAACGCCACCATAGCGGTGTAATGTGAATTGACTCGTGTAAATAAACTTCTCCGATATTCAATTGCAAGAAGCGCCACAGTTCTCCTCGCTTTTTCCTTTTAGTTTACTCTCAGATGTGTCGTTTTTTTTATATATATTTTAGACCATTTAAAATGTAATAGACGGGAATCATTTTATGGAAATAATTTCTGCATGCAAGTTTTGTTTCAACGGCGTCTGTACTGTGTTAAGATGCTGGTAGAATTGTTTCTAGAGAACATGTTGTTGTTTTTCCGCTCTTGTGAAAGTTTTAGTGCGTTAGTGAATAGATTACTAATTTAGTTTGCAAATGTTATGGAAATCGCTGTCAGAAAGATATAGTAATGTAGTTTATTTCCAGTATTTATATTACGACGAATGTTTATTGCATATTTCATAAAGCAACGAACATAACATAGTGCGCGCATCTTTTTATGGAATACTGTTGTAGATATATTACAACTTGTTAAATTGTAACAAATCTTAAAGAGATTGCATTTTCATCATTATACAAACAATGCATGTATATTATCCTTTGCTTTTATTAAGTAAATCACCGTATTTGTTTAACGATCTCTTGAATAATGTGTTGTGTTTGTTCTATCTTCTTTTTATACTAATCATTTGCATTTATTATTGTTTTTTCGAATATATTTTACTGCTTTTCCGATGTTTGTTTAATTTATTGATTGCACATACCTTACATTGCCGAATGTTTCTGTTTGCGCAACAAACCGTATACACAATTCGACACGAGTATATGCGAATAAAGGGCTTTCAAATTCGCACGTACGGATTCACAAACCGTTATCATACAGGAAAAATATTCTGAAATTGGTACCTTTTAAATGAACTTAAACAGAAACATAAACAATATTATTAGAAATACTGGCACTAAAAGAAAGGTGTATATGCTAACTAAATTAATACTAAAAGAATAAGTTTTAAGATTTCTCTTATTTGTTTGTCTGTTTCATTTTAATATACCCCACATTGAATCTTTAACCAAGTTTGACACCCAATGCTCGTTCGTTCCTTTTTACAATTTTGAAGAAAACGCTAAATCACCCGTCCCACTTTTGGCAACCGACTCTTCTTCCACAACTGCGTTCAACGTTAGACCATTTCCAACGTGGCTCACCCTTCGTTCATTCTCTCGCATTTGTTCACTTGCCTCAATGTGTATAATCTCATCATTTAGAGTATCTCGCGACAAATTCCTCGTCATTCCATTCTCACACACGTTTTCGCTCGAGGGTATTCCCGCCATTTCCAACAACGCAGCCCTACTTCCACGCGAACCGGTTATAGTTGCGATGGAGCCAGTTTTAGCCCTCAGGATCGACCTCTGCTTGTACTCGCTCTCAAAGCTATCAGACGCAGTGGGCCTGCGCCTGTGAGTGATGGTGTTTATAAGGTCCTTGAACCCGTTTCGAAAGTTTTCATTGAATCCGGCGTAGATGATTGGATTGATCGCCGCATTGCTATACATCAGCAACACTGCTCCGAAATCAAGCGTTCCGAACCAAGACGGCAACTGGAAAACAAGAGAAAATTGGCGCATAAATAGAATATAGACAAATATATACTAAACATATTTAATGGATTAAAGAACATTATATAGGTAAACAATATGTTTTAAAAGCAATCTATGTTACTAAAACCAGTAAAGAAAATCTGATTTAGCCATGATCATTTTCTAACAATTGTACCTCATATGTACATTAATTACGCATTAATCTCTGTTTATTGGAAATAACCTTCTCGTGGGTTACAGAATTTAACAATGGGTCTCGCTCCGGGAAACGGGTCTTAATGCGTGAGCGTTCTGTGTCGTTAAAGATAAGCCTCATCACTCCGCACGCTAATAAGGGACGACACATTTCGCTTTTATTGTATTTTTTGCGTGAAGGAAGTCTCCCCTAAACGAAAATCCTGTTTAGACGAAATGTGTCGTCCCCGATAAGCATGAGCGGATTGTAACGGCTATTCTGGGACGACATTTTACGCCCATGCATTAAGCCCCGTTTCCTAAAAACGAAAATCAACTGTTTTATGAGCAACAGGGCGTACTGACCTTGTAGCCAGGTGTTCCCTGCGTGAACAGGAAGTAGATCTTGATTGTCTGGAACGGAACTGCACACACGATGAACAACAGAAGTACTGAGAACAGCATGATAACAACCTGAAACAGGGGTAACAAAATCACTTCCGGTAATTACCATGTTGTGAATTGTCAGTTATGGACAGATCAGCAATTGATACTATTTGTATTATGATTGAACATAATAATTCAGTGATAGTTGCATGTTTCGTATTATTTATTTCTATTTTAAAAATAACCTTACGTAATGCCAAAAGCTACGAAATTGTATCCTACTTCTTATCAATTACACCGACTTTGATGCTTGCATGGATTCGCCATTCTGTTTAACGTTGAACAGAAGCAATAAGATGTTAAATGGGAATGAAATATACTTCACACTGCTTTTACTTCAATGTGTCGCGTTCTGACAAAACTGGGCATAATGCATGTGCGTACAGTGTCGTCCCAGATTAGCCTGTGCAGTCCGCACAGGCTAATCCGGGACGACACTTTCCGCCTTAACTGGATTTTCGCTAAGAAGAGACATAATTTAAACGAAAAATTCCATAAAAGCGGAAATTGTCGTCCCTGATAAGCCTGTGCGGACTGCACAAGCATTATGCCCAGTTTTCTCAGAACACTACACCAATAGTTTAAACGAGATCGAACCTTGCGTTTAGACCGCTGATGAACGGTCGATGTCGTCGATGCTCCCAACTTGGGGACGATTTTGTGTTTCCGTAACTTAATAACGATGAACGTGTATGCGAGCGTCATACACACCATTGGGGTCCAGTTTAACACACAGCACACCACAATCCAGTAGGCCTTTTTGGATGTGAGGCCACCGTCGCACTTGTTGTCCTCCACCATCTTCATTGGCCACCTCTCATCACAGTACGTCTCGAGTACGTCCGCCCACTGACGTTCAATGTACGTATAGACGAAGAGCAGCGGCGTTGCTATGGCGCAGGATGCCAACCACACGGCGACCAACAGGTAGCTGACCTTGCGCTTGTTCACGCGGGAATGCATTGGGAACATGATGGCGTAGAAGCGGTCTCCAGCAAGCACCATAAGCGTGAACATACTGGCGCACATCGCGGTGACTGCAATGGGGTGATAAGCATGTAAATGTTAGAAGTGGGTGAATAAGTTTGTTGCATGTTTGTGGTTTTGACGCGCATTCTAATTCCAAATGGCTGTTTATGACCTCACAAACAAATGTAACTCGAAACTATTTTGTTAAAGAAAAACATGAACTGAAATTACAGTTACACACTAAAAATACTTGATAATGAATTTTGTTCTGACGTAAAACCAGGGCGGATTATTAATTTTTCATGGTATGTATTTTATTGGTCATCATGAATAAACAAACTTGCAATAAATCAATTGTGCAAAACATTGACAATAACACAAAATGATGTGTGGATTTTACCCCTACTCTAGGTAATTGACCTTAGGTGACACCGATTGAAAAATCTCCCGCGGTAGACAAAAATGCGCAGAGTCGCACCCCTAAGAGAGTGTTATCGTAAATAATGGCCTTAAGTGTTTTTATATTTGATCAGATATAGTGTATAACTACACGAGTGCCACCTACAAGATTGTTTATATATCGAACATGAAACGTTTTCTTATATAAATAAAACTGAATGTAGACAATCAAAAATAGTAGATACTTAATTTGTAAGAAATGATTGTTACCTTCTGGATCAAAACGAGTCTAAATGTTCGAACGATTTATTATTGAACAGTATCAGAATTATAATAAAATACATGTAGTGTTGTTTATAACACGTATGTTAAATACTTAATTCCGAGAACAAAAGCCTATAGCGCCATCGATGTTTTCAAAACAATACCAACTTTGTAGGAATGGGTTGAACTTGCAGAGGAAGGACCCGAACACCCAGAACTCGTTGAGGGAGGAGACGATATGCACCCAGATGGGCATGAGCCCCACGAGCAGGTCGGACACGGCCAGGTTGACAAGGTAGTAGTTGGTGGTGGTGCGCATAGTCCGGCTCCGCAGCACGATGGTGATCACGAGGATGTTGCCGATAAGAGCCACGAGCTCAACGAGGACACCCAGGGTCACTGGGACAGAAAGGCGTGGTTTATATGGGCGTGTTTTTACCCTTTATCACTCAGATACGCATTTTGGCCCATGTGCTGTCCCTTAGAAAATCATATAAATTAAAGAACTTTCCAACTAGATTAAACTTTTTAAAGTCTTCATTTCCAACCCTAAGATAATGATGAGCAGCAAACAGCATAACATCTGAACAGCCTGAGAGTTATTCGCAGTCTGTTCTGGTTTAATGCTGGTTGCATATAGCCATTTTCACGTTGCTTCTGAGCGGGGAAGGGTTAAGGTGACAGTAATTGTTCACATACTCGTATAAATGAAATGATTATTTTTTCATGTAAATCAATTATGATTTGTTTAAAAAATGAGCACTTACAGAGTAAATGTTTATGAATGTTCTTTCATAATTAATAATTAATTATGCGAAATGGCATATACACAATGTGGAACTCAACTGACAGTTCAAACGACTCATGATGATTCACAATTAGATGACACAGCTGACTATGATGCTGCAAACGTGAATATTAACTTTTTATTGGTTTATTTAATGCCACATTCTTTTATTCGTTAACTATTTGTTATGTCGAATATTAAATGATATTCGTGCATTTTTACTAGCGAAGTAAATAACATTATGGTAATGGATAATTATAAGTATGTATTTTGATACCCCATTCTACAAAAACAAAGCCATTCTTATAAGAGTTTGGACGGCAAATACACTAAACTGAAAGTACCTTTCACCCCAATTTCATTGGAACTGAACGATTTCAGTTCCCCGGGGTAGGGAAACACGCTGAAATCGTACTCCTGTTTCGGAGGTGCACATCCTCCAGTTGCCATGGTGTCAGACGCGGTTTCGGTCGTAGGAATTGCAACAGCTTACGACAAACCGCATTTTCCAGTATAAGTCACGTGAGATATATGACACTTATAGCACAATTATTTTTTTGAACAATATGATAACGAAAACGACTTTCAAAGTCTTGTCTTACATGTTCTAGAAAGTACTCACGTTTAATCGACAATATGCGCATCTTGGCATATCCCAATTTTTATAGGTTATTTTTTTTAAAGTGTGTTTTGTGTAAATATATTCGCAAAATATTCATGCGATATTTATTTCAAGATGCCCAATGCTGCACTAAACTGGACGCAGTTCAATAAGTGTCTAAAAACAATCCACTCTGTGCGTAAATTAAACTTCTCCCATCAAATGACATCCGGCTACTAGTAATCCTTCTTCGGAAACGATTATGTCAAAATAAAATCGTCAATGAATTTTTAACTGTATTATTCTTTTTTCGTTTTTCACTGTTGACACTCTACTCCTGTGTGAACACTTTCTGTGTATCTAGCTGTTTAAAACCGGCCCGGCACCCTCTCAGCTTCGCGTCCCAGTTTTATGGGCTACCCTCAAGTGAATTAATGGAGTAAGAAAATAAAATCTAATGCTGATGCTTGCCAAGATAAGAGTTGATTGAAGTTCCCGTGCAAACAGCCGGTGTCGATACTTCTGATTACACAGTGCGAGTCTGTGAAATATAGCCGAGGATTTATGACATACGAAACAATGTCAATATGAATATGAAAGTTATGGTTGTATTGATAACGACATGCGAAACCCGTCAGGAAACAGTCATTAGTTGAGATCGTGATTGACATCATTGTTGATTAATTGTGTCTCGTTGTGAGAAAACTGGGCATAATGCTTGTGCGTAAATTGTCATCCCAGATTAGCCTGTGCAGTCCGCACAGGCTAATCAGGGACGACAATTTCCGCTTTTGTGGAATGTTTCGTTCAAATGATGTCTCTTCTCAGCGAAAATCTAGTTTAGGCGGAAAGTGTCGTCCCGGATAAGCCTGTGCGGACTGCACAGGCTAATCTGGGACTACACTTTACGCACATGCATTATGCCCAGTTTTCCCAGAACACGACTCAATTTGTTGCAATGAATTGTTTATAGAGTGGTATTGACATACTGTTGCGGAATAATCTATGTATCTTGTATCGTTCCTTTTTTCAGCTAGATATACTAAATATTTCTTCTATGTATGTCAGAGAATCGTACATATTCTGACCAGAGTTGTATTTATAATAAAATGTATGCAAATAAACAAAAGCATGATGTATACTGCTTGCTCGGTATTCACATAGCGAATGAACAGCTATTAAAAAAGCCACCAAAATTACGAAATGCGTGAAAGCTGTTTTAAACAACACTTACTGCATCTTTAATAGTCTTCTGATACGTATATTTGAACTTGATTATATTTTTTTTAGTTGGAACAATCATGCATTTTGGCTTTTACAAAAAGTTATTAAAGGAGCGATCAAATCGTATGCAAACGTAAGACACTTTACCAGGCAGAATATATATGAGCCTCGCTCTGTGAAAAGGGGGTTTAATGCATGCGCGTATAATGTCGTCCGAGATTACAATCGTCACAGGCTAATCAGGAACGATACTTTACGCTTGTATGGTTTCGTTTAAATTAAGTCTCTTCTTAGCAAAAATCGTGTTTAGGCGGACAGTGTCGTCCCTAATTAGCCTGTGCGGACTGCAGTGGCTAATCAGGGACGACATTTTACGCACATAAATTTCACAGAGCGAGTCTCATATTTAATTTTAATATCATAATAACTGAATTTGAGTCACTTCCTAATTTTTCGCTGAAATCTCTTCACGTAAAAATAATTACTTAAAATGACCCTGATCAAAAGGGCAAACCTGATTTTGTGGTTTTTTATTGTCGCTGATTTATGTTAAATGACCATTTTATGTTCCACCAAACAGCACTTCACATTTTCCCGCGCTTGTCGCCAGCTATATAGCCGTACAGGTCCTTTTCTCAACAAACACGCGGTGTTTGAAGGCTCTATCTTTATGTTCAATTGTGGCTGAACTCCGTCTTTATTGTGCAAAATAGTTATTTGAAGTTTTTCTCTCCGACATGAAAATTGCCCACGTATTCATGACGAATGTTAGCATCAACTATGACTTGATAGTATATTAATACATACAAGAAGAGCACATCTACAATAGTTCAACAAATGCTTTTCTCGAGTGAGTATATTAAATGCACTTGCAGTTTGCATACACTATAATAATTAGTGTTGACCGGTGTTTCACCTGTGGGGGGGGCGCTTTATGGATTCTCTCAGTTCATCCGTGCACAACTGGATCCTGCGATAGCTCAAGGCGTACTTGCACGGAATCCGAATAGTGCCATAATGTCGCCTGTTGCACGACACGATACCCGACAATTGAAAACAACGAGCTACAACTTAAGTCGACAAGGGACATCCGAACATTGTCGCGCTTGTTTTTGCCAAGAAAATGTGCATTGAAAATTGAATTTCTTATTTAATTGTCGCTTGTCGCCCTTTGAGTTTGAGACACGACACTCAAAGAGACGCACGACACGACTCACGACCTTTAACAACGACAAGAGACAATTTTTTATGGTGAGAATCTTGTCGTGCGTCTCTTTGATTGCCGTGTGTTTACCTCAAACGTCAACAAGCGACATTCAGTGTATCAATATTCGGATTCCGTAAAACGGCCTAAAGTAAAAATTACTTCTAAAAAGGTCACAACGGACTCACGTTGAGTGAAAACGGCCACTCAAAAGGGTATAATTCGTTTGATTTGTTTTATGTTATGCATGATTATTTTGAAAACACATCCGCCAATAATCCAGCACAATAATCGTTGATCTCATGTAATTTAAAGATGATTTAAAAAAAACGTCAACGCCGTATATCTATTTATTGTTTTAAGATATCCCTTGTGAAATTATTGACAAAAAGTTTGAGAAATCCTTTTTCGCAAATCTGTGAACAAGTCCTCTTAAAGGGACTGTAAACCACGAATGACGAAAAAAGAAAAGTTCTAAAATACCGTATTTTTTACAATTATTAGTTTATATTGATTAAAATATCACGACTGGTATATTACATTACTTGAAAAAGTTCATATTTTCAGTATATTCGGTAATAAAATTTCGCGATGTGAAATCGGTCACATAACGATATACACACTATTAATAATGCAAGTAGATTGATCATTTTATATATAAGATATATACAATTCACTACGCATGCACAATTTGCATTCCTGGGTTTACCACGTGACGATGATGACCAATCTACTTGCGTTATTTATAGTTAACTGGTAGTTACCTGGTAGACATACCCAGTAAAATTTATTACCGAATATATTGAGAATATGAAAACTTAACAACGTTTTTCAAGTAATGTTATATACCAGTCGTGATATTTTAATCAATATAAACTAATAATTGTAAAAAAATACGGTATTTTAGAACTTTCCTTTTTTTGTCATTCGTGGTTGGCAGTCCCTTTAAGGAACTGCTAACAAAGTGTTAGTGTGGGGTTTATGTCCTTACTTGGGGGGGGGGTGATATTGATTTGCCTGTCCGTGAGACCGTCCTCCATACACACTCGTAAATACATTTAAAAATTGTCGAGAATCGTATCGCGCGTCGCTGTGATGGTAGTGTGTCAACCTCAAAGGTCGACACACGACATACGTGTTGTGAAAACACGCTCAGCAGGTCTATTGACCTATTGTGTAGACTGCTATGTTTTGACTTAAGATATTCCACTCTTTGCCGCTATGGTCCATAATTACCGATAATGCATTGTACTGAAGCTCAGTGTTTTTTTTTTCAATTAATACGTTCTTATAAAGATTACGAGTATGTTATGAAGAAAACGTACACAGATATTGCTGGAATGGGACAAATAATTTTCAAGTATGAGATGACACATGTCAACAAATATTTAAGAGCTATCACTTTGAACAGGCATCTTTACGGAATCCGGATAGTGCCATCTATAATCTCGCCCTTCTTTCACCAAGGGCGACACACGACACACGAAGCGATACACAATATTTTGCGCGACATACGAAGCGACACACGATATTTTGCGCGATACTCAAAGCGACACACGATATTTTGCGCGACACACGAAGCGACACACGATATTTTGCGCGATACACGAAGCGACACGCGATATTTACCACGATATATCGCCTTTTGGGCTACCTACTCAAGGGCGATATTTCGTGGTACATTCTCGCACGTCGCTTCGTGTATTGCGCAAAATATCGTGTGTTGTTTAGTGTGTCGCGCAAAATATCGTGTGTCGCTTTGAGTATCGCACAAAATGTAGTGTGTCGCTTCGTGTGTCGCGCAAAATATGGTGTATCGCTTCGTGTGTCATGTGTCGCCCTTGATGAAAGAAGGGCGAGAATATAGATGGCGATATCCGGATTCCGTACATCTTTGACCTGAAATCAAACGTAAGGGAACCGGTATATGGATTAACATGTGTGAACGGATACTTATGAATAGTTCATGAAAGTTTGTTTGCATCTTACAATCCGGTTCGTCTTATATATCGACACAATTAGGAAACAAATGAAAGGATTAATGACATTTTTCTTATACTCCGGTGTGACTTGTATACCGGAAAAGGGTAGACAGAACAGACAGAAGCATTTGTTCACCCATATCATATTGTATGCTATGTCCGGGTGAGCGTTTGTCAAGATCTGAACACAGACGGTTGACAATTTGACCAGTGTAGTGAATTTACGCGAGAATGATTGTCCAGGATAGTGAAATCGCCAGAGACCAATTTGCGTTTAACAACTTCATACATTTAGCCAAACAAATAAACGTGTGGTCTAAAATCGGTTTTATGAGCATTACTTTATTGATTATGAGATAGGTTGACCTTGACAAGAAGCTGGTCTTCCCAAGTAGCGTGCAGACGAACCTCAGGCCTCGTGTGGTCAGAGGCAGGAAAACGTATCATCGTGATCGAGTAAACCGTACCTTGGAAAACCAGATGCGAGGAAGCCTACGAGAGGAAAAAGTTCAAGTACACAGAGCTGCTAGAAGCGTGCAATCAAAAAAAGCTGGCGTACTTGGTTGTTTCCCATAGATGTAGGCGCCGGAGGGTTCTTTGCACAATCCGCGTGCCGACTGATGTCAGCAGTCGGGTCTACTTGCAGGGATAGATGGCGGACTATCCAGAAATTGAGCCAAGCTGCAGAGCGGTCGTCCAGCTGGTTGCTTGTCTGAGGCGTTAGGAGGCACCTTGGAAGAAGTAGAGCTATCGACATTCACACCGTAGCAACGGTGACCATACCTTTCCGAGATGTCCATGGTGCAGGGGCGAAACATTGACGACGGAGGGTCTCCATGCTGATTATGAATGTCGATCCGCAATACACAACCACCATAGAACTTGAGTCTACTGAAGATTCACGGGTGGGTGTGAAACTGTATTCAACTAACGATATAAAAAACTATTACTAGCACATTTATGTGCCGATCGGGTGATAAATCAAAGCGTTTTTTTTTAATAAGGAAACCCGTCAAGGAAACACCTCGCGTCAACTGCAAAGTGCAAACACATGTATTCTTATAATGCCTCCATTGTCTCACTACAAGATTCTTAAAGCTTGCATGTTTGGTTAGCACATTGGTTGGTTCACGCGCTTCTCACCCAGGCAATCCGGGCTCAATCCCCGCACTCGGCGCATGTGAGGTTGATAAGTGCTGATCGTACGGGGCAGGCGGGCGTTTCTGCCGGGAGCTTCTGTTTCCACACCACGAGAGCACATCAAAATTGAATATCTTTCAGTAAAAACTAAGTAAAGCTGGACATTCAGATATAAATCCAAGGTTGTCCCAACTTTCGTGAGTCTAGTAAGTAAACTACTTGTAAGTACTTGGACACACAACCTCAGGCGCGGAAGGACTTTATAAGCTTCGGAAGACACGCACACACTACATTCCTAAGCGGCGTTTCGAACGCCCGAGAAAGATCTTATTGGCGACAGCTGCGAACCTACAATCTGGTAATGCTCTCAATACTCCTCCGTCTAGAACCACAACTGCTCCGTCGTGGTTGCTCTACTCATGGCGATAATGATCAGATTAGTTAGTGCCGATGATGATGTAGGAAATACCGCTCTATCACAGGGTAACCTCATGGACATATTTTTAGTATAAACTTATTCGGTAGATCATACAATTTTACTCAATTATTCTCTCTACCTGTTTTTACTTGAGTCGTATGATTCTAGACGAATTTGTATTGCTTCTGACTTGTTGTAAAGTGCAAATACAAGGGATGTATTCAATTTTGTTTTAATTGTGTTAAACATCATATCAGCACCGCAGTTTATTTGTTTGTATTCATAACTTAAATGTATGAAAACCTTTCTGCTACCTGCAATGCGTAGATGGTCACAAACGCCGCATAACTTTAACAATATTGAGCTTATTCATAAATGAGTTGTTACATATTTTGGGTAATAAAGTTGCATAGGAATTACCACACCCTAATAAAAGAAACGGTTGATATACATAAACTTTGATCAATTGCAAACACATGTATTTTAGTTTAAAGTCAATTAGCCAAAAAAACATCTGTTTCATAAAAGAACATTGCTTTTGTCATAGCTTTAAATAGTATGCAACCACTTTAAGGTCAGTGCATCAGAACCACATAACTGACCAGACCATGGTCTACTTAGCCAGGATATGCAATCTTAATAGATTTTTTAAGCCATTAATGTTTTTAACTGAAATTATTTGTTTTATTATTTTCCAGGGTTTAATTCGGTTGTCATTTGACGCTATAGGTGCGTATTAGAAATAGTCTTCAAGCAGCTTCTATACAATTCTTCGGCTTTACAACCAGGTATTCTTGCATTCCTGTCGCCTGAAATTTATATTTACACTGAAATAGTGCTGCAATAAAATGTAGGTTAAGTGAACATATATATGTTAAACGTAACATATTTTTTTTTTAAAACGAATAATTACTCAGAAGTTATTAAGTTTGTGGTGATCACAATATCGTATTGCAAAAGAACAAGAGATCAACAACATATAATTATTGTGCTCGAATAATAAGAGAACATAACCTGAGGATGCTAGAAATATAAATTTGATTGCATTTCATTACATAACTTTGTATACTATCGAAAACGATTAGTGTACACATACCTCCCTTGAAAAAAATGCATGAACGTCAACCGTATTCCAGTTGAGGCCCTTCAGCAAATGCTGTACCCCACAGCCTGTGACAACCACACACGAACGTTGATACAATGATTTTTTTCTCATTGTTTCTTAAACGTTCGAAACTCGTTTTATAATCAAATCGATGCTGAATTACCCGAATTAATATGTCTGTATTTACTTCGAGTCCATTCAGGTCACTCAATGGTCACTATTTCCTATCCCACCTCATAAAACATTTGCTTCATTATAACCTGCTCAATATACAGCTGCATGTATATATTGAATAATTTAAAGTTGGTAAAGTAATGAGAACACGTGTACTTACAATTAACTACTGCAGACATATATTTGTTTCTTACCATCAGTTCATCTATAAAGCCATTCGACGTAGATACCTAAATGTATGCATTTTTTTTACTACACATTTGAATGAAAAACATCTCTCTGTATTGAACACAGATGACGCGACTGTTGTGGCGAAATATCAGCCCGGTCACGCTCAGAAGTTCAGAACATCTGGAAAACAACGTACCAATGGACCATGCCAGGACACCGGCCATTTCTGTCGCCTTCGATGTCACTTACAACTGGATACCCGTCCTGAAGTGTATGCATGTAGTGCAGGTCTTCTACAAAAAAAAACACACACTTTGTTGTAGAAAATCCTGTTATTTAACAAAAGACCAACACACCAATTAAAAGTTTTGTTGATTATAAAATAGTCGTTTTATTTGCATTTTGATGTGTGCTTTTCAACGCATAAATTAATACGTCCGCAATCAAGTTCATACTTTTTGTGTGTTTCCGTTCTGAAACTATTAATTACTCTAATAAACTAAGATGCAAAACGCGGTCTCAAGTGCTCATGTAATAATCGTTACATCATAAATTATTATTCGCTAATTTCAAATAGACGCTTACGTTCATTTTCAAATGCATGTTACCTACACATACACAAAATATAGTATTTAATCTATAAAACATAAACATATCCAACATCATTTACAGTATATGCATATAATAAATGCATCTTTGCCAAATATACGGGGGCTGAGTATGAAATTGTTATCACGAATTATCCGAACTAGTAATGAATAACAGACATAAAACATGGTCACGTGTTATTCATAAAAAACCTTACGTAACGAAACTTAACAACTTTTGGACATTTACCCGATTTGTATTAAACATTCCATCATGACGGCTTCTTGAGAAATTTCACAAAACAACGAAAACAAATGTGTATGGAAAATGAAAATTCAGATGAAATTGTCAATTTTGTGCAAACAAATATGACACATATATGATCAGTATTAACAACTTGAACATTGTTTTAATTATAAAATGACGCATTCTTCACTTAGTAAGTTATGATTGCCGGGTTCGGTCATTTCGATAAACTCAAGTTATAGAGATAATGACAGGTCTCTGTTTATTTTGTAGAAAAGGGTAATAAATCCGTATAGCTTGGAACATACATTAACGCGAGTTACCGCCAGTATAAAGTATATTTAACAAATAATAAATTCACGTTTTTTGTTTAAAATACACGTTTAATAATGTCAAATAGGAATAAGGAATCTACAGAAACATGACTTGTCAACATAAGATAAATTATTGCAACCATCTGCTAATTAAAGTTAGTGACCAATTTTCTATACAATCCATGACAGTACATAAAGGACACACATAACATACCATGATTAAATCTGGGTTTACCGCTTTGGAACGGTCTGTGCCATTTATAGTTGGTTTAAAGTTGTGAAACGGATTTCCAAACTTCACACGTAACCCATCAATAATCACTTAAAAACCAGAATGAATTATTTAAATTTCATTTTAATAAACCTTTTGTATGATTTACAATATGTGCTGGGAAGGTTCGCAAAATGTCGAAATGACAAAGCAACAGAACACCAGCAGACGAGAGATACTCTGAAAGTAACATGAAATATAGGAACAAGATAGTTTTGTTACTTATATTTGGGACATAGGGGAAGTGCCTATTAGGCAATATCTGTCAACTGGGTATCGTTATCGAAACATATCTCTGTATCCACGTTATAGCATGTAGACGTACAGAAATATCTTGTCTACCTCTAAACGTTGTCAAGCTCTAACACGACCGACTTCACATTTTCTAGGTCGGGATTGACACCGATAGATGTGAGTAAAATTCTATTAACAAATCATTATGCATCGCTGTTTATTTGAAATACATTAATCTAATAGGTAAGACAAAAAAAGACATAATACGTTTCATATGTCAAATAAAAATCTTTGTGAAAAGCATAGTATTGAACATATTTTAAATAAACCACATTTACTGATAAAACATGTTTAGAGATTTTTTTTGAGTTCAATTGTTCTGAATTGTACAGCTTATGTTCAGCAAAAGGGCTTTGTTTTAGGTCAAATGTTCTCACAGTCACAACGCTTCTTTTGTTGTATTTTTTCATGGTCGTCATTTTTAGCGATTACAATTACGAATATATTATAACGCATGTGCACAGTCACCATGTGGAAGCGTTTGACGCTCTTGTTGGCCTTGGCAACGACCGCACACAGCGACAGCTGCTGCTTCCCGCCCCAATTTGAGTGCGGCGAGGGCTATATGACCGGAAGTGCCGATGACGATGGAAATAGCGCTCTAGCCCAGGTAAATTGCGTAGATAAGGCTAAACTATAAACATTTCGAGTCCTTATCCTGCGAAAGGTTGTTATCTCAAAATGCTGAGTGTATACTATAAGCTAACACAATCTTGTTTCTAGGTAGTTTGTAACAATCAATTCATCGCTTATATGCATATCATAAAAAAATAAATGAAAATAAGATCGTGTACGATCCTTACCATTGGGATATGTTTTAATTATTTCAGAAAATAATTGTCATCAAGGTACGTAAACTGTTAACTGTGAGTCGTATTATCATGTTTCACATACATTCTGCCTGCGTGTCAACACAATACACGGAAATTAAGTAAAACATTTCGTAAAATAAAGTTAACACACAGACAATCATTGGTCCTTATAGCAATAGCCAAAATGTCAACGCTAGATGTGTTGTGGTTACATAGATTTAACAAGATATAAAATGATCTTTTTAATTTATGTATGGCACAATATATTCCATTTTAATTTCCCGCAACGATATCTATTCATACGACACGCGAACACTAAAATGGGACATGAACATGTGTTAAATATATTGTACCACAAACAAACCAAAAAAGAGCATTTTGTATCGTGTTAAATCTATGTTACCAGACCGCATCTAGTGTTGAAATTTTGGCTATTGCTATATGGAACACTGATTGCTTATGTGTTAACTTTATTTTACGAAATATTTAACGAATTTTCCGTTTATTTTGAGCGTTATAGAGGCTTAAAATACGCAACGCAATATTCCGTTTTGATAGCCTTTGAAGTACTGTTTATTACCAAGTATTTTTCAGGGCTTAACTAAGTTTTCCTTCGACGGCAATGCTAAGCGTGTATATTTAGTAGAGCAAGTGATTGTCGGAAATCAAAGTGACACATTCACAATTCTTCAGCTGTACAACCAGGTATTATTGCTCTTCGACCGCCTGAAAGATTCATTTAAACCATTTATGTGTAATTCTATTGTATTGTTGGTTATCTTTTTCATGACATGTACACGTGTTCAGTAAAGGAAATTGTTGGTATACTTATCATTAATATTATCAAAAGGAGCGGGCAACACATTTTTAATAAAGAAAGTTACCAGATATGTGATATTTACCAAGAAAATAGTACAAAAACAACTTTTGCTAAAATGAAAGTAGTTCAACAACTCAAACAATATATTACTAGTATATGAAAAGCACATTAATAACAATAAACAAACGCACAATACAAGTAAAGAACCTGTATGAAAAAATATTAACCTTCTTTACTTAATAATTTACTAGTTATTCAAAATGGCGATACGTCCATAATCATATCGTGATACTTCATATATCTGTCTTTTAAGCCCTTCTCATAACTAGAATCTATGGATAAACTCAATCTGATCATTATTATGAGAAAATATACATGTTTTGTGTTTAAGGGTCAAGAGTTCGTTATCCACAATGGTGTATGCTCTCAGGGAACTCTCGGAACATGGGACAACAGAGGCTGTATTCCAGGCAAGTATTTGACGACGTCAGAATATACAGCAACTTGCGACATCATCAGTGCTGCCTGCCTTTTTGACACGGTCTGAGAGTAGTTTAACAACGCTAACTTTCCTCTTTGTCTGTAGGGAGATCGGAGAGTACCAATCAAACTTGTAGAACTAGTAGCAGCCCGCGAAACACAGTTTTTGTCTCGCTTCTTATGTATGAGTAAGGATTATTATTAAGCCTGAAAAATATACGCTTCATATAAAACATTAAATGTATGGTCCTACTCTAAGTTGATTTTATTACTTATCTAGAAGAGGAATAAGCGCATGAAAGAATGTCCAGAACCGTATTTTTTTTAATTAACTTTTCTCTTGTGATATACATATTTGTGCATTTTGACAACGTTTAAGAAAAATCCGATTATGTTTTACAGATACCGCAACTGTTGCCGGTACATACAAGCTTGGTAACGGTCAGAACATCTGGATAACATCGTACCAATGGTCCATCACTTCCCCTGCCGCATCTTTTTCCCTTGGAGTCACTAGCAGCAACTGCATGCCCGTCGTAGAGATTGTAAATGGGGAACAGGAAGGAAGTAAGTGGGCGTCAACTTGGTGCATGGGTCACAGGAAGGAAGTATGTGAGAGTGGACTTGGTGCATGGGGCACTCACATAAGTATGTTAGCTTGAACTTGGTGAATGGGACATACACATAAGTATGTGAGCTTAAACTTGGTGAATGGGACATACACATAAGTATGTGAGCTTGAACTTGGTGAATGGGACATACACATAAGTATGTGAGCTTGAACTTGGTAAATGGGACATACACATAAGTATGTGAGCTTGGACTTGGTGCATAGGACATAAAAAATAGTATGTGAGCGTGAACTTGGTGCATGGGACATACACATTAGTATGTGAGCGTGAACTTGGTGAATGGGACATACACATTAGTATGTGAGCGTGAACTTGGTGCATGTGACATACACATTAGTATGTGAGCGTGAACTTGGTGAATGGGACATACACATACGTGTGTGAGCTTGAACTTGGTGCATGGGACACACACATAAGTATGTGAGCTTGAACTTTGTGCATGGGACACACACATACGTATGTGAGCTTGAACTTGGTGCATGGGTCACACACATACGTATGTGAGCTTGAACTTGGTGCATGGGACATACGCATAAGTATGTGAGCTTGAACTTGGTGCATGGGACACACACATACGTATGTGAGCTTCAACTTGGTGAATGGGTCACACACATACGTATGTGAGCTTGAACTTGGTGCATGGGACACACACATACGTATGTGAGCTTGAACTTGGTGCATGGGTCACACACATACGTATGTGAGCTTGAACTTGGTGCATGGGTCACACACATACGTATGTGAGCTTGAACTTGGTGCATGGGTCACACACATACGTATGTGAGCTTGAACTTGGTGCATGGGTCACACACATACGTATGTGAGCTTGAACTTGGTGCATGGGTCACACACATACGTATGTGAGCTTGAACTTGGTGCATGGGTCACACACATACGTATGTGAGCTTGAACTTGGTGCATGGGTCACACACATACGTATGTGAGCTTGAACTTGGTGCATGGGTCACACACATACGTATGTGAGCTTGAACTTGGTGCATGGGTCACACACATACGTATGTGAGCTTGAACTTGGTGCATGGGTCACACACATACGTATGTGAGCTTGAACTTGGTGCATGGGTCACACACATACGTATGTGAGCTTGAACTTGGTGCATGGGTCACACACATACGTATGTGAGCTTGAACTTGGTGCATGGGTCACACACATACGTATGTGAGCTTGAACTTGGTGCATGGGTCACACACATACGTATGTGAGCTTGAACTTGGTGCATGGGTCACACACATACGTATGTGAGCTTGAACTTGGTGCATGGGTCACACACATAAGTATGTGAGCTTGAACTTGGTGCATGGGTCACACACATACGTATGTGAGCTTGAACTTGGTGCATGGGTCACACACATAAGTATGTGAGCTTGAACTTGGTGCATGGGTCACAGTCAGAAGTATGCGAGCTTGAACTTGGTGCATGGGTCACACACATACGTATGTGAGCTTAAACGTGGTGCATGGGTCACACACATAAGTATGTGAGCTTGAACTTGGTGCATGGGTGACAGTCAGAAGTATGCGAGCTTGAACTTGGTTCATGGGTCACACACATACGTATGTGAGCTTGAGCTTGGTGCATGGGTCACACACATACGTATGTGAGCTTGAACGTGGTGCATGGGTCAGAGTCAGAAGTAGGTGAGCTTGAACTTGGTGAATGGATCACACACATACGTATGTAAGCTTAAACATGGTGCATGGGCCACAGGCAGAAGTATGCGAGCTTGAACTTGGTGCATTAGTCACAGGTAGAAGTGTGTGAGCTTGAACTTGGTGCATGGGTCACAGGCAGAAATTTGTGAGCTTGAACTTGGTGCATGGCTCACAGTCTGAAGTCTGTGAGCTTGAACTTGGTGCATGGGTAACAGGCAGAAGTGAGTGAGCTTGAACTTGGGGCATGAGTCACAGGTAGAAGTGTGTGAGCTTCAACTTGGTGCATGGGTCACAGGCAGAAGTGTGTGAGCTTGAACTTGGTGCATGGGTCACAGGCAGAAGTGTGTGAGCTTGAACTTGGTGCATGAGTCACAGGCAGAAGTGTGTGAGCTTGAACGTGGTTCATTTGACACACACATAAGTATGTGAGCTTAAACTTGGTACATGGTCACAGGCAGAAGTATGCGAGTTTGAACTTGGTGCATGGGTCACATACATAAGTATGTGAGCTTGAACTTGGTACATGGGTCACAGGCAGAAGTATGCGAGCTTGAACTTGATGCATGAGTCACAGTCAGAAGTATGCGAGCTTGAACTTGGTGCATGGGTCACACACATAAGTATTTGAGCTTGAACTTGATGCATGGATCACAGGCAGAAGTATGCGAGCTTGAACTTTGTACATGGGTCACAGGCAGAAGTGTGTGAGCTTGAACTTGGTGCATGGGTCATATACATAAGTATTTGAGCTTGAACTTGTTGCAAGGGTCACAGTCAGAAGTATGCGAGCTTGAACTTGATGCATGAGTCACACACATAAGTATGTGAGCTTGAACTTGATGCATTGGTCACAGTCAGAAGTATGTGAGCTTGACCTTGGTGCATGGGTCACAGGTAGAATTATGCGAGCTTGAACTTGGTACATGGGTCACAGGCAGAAGTGTGTGAGCTTGACCTTTGTGCATAGGTAACATGCAGGTGTATGTGCTTGAACTTGGAGCATGGCTCACAGGCAGGTGTTTGTGAGCTTGACCTTTGTGCATCGGTGACATGCAGGTGTATGTGCTTGAACTTGGTGCATGGCTCACAGGCAGGTGTATGTGAGCTTATACTTGGTGCATGGCTCACAGGCAGGTGTATGTGAGCTTTGAGTTGGTGCATGGGTCACAGACAGGAGTATGTGAGTTTATACTTGGTGCGTGGGTCACAGACAGGAGTATGTGAGCTTATACTTGGTGCGTGGGTCACAGACAGGAGTATGTGAGCTTATAATTGGTGCATGGGTCACAGACAGGAGTGTGTGAGCTTATACTTTGTCCATGTGTCGCAGTCAGAAGTGTGTGCGCTTGAACTTAGCGCATGGCTCACAGGCAGGTGTATGTGAGCTTATACTTGGTGCATGGGTCACAGACAGGAGCATGTTAGCTTATACTTGGTGCATGTGTCGCAGTCAGAAGTGTGTGAACTTGAACTTTGTGCATGGCTCACAGGCAGGTGTATGTGAGCTTATACTTGGTGCATTGGGCACATACAAGAGTATGTGAGCTTATACTTGGTGCATGTGTCGCAGTCAGAAGTGTGTGAGCTTGAACTTTGTGCATGGCTCTCAGGCAGGTGTATGTGAGCTTGAACTTGGTTCATGGCTGACATGCAGGTGTATGTGCTTGAACTTGGTACATTTGTCGCAGGCAGAATGGTGTGAGCTTGAACTTGGTGCATGGTTCATAGGCAGGTGTATATGAGCTTGAACTTGGTGCATGGGTCACAGGCAGAAGTATGTGATCGTGAACTTTGTGCATGGGTCACACACATACGTATGTTAGCTTGAACTTCGTACATGGCTCACTGGCAGAAGTGTGTGAGCTTGAACATGGTGCCTGGGTCACAGGCAGAAGTATGTGAGCGTGAACTTTGTGCATGGGTCGCACACATACGTATGTAAGCTTGAACTTGGTACATGGCTCACAAGCAGGTGTATGTGAGCTTGAACTTGGTGCGTGGGTCACAAGCAGAAGTGTGTGAACGTGAACTTGGTGCATGGGTCACAAGCAGAAGTATGTGAGCTTGAAATTGGTGCATGGGTCACACGCAGGTGTATGTGAGCTTTAACTTGGTGCATGGATCACACACATAAGTGTGTGAACGTGAACTTGGTGCATGGGTCACAAGCAGAAGTATGTGAGCTTGAACTTGGAGCATGGGTCACAAGCAGAAGTATGTGAACGTGAACTTGGTGCATGGGTCACAGACAGAAGTATGTGAACGTTAACTTGGTGCATGGGTCACACGCAGAAGTTTGTGAACGTGAACTTGGTGCATGGGTCACAATAAGAAGTATGTGAACATGAACTTGGTGCATGGGTCACAAGCAGAAGTATGTGAACATGAACTTGGTACATGGCTCACAGGCCGAAGTATGTGAACGTGAACTGGGTGCATGGGGCACAAACAGATGAATGTGAGCGAAGACAAGGTGTATGGGACACAAACAGAAGTATGTGAACATGAACTTGGTGCATGGGTCACAAGCAGAAGTATGTGAACGTGAACTTGGTGCATGGGTCACAGACAGAAGTATGTGAACATGAACTTGGTGCATGGGTCACAAGCAGATGTATGTGAACGTGAACTTGGTGCATGGGTCACAGACAGAAGTATGTAAACGTGAACTTGGTGCATGGTTCACAGACAGAAGTATGTGAACGTAAACTTGGTGCATGGGTCACAGACAGAAGTTTGTGAACGTGAACATGGTGCATGGGTCACAGACAGAAGTATGTGAACATGAACTTGGTGCATGGGTCACAAGCAGAAGTATGTGAACGTGAACTTGGTGCATGGGTCACAGACAGAAGTATGTGAACATGAACTTGGTATATGGGTCACATACAGAAGTATGTGAACGTGAACTTGGTGCATGGGTCACATACAGAAGTATGTGGGCGTGGACTATGTGTATGGTGCCCATGCAGAAGTATGTGAAAGTTAACTTGATGCATGGTTCACAAGAAGTAAGTAAGTGGGATTGAACAACTTTCACTTATTCTGTCTTTGTTCGCGTTCACCGATTGTAGACATTTTATTTATTCAAATTTTACCGAATCGTAATACGCGATATATTTATACAATTTATAATACAACTTTTGTCTAAATCTTTATTGCAGCTTATTTCCTGTCTCTCCAAGGCTTTCAGAACATTACCCTCGGGATCAAAGACCCCTCCGTGTTCGTTGTGCCGGACATCTGTAAACATCAGTCAACCTCCGTAAGTAATTCTCCGGTAGCATTACTAGTATTACATTTCGTAATGTGAATGTCTGCATTGCTATATGCTTTACAGAAAATTTCATCCCATGGCTAATTTTTGAAAGTAGCAAAATGCAGCACTTTTCAAGACATTATCCATCGTAAATGTGTTCTGCCTTTTCAAATTGTTAAGCAATATGACATTGTAATGTTTCTTTAGTATTTAACCCACGACATAGCATTAGTTAAGTATTAACAGTTTTCTGAAATACATAACTAACATGTCTGCATAGAGAGTATTGTCGGTGTAAAACACGAAACTTAAACTATTTATTAATTTATGAATGAATGACAAAACCAACATACTTATGACATATTGTCCTTTTTGTGATGCAGCCTTTAATTGCTTTCTCTTAATTGACATGCTACACCACAACCTTCATTAAAACCTAAATAACAATACATGCAATTATTGCTGTAAACAAATGAACCTTTTATCATGACCTATATATTAATTAATGTTTTGCATATTATAAGTTAAATTGTAATTAACTGTGTTCTTTGTAGGTTCCAGTGTCCATGTATCGTCGAAGAAGAAGTGCCTTGTTTTAATTCTAATAATGCTCATTCAACAAGCAGTTCCTTAATATTTCCACAAATAATGGCACAAACGGTCATCTTGATATTGTATGCAATATATGATGATGAGAAAAATATAACCTTGATTATAACGATTAAAGTGTTGTTATGTGCATATGAATCCGTGTTTCAATGTCTTACTAGAGAATAATGATATAAACTTAACGAGTTACGTTAATCTAGTTTTTCTTCATTTTTTTTTTTTTTTTTTTTTTTTTTTTTTTTTNTTTTTTTTTTTTTTTTTTTTTTTTTTTTTTTTTTTTAATATAGACCTTTACAATTGACCTCTTTTGATGTTTTGAGCTTGTTTGAAAGAACACCAGTTTAGATTTGCTTTAATAATAACATGTGGTAAAAAATATGTTTATTGATTCTTCGGACTACTGGATATCAATTCAGTCGCGCTCTGAGAAAACGGTATAAAATGCATGTGCGTAATGTGACATCCCAGATTAGCCTGTGCAGTCCACACAGGCTAATCAGGAAGAAAATTTCCGCCTAAACTAGATTTTCGTCAATTACAGTCGAGAAACGAAAAATACAATAACAGCGGAAAGAGTCGTCCCTGATTAGCATGTGCGGACAGCACGTGCTAATCTGGGACGACTCTTTACGCACATGCATTAAACCCCCTTTTGACAGAGCGAGGTTCAATTGATCCATGGTAGCAATATCAAAACATGTTTTTTTTTCTCCTAAATGCGTAAACGCATCAGCATCGTATGAAGGCTTTGCAAAACAAACGCCATCAAATGCTGGATTTCTGGTTGTCCTGATTTCGGTAAAGATAAGACGGATACGTCAATCAGCTGACGATACAAACAGCTCCTGGTCAAAGAAACCGCGTGACGACTGTAGCATAACGATATGCATATCCTTCTGGAACATTTGTCATGCATACGAAAAAAAAGTTATCACGTGAAAAACTCATTTTGGCGACTTTGGATATTAAGCGCTGAGATAAATGACTATAAATGTAATAGATAATTTTGAAATTGACCAAGCGTGGTTCTTTGTAATATACGTTCTTGAATGTCACGATCATGTTACAAGAGCCATGCCCCAGAGAACATGTGTTTAAGATGCAAGGTAAACAAACAGCGTAGACCCAGATGAGACGCCGCATAATGCGGCGTCTCATCTGGGTCTACGCTGTTTGCTTAATTGACAGACCTTAACAGTCTTTGAAAGTCATCTGTACACGACATTCATTATTTGTCGGCATTGGGATGACGTTTGAATAATTAGGAAATTTATCCGCTAAATTGTAAAACACATATTGTCATGATCTAAAACTGATATAGTAGGGGCAAATTTGAATGTTACAGGAAGTAATAAAATGTGACATAATGTACTTGGATACAACTTTTGTGAGTATAAATCAAGTAAGAATTTTACAGTTTCTGACGTAAAAACAGATCAGAATCCGTCAAGGATTTTTGAACGAGATAGGGATGAAACATGAAGTGTATGACATAAGGACAGAGAAGAAAATTACATTTCAAGAGAATATGTATTCCAGTAGTTATATATCTTAATCCAAAATGCAAAGCGGATTGATAATCGCTAATGTATATGGCTTAATATTTAAAAAAATGCGTTCACTGGCAATACATGTTGGACATATAAAAACTATGCTAAAATACTATTGAAATCTGCCGGTCTAGTTGAGTTACGTGAGACTGCGGAATACGGGAACACGATGTCCGCTTCTACCGGAAGTCTCCGGAAGCTTCCGTGTACGTCAAGGCCTCGACGTATGGATGAGAGGTCCTGGTGTAGACTGACGCTCTTCCTCGATCGTTTGTCCTAGCTCGACGAACATACATATGGTTCAGGTTTTAAGACGATATAAACTGTACTTTTATTTAATACCTATAGTTCTTTTGTCACCAAAGTATATTAAAATACGCAAAACGGTTTTTGCATCTAGCGTTTGTGGTTTCCGTATCATACTAGTAGCATAACTCTTATGTCAATACAAATGGGACTTCTTTCTGATTTCAAAACAAAGATTCAATCGGCTTTGGCAATTATCGCTATGCCTCGAAAAACATGGTTTATTTATTATATATGTATAACATTTACAAACAGTACAGGGTAAAGCAAACATAGTATATTTATTTTTAAAGTTGGTGTATTTGGTGTTGACGAAATTGCCTGTACCATAACGCACTGTTTAGCATTTTCAATTAAGTTCTTGAAGAGATTTAAGTTGCAAACTTAAAAGTGACAAACGTTTGCGTTGTGAAATGAAAGAAACGATATTGCTGTCGAAGGTCTGATTTTATGCATATACGATAACATGTTCATGGTATATAAAAATGCAGTAATTGAAGTCGTTCTCATTCGGATCCGAGGGAGATCCGGGTCGCACATGCTTTTCTCTTAAGGTACTGAAACAATCTGGGTCAGTACTAAACGTGAAGGAAATACGAGGCCCAACACATCAATTAAGTCCATGTATAATTAATGTGTTGCTCCTTGTGATCAGTAAATGATATGAGATATAGATTTTTACAAATCTGGATTCCTTATTAATTATGTTCTCATTGGTATGACTGAAATGAAGTTATGGCAGAAAAGCGTAGCATATCTTGTTTACAAATTGCTTCCTGAAACGATTGTCCTCATTAAACGCGATATGTATCCACAGACAGTGATTATTAATTCAATTCACAATACAATTGTTATAGCGCTGTAATCCTTCTAGGATTTTCGCGTTGTTATTTGAATTCATGCCGAAAATAAAAACGGATATATTTTCAACTATTTTAATGTTATTACTGTGTATATGTTACTAATCATATTCCCCAAATGTCTACTGACATTAAGCTGTTATTGTCCTAACGAATCTTTTTGTTAGTTGAAAAAATAATATGGTGTTTCTCAAATGTTTACCCATATTCTATTTTCAATACTACATTCGCGTTTTGTTACCAACATAGAATGAACAATCACGCAGATTATGCGTTTATTGGATTCTGGTCTCAAAAAAGACGGAAATAGATCGCACAATTATGAGAACTCAAATTTCGTATTTACTTCTGGCTACCGTTGACTATAGACGCCATCCAGAGTTTAATCAATATCTTTCTATCAAATAAATAAATGTGACAAAGAGCAGACGCAAATCATTGAATACTATTTGAACCAAAAAAAAAACGTTGACAAATTGTATATCGAAAGTTATTAACATAATACGCACAGTAGTGACGAATTGTTGTTGAAAGATGCTTAGATAGTTTTGGTTTACTTGAAATGCTTTCTCATCGCTTACCGGTATTATCTTGTTTCATTTACCTTTTCAATTTGTTGTTTTTTTTCCATGTATTCTATTACAATGTTCAACATATCATCACACAAATGTTGGTGCGAGTCCATAACCTGCTCGAGGACTGCGAGACATCGGACAAGTCTGTTGTTTACATAAATAGCAAAAGTTGAAAAGATCTCATATCTGTTCAAACAGGCAAAGTACTGATTATAAACTGGCTGCGACCCGTGTCTTGGCCAATGCAATTTTCGTGTATAATTCGTGTCTTGGCAGATGAAATCTTCACCGGAGCGTGCGTGATGGGAAATTAAGATGTTACTCTATATGTTCGCATTGTTTTGCAAAACACAAATTCTAGAAAAGCTCCAAGATCAAAAGCAAAACAAGACAATAACATGCAAACTATCAACAAAAACCGTACGTTCACAAAGAGAATAATTTCATTTAATTGACCTGAGCGTGTGTAATTGGCAATATAACTGTTATTGTATTGACGTATTGTTTTGGGAAAAAAATAACAGCGTGAAGTGTTCATAAATCAATCGGTTGGCGTATAGAAGACAACTGCATACGCACAGTTATTAGATGATGTATGGGCAGCATTGAGCGTATAGGAGACAACTGCATACACACAGTTATTAGATGATGTATGGGCAGCACACAGTTATTAGATGATGTATGGGCAGCATTGAGCGTATAGGAGACAACTGCATACACACAATTATTAGATGATGTATGGGCAGCATTGATACACATCTAAAATTCGCTTAAATTAATTCAGACAATTATTGATTGCTCACGCGTTTCACAGTGGAATAAAACATAATCAATGTAGGTATTTTGCCATTTTATCAGCATGTCTTCTACGTTTCCAATTCCATGTTTATATAAACTTATTTGTCTCAAAATGATATAGCCTCGCTCTGTGATAAGGGGGTTTAATGCATGTTCGTTAAGTGTCGTCCCAGCTTAGACTGTGCAGTCCGCACAGGCTAATGAGGGGCGACACTTTCCGCCTAAACTGGAATTTTTTCTAACAAGATATTTTCTTTTAACGAAAAATATCATTTACATTTTACGCACATGCATTAAACCCCCTTTTCACAGAGCGCGACTCATATATTTATATATATTAAAGTGCATGCCCAAAGTTCACGCATCTCCTGCTAGACAGAATCTAGTATATGCAAGACCTCGCGTCTCTGTTGCATTGTGTGGAAAAGATTTTCGCTGACTCTACATGTTTTTGCATGTATAAATATTTGTATTTCTTAAAGTATCATGCTCTACGTAAACACGCATAAGTCTATACACGACGTCTATCACAATGCATATATTTGTATTATTACGGGCATGCATTTGGTTGTCGGAACTCGGTTATTACAGGCATCGATTCACAGATAAGTACATTAAATATACTACGATATCAGGAAACACTATAACTGTGTTTGTCTGAAATATTTATTCACATGTTTCTAAGCCGGTTACGGCTGATTAATACAAGTTTTAGTGAATAATATATTACACACAAAGTAATAAAAGATCGACTTTTGCAAATTTCAATACAATCTAAAAATTGTTACGATCCATACGTCACATATCTTGTGGTACGTGATGAGTGTTTACAAATTGATTCCAGAAAATATTGTCCTATTAAAAACGCGGTATGCATCCCCAAGACTGGGGTTATTAATTCAATTCACAATAAAACAATGTTAAAGCGCCATAATCATTCAGGGAGTTTTCGCGTTATTATTTGGATTCATTCCAGAAATATAAACGGATATATGTTCAACTGTTCTACCCATGTCATTACTGTGTATATGTTATTAATGATTGGCCACAAATGGCTATTGACATTAAGTTCTTATTGTCCTAGCGAATGTTTTTGTTAGTTGACATACTAATATGATATGTCTCAAATGTTATCCATTATCTCCTTTCAATATTGCATCTGGGTTTTGTGTCTTGTTCGCGTGACCAAAATTAAGTGAACAATCGTACCTATTATGCGTTTTTTGGTTGAGTCTCTGATATAAAAACAGACGGAAATAGATCTAACATTAATGATAACTCAAATTTCGTATTTGCTTTTAAATGCCGTCGAATATCCATTGTTTTATTAATATATGTCAATCAAATATATACATGTGACAAAGGGCAGACACACATAATTGAATACTTACTGTACACAAACACCTCGACACGTTGTATATCTTAAATAATAAGCATAATACATGCAAAGTGAAGAATTTGTTTTGTACTAGATAATATTTATATGAATGGCATTCGTAACAATTGAAGAAACGGACGACATTATGGTCAACAAATACAAACTGAATTGAGATATAACCAATATCTGGTAAAATATGCCACGAGACGAACGAACCTGAAATTACGAAGAAGATACGAACATGACTTTACGAAGGAGACACGAACATGACTTTACGAAGGAGATACAAACATGGCTTTACGAAGGAGATACAAACATGGCTTTACGAAGGAGATACAATCATGACTTTACGAAGGAGATACAAACATGGCTTTACGAAGGAGATACGAACATGACTTAATGAAGGAGATGCGATCCTGACTCAACGAAGGAGATACGAATATGACTTAATGAAGGAGATGCGAACATGACTTAACGAAGGAGATACGAATATGACTTTACAAAGGAGATACGAACATGACTGTACGAAGGAGATGCGAACCTGACTCAACGAAGGAGATACGTTAACCCACCGTCATTGGAAACTGGACTGGATTTATTGAGTTCATCAGTTGTAGATATCGAAATATCCGTTGAAAATCCTTTACGTTCTTACTAATTGCCATCTATGTTTCTTAAGCCTACATAACAACTAAGTAACTTGATTGGCATTCCAACACTTCAATATAATATTGCAGAACAATTAAACAGACGCTGTTTTTTGGAATACATCGTTATGACCTTTGCATTCTCTTGTCCGATCGCCGGATTTCGATTGATGTATTTGTAAAACAACGCATCCAGACATAATTCCAATAAGACCTATTTAATAGCATTGTTGTAATTGCCAATTTTTCCAACGCGGGTCTAGCCGAGATGAAAGAAATGGCGTAATTGTGAAGGCTAGATGCTCATGTTTATTGAGACCGTTAAGAGGCTAGCTTGCGTCAGTCGATATACGAAAGCATTGTTTTCTGCATTGCAAACATATTCCAATTCGCTATTGTAACTAGGCTCAATGATCGCCAAGAGGCCAGGTTACATTAGGACATATTGGTAAATTTGTCCACTAAAATAGCAACCTTTGTCTTATTTCAATATGCTGATATTCTTCGCATGACGTCTCGACTGTTTGCGATGGTCTGATGAAAATTAAATGTCACAGGGTCTCAATTGTTTACCACCCTTTACAATTATTACCGTTCAAAGTGCTATTTTATCGATATTGATTTGCCCGATATCTCTTACTTTGCTGCTTTCACATATAAAAGAGAAACCACCGCTATAATGTTCACACAAATGTAATAATCATACTTGTTATGTTTGCGTATTCACTATATTAAAGTCTTCATTTTGAAATGCTGTGATGTCAAAACATTCAAAGGACAGTATTGGACCATTGGATCTGTTGCAGAGACATGAGAATGTGACATTCTTGCTGAGGGTCGACAAACATGGTAAGTTTATAAAATCTGAGCTTTATGGATTTACAATCCAATGCAATCGAGTTATCACAGTAAACATTTAACAACAGTTTCAGTTATGTACTGATATGTGGAGTATTGTGTTGTGTGAAATACCATGTATAGTATAGACCACTGGTCACTTGCTTTAAACAAAAGACCTCGAATGGTAACAAGAATCCAAACGATTGGCAGACGAAGCCTTTTTTAGTACATGATACACTGTTTCAAATGTGAAATGTAATAAAAAAACAACGTTGTTTATCGGGAATTACAAGGCTCCTTAATGAGCAAAATGGAATTTTTGACGTAACTTTTTAAGACAGTAGTACACTACTGAAGTATTACATGAAACGGGAATTGTACTATTATTGTGAAAAAACATTCGAGTCAATAAGTCCTGTGCTGCTTCATTTGCGTGAATTTCTTATTCATAGTTTTAAAGCAATGTATTCAATAAGTTTTTATGACAAAAAAGCTGTTTTATATGATCTGATTAATAATACACGTTGTAAGTGACATAACGTTGCATATTCGTAACCTCAGAAGGTCAAGTCAACACTTGATGCAATGCATTTAACAGTATTTACGACATCAACTAACACAACGAGAGAATCGTTTACGGAGAACTCTGATACCAATTGTCTTCGTTGGTGTTGGGGTGTTTTTCTATTTAAAACATATATATGGGCCGCGCTCTGAGAAAAGGGAGTTTAATGCAAGTGCGTAAGGGTTCGTCCCAGATTAGCCTGTGCAGTCCGCATAGGCTAATCAGGGACAACACTTAATGGGATTTTTGCTGAGAGGATACTTTCTTTAAACGAAAACTGAAGTAAAAGCGGACAGTGTCATCCCTGATTAGCCTGTGCGGACTGTACCGACTCATCTGGGACGACATTTTACGCACATGCATTTAACCCCCTTTGCACAGAGCTTGGATTATACCTATCACATTTGTTTTGTTTAGTTCTTTATTAAGATAGCTTTCGTTATAATCTCATTTAATAATAACGTGCCATAAAACAATCTTTACTGATTCTTCACTCTTATTGAAATATCTTGAATGATCATGCCTATTCAGGCCAGCAGTACGTAAATTTGTACACACTTCAACATCTTAAGTAGGCTTTCAAAGAAGCCTGCAGTGAGCTGGATTTCTGACTGCCATGATTCCAATATAGATGAGACTGGAATGTAAATCAGCTGACAAAACAAATAGTTCCTTGTCAAAAAACTGTGTGACAACTGTTGCAGAAGGATATTCGCATAATTCTGGCGATTTTGTTATGCATTGAAAGACAACGACAAAAGATATTATTTGAAAAACTCATTTCGGGAAACATTGTATCTTGCGATATTGAAACCATGTCTGTAAAAGTAAAACCGTTTTATTTGATGCGATAAGATATACAATTCAACTAAGAACGTCATTTAAAGTGTTTTAAAAAAAGTGTGTATCGACAAATCACGCATTACTTATGCAAAACGGAAAACAATCAAATATCAATTATCAATATAGAATATATATTCTAGTAGATATATAATTAAATAAAAAAACGAAAATGGCTTAATATTATCTCATGTATATGGCTTATAATAAAATAGAATAATGCATTTTCTTGTAATTAATGTTGGAAAACATGTAAAAAAATAAACTATTGAAACCTGTTAGTCAAATTAATGTACCTGGAACTGTGGACTACGAGAAGAAGTCCGCTTCTACCGGAAGTCTTCGACAGCCGCCGTGTACGTCAAGGCCTCGACGTATCGGCGAAAGGTCCCGCTGTGGACTGCAGCTCGTCTCCAATCTTTTGTCCGTGAATGCCTTGATAATATTGACGACCATATATATGGTTCAGGTTTTTTGACGAAATGAACTGTAATTTTTATGACATACATATAGTGTATATATACATTATGGCATCAACTATATTTAAATACGTAAAACGATATTTGTTTCAAGCGTTTGCTGTTTCCAAATCAAACTAGTAACCGTACTATTTTCTTATTTCAATACAAATGTTCAGTCGGCTTTGGCAATCATCGTTATGCCTCGAAAGTATTGTAAATGTATTATATAATGTATTATGTTTTATAACAGTACAAGGTAAAACACACATTAAGTGTGCTTATTTGAAGTTAGTGTATTTGGTGTTCACAAAATTGCCTGTTCCATCATGAAAAGTTGTAAGAGTGCTCAATTAATTTTTTGAAGAGATTTAAGTTTATGCACATATAGTCGCTAAAACATATTTAATTATAAGAAACCGTATTTGTTTCCAGCATTTGTTTTCTACAAACAACATGTCTGACTGCTATGAAAACAATTCTTTGCTATGTTTAAACGGTACAAGAAAAGTAATAGAATTGTTTGATATTATTATAATTATTATAATGTATGCAATTATATTTCATGGTGTATCAATATGCAGTAATTGAAGTTGTACTCGTTTGATTCCGAGGGGGCTCCGGGTCGTACATGTGTTCCTCTTTTGGCACCGAAACTCAAATCAAATCATCTCATTCAGTACTTAACATGAAGGAAATACGAGGCCCAAAATACCAACTAAGTCCATGTATAAGGAATGTGTTTCTTATTGTGATCAGTTAATGATATTAGATATATAATTTTACAAATCTGGATTCCCTTATAATTATGTTCTCATTGGTATGACTAAAATGAAGTTATCGCGGAAAAGCGTAGGATATCTTGTTCTCAAATTGCTTCCTGTAACGATTGTCCTCATGAAAACGCTTTATGTATCCCCAGAAAGTGGTTATTAATTCAATCCAAAATAACAATGCTATAGCGCTGGAATCCTTCTGGGATTTCCGCATTGTTATTTGAATTCATGCCAGAAATATAATCGAATATATTTTGAACAGTTCTGCGTATGTCATTATTGTGTTCATGTTTTCAATCATAAACCTCAAATGTCCACTGACACTAAGCTGCTATTGTCCTCACGAATGTGTTTGTAAGCTGACATTATAATATGATGCGTCTCAAATGTTTACCCATTATATCTTTTCAATATTGTATCTGCGTTTTGTTACAAAAATCAAATGAACAATCGTACCGATTATTCGCTTCTTGGGTTCTGGTCTCAAAACAGTTTGAAATAGATCTAACAATGATGAGATCTTAAATTTAGTATTTACTTCAAGATGCCGTCGACTAGAGGTTTTCAGGGTTTAATCAATATTTTTCTATCAAATATATAAATGTGACAAAGGGCAGACGCACACAATTGAAAACTTATTGAACAACAAAACGTTGACAAATTTTATATCGGAAATTATTAATATAAAAAGCGCTTTCGTGAAGCATTTCTTTGAAAGATGCTTGAATAGTACTGGTGTACTTGAAATGCTTTTTCATCGCCTACCGTTATTAAAATGTTTCAGTTACCTTTTCAATTTGATGTTTATTGTCCATGTATTCTATTAAATGTTTATAATATCATCACACAACTTTTGATGCGAGTTTATAACCTGCCCGAGGGCTGCGAGTAAAAGGGAAAGTCTGTTGTTTACATAAATAGGAAGTTGTGAAAAGATGCCCGGTATATCTGATATCCGCTCAAACTGGCGCCCCGCCTATACACTGGCTGAGACCCGTGTCTTGGCCAATGCAATCTTCGAGTATGATGTATACGTATTGAATATCACTTAAGAAACCGAGGCGTGAGTTATGGGGAATAAAGATGTTAATTTGCGTAATTTTCGTGAAAGAATAAAAGCTAGAAAAGCTCCAAGTTAAATACCAAAAGTGTTCCATTTTATCAGAAGGCTCTTTAAGTCTCGAATTCAATGTTTATATCCACTTATATCCATACAAGTGAGGGCATAGTTTATATCAAATATGTATTTTAGTACATGCATCTTGTACTCAACAGCATCTAGTATATATGCAAGACCTCGCGTCTCGTTTACCATGTTTGGGAACGTTTTTTTCTCTGACTCTGCATTGTTTTCTTTGTAGACATTGTGGAATTTGTATCATCACCGTGACCTACATAAACACGCATAAGTCTGTACATAATGTTTATGAATATGGGATTGCATATATCTGGAAGTCAGAAGTCTTTTATTACAGGGATTGATTAACAGAGTAGTACAAAGATCATACTACCATATCAGGTAACACTATAAATGTGTTTGTCTGCAATATATATTAACGTCTGTCTAAGCCAGTTACAGCTGATTAATACAAGTTTGATTGAAGAATTTGTAACACACAAAAAAATAAAACATCGAATTGCAATTTCAATACGATGTTTCAATTGTAACAATTAAAACGTCGCAAAACTTGCGGTACGTGTGAATGTTCACATATTGCTTCCTGAAAATGTTGTCGTCGTAAAAACGCTTTATGTATTCCATGACTGTTATTAATTCAATTCACAATAAAAAAAGCACTGAAATCCTTCTGGGATTTTTCACGTTGTTATTTGAATTCATGCCAGACATATAAACGAATATATTTTGAATTGTTCTACCATGTCTTTACTGTTTATATGTGGTTTATCATGGGCACAAATGTCTACTGACATTAAACTGCTATTGTCCAAACGAATGTTTTTGTTAGTTGACATAAGAAAATGATGTGTCTCAAATGTTTACCCACAATCTCTTTTCAATAATAAATCTGCGTTGTGTTTTCAAAATCAAATAAACAATCGCGCCGATTATGCGTGTATTGGTTTCAAGTCTCAAACAGACATAACTACATGTAGATCTAAAAATGATGAGATTCTTAAATTTAGTATTTACTTCAAGATGCCGTTGACTAAAGACGCCATCCAGAGTTTAATCAATATATTTCTATCAAATATATACATGTGACAAAGGGCAGACGCACACAATTGAAAACTTCTTGAACAAAAAAACACGTTGACAAATTGTTCATCGGAAGTTATTAATATAATACGCGCTAACGTGAAGAATGTCTTTGAAAGATGCTTAAATAGTATTGGTGTACTTGAAATGCTTTCTCATCGCCTACCGTTATTAAAATGTCTCAGTTACCTTCAATTTGTTGTTTATTGTCCACGTATTCTATTTAAATGTTTAAAATATTATCACACAACTGTTGATGCGAGTTTATAACCTGCTCGAGGACTGTGAGAAAAAGGAGAAAGTCTGTTGTTTACATAAATAGCAAGTTGAGAAAAGTTGCCCATAATATCTTATATCCGCTCAAACAGGCGAAAAGCCCGCATATAAACTTGCTAAGACTTGCCAATGCAATCTTCAAGTATAATGGATATGTATTGAATATCACTTAATAAACCGAGGCGTGCGTTATGGGACATAAAGATGTTACTTTATATTTGCGTAATGTTTGTGAAATCATAAAAGCTAGAATAGCTCCAAGATCAATAACAAAAGTGTTCCATTTTATCAGAAGGCTCTTTAAGTCTCGAATTCAATGTTTCCACTTATATCCATAAAATAGAGGGCATATTTTATAACAAATATTTAATTTAGTACATACATCTCCTACTCAACAGCATCTAGTATATGCAAGACCTCGCGTCTTTTTTACCATGTTTGGGAAAGTTTTTCTCCGACTCTACATAGTTTTCTATGTAGAAATTGTGCATTTTGGGCAGACGCACATAATTGAAAACTTCTTAAACAAACGAAAACGTTGACAAATTGCATATCGGAAGTTGTTGACATAATAAGCACATAATCGAAGAACTGTTGTTGAAAGATGCGTAGTTTTGGTGTACTTGAGATGCTGTCTAATCGCCTACCAGTTTTAAAATGTTTCAGTTACTTTTTCAATGTGTTGTTTATTTTCCATGTATGCTATTAAAATGTTTAAAATATCATCAAACAACTGTTGATGCGAGTTTATAACCAGCTCGAGGACGGCGAAACATAGCGCAAGTCTGTTGTTTTGATAAATAGCAACTTTTGAAAAAGAGATCAAATATCTGCTCAAACAGGCAAAATACTGCTTAAAAACTGGCTTCGACCCATGTGTTGGCCAATTCAACCTTCGCGTATAATGCGTGTCTTGGCAAATGCAAGTATAATAATCTTCGAGTATAATGGCTTCTTATTGAATATCACTTAATACACCAGATTGTGCGTTATGGGAAATTAAAGCAGTTACTCTATAGTTACGTAATGTTTTGGAATGCATACACGTTAGAAAAGCTCCAAGATCAATGGTTAAACGAGGCTGTGTCTGTTTTTGGTTTAAGCTCATGTTAAAACAGTAGATGAAAATTAAAAGATGCTCTAAAGGGTACGATTAATTGGCATGGTCTGACCGAAATTCGCAATTGCGAGCAAGATATAGATAGCAATATGTTAGAGTACAAGAACGACATCATGCTATACTTAGACAAAGAAATCGGGGGCCTTAGCGCGAGCTTTTTCTTTTCTTTGCGAGTGAAATAAACGTTATATTTATGCAAAAAATACCTATTATTCTCTGTATCCTAAGTTTTGTGTTTCTTCTGTAATCGAAATAGATCGATTGCTCTAAGAACGTGTTGTTTGATTTCTGTTTACTGTTATGAGGCACTGTGTATTATAACATGTTTCAAAAATACACGGCGATCAATGATCGATACAAAGAAACATACAAACGAGCTTACAGTTATAAGTTTTTTAGTATTAAATCATAGCTTTTGTGAGCGTTTTCAATGTTTTTTTTAACAGGTACGTGGTATTCCATTTATTAACATTTGTTTAAAGTTTATGCTCGTTTCAGCATTTTGTCGAAAATAAATGAAATACCATATTATAACAATTTTATCACATGCCATACCCGGTTTCCCATGTAATATAATCATTACATATATTTTTATATTACACATGTGTAATATACTTTTTAAGCGTTTTCATTGGCCTAGTTTTCGTTTATTGACCAATCGCATTTTGTTATTTTGCTGAAATGACGTTGCAACGTCAAATGACGTCACGAAATGTAAACAACATTCGGGATTTATCATTATGTTTGCGTAAATATTTATTTCATTTGCTCATTTAAAAGCATGTGATAAAAAAGATCTGACACTCGTTGTCATATCATACCATATTTTATTTAACTCGTCCAGGAAAATCGTTAGTTAGCTCGCCAAAGGCTCGCTTACTAACAAAATTCCTGAACTCGTTTAATAAAATATGGTATGATATGACAACTCATGCCAGATCCTATATATAGAAATTCTGAACAGAGAAGACTACTACACGTAACCTAACATAAAACAACTTGCTGTGTCATATTGCACAATGTCTGGGAGGTTGTGCACATTATTTTGTCAACAGGGATGATTGGCTGTCATATTAATACTGGGTTTAAAAAGCTTATCGCGCATACACCTATGATCGTTCCATACTTTCTAAAACAAGTCGTATTTATGGACTCAATACCGGTTATCCAAGTTAGATGCAATGGTACAGGTCTTATATTCGCTTAAATTAATTCAGACAATTATTGAATGCTCACGTGATTCACGGTGGAATAAGCAATACATAAATGTAGGTAATTTGCCATTTTATCAGCATGTCTTCTATGTCTCAAATTCAATGTTTATATAAACATAGTTATCCACAAAAGACACGGCATAGTGTATATCATATGTACACATATATATTTAAGTACATGCATCTCATACTAGACAGCATCTTGTATATCCAAGAACTCGTGTCTCTAATACATTGTTTTGAAACGATTTGCGCTAACTCTTCATGGTTTTCCATGTAGAAATATTTGTATTTCTATTACTATCATGGTCTACGTAAACACGCATACGTGTCTATACATGACGTACATCGCAATGAATATATTTGTATTCTTACGGGCATGCATTTGGTAGTCAGAAAGCTTTTAGTACAGGCATCGATAAACAGAGAATTATATTGAATGTGCTACCATATCAGGTAACACTATAAATGTTTGTCTGAAATATATATTCAAATGTTTCTTAGCCGGTTACAGCTGGTTAATACAAGTTTCAATGAAGAATATATTACACATAAAGTGATTACAGATCTACTCTTGCAATTTCAATACAATGTAACAATTGTAACAATCAATTCGTCACATATCTTGTGGTACGTGATGAGTGTTTATAAATTGATTCCTGAAACTGCTGTCCTATCAACAACGATGCATGTATCCCCCAAGACTGGGTAATTAATTTAAATCACAATAGAATAATATTAAAGCGCCAGAATCCTTCAGATATTTTTCGCGTTGTTCTTTGGATTTAATCCAGAAATATAAACGAATATATGTTCAACTTTTCTAACCATGTCATAACTGTGTATATGTAATTTATCATTGGCTACAAATGGCTATGGACTTTAAGTTCTTATTGTTCTAGCGAATGTTTTTGTTAGTTGACAAAATACTATGACATGTCTCAAATGTTAACCCATTATCTCCTTTCAATACTACATCTGCGTTTTGTTTCATGTTCGCGTGACCAAAATAAAGTGAACAATCGTACCTCTTATGCGTTTCTTGGTTTGGGTTCAGGTCTTAAAACAGACGGAAATAGATCTAACAATGTCGAGAACTCAAATTTTGTATTTGCTTCTAAATGCCGTCGGATATCCAGATTTTTTTAAATTTCTGTCAATAAAAAACATAAATGTGACAGAAAGCAGACGCACGTAATTGAATACTAACTGAAGAACTATAAGAACAGTACGCGTAGAAGTGAAGACTTGTTTTGTACTGAATACTATTTAAATGAATTTCATTCGTAACAATTAATGCAAAGGACGACATAATGGAAAAAACAAACATACTGAATTGACATATAAATAATATCTGGTAAAATATACGATCCTGAAATGAAGAAGGAGATACGAACATGACTTTACGAAGGAGACAAGAACCTGACTTAACGAAGGAGACACTAACCTGACTTTACGAAGGAGATACGAACATGACTTAACGAAGGAGACACGTTCCTTACTTAACTAAGAAGATACGAACGTGCCTTTACGAAGGAGATACGAACATGACTTTACGAAGGAGATACGAACATGACTTAACAAAGAAGATACGAACATGACTTAACAAAGAAGATACGAACATGACTTTACGAAGGAGACACGAACATGACTTTACGAAGAACATACGAACATGAATTTACGAGGGAGATACGAACATGACTTTACGAGGGAGACAAGAACATGACTTTACGAAGGAGACACTAACCTGACTTTACGAAGGAGATACGAACATGACTTAACGAAGGAAACACGTACCTTACTTAACGAAGAAGATACGAACGTGCCTTTACGAAGGAGATACGAACATGACTTTACGAAGGAGATACGAACATGACTTAACGAAGGAGAAACGTCCCTGACTTTACAAAGGAGATACAAACATGACTTAACGAACAATACACGAACCTTACTTAACGAAGAAGATACGAACGTGACTTTACGAAGGAGATACTAACATAACTTTACGAAGGAGATACGAATATGCCTTAAAGAAGAAGATACGAACATGACTTTACGAAGGAGACACGAACATGACTTTACGAAGGAGATTCGAACATGACTGTACGAAGGAGATGCAATATGACTTTACGAAGGAGATACGAGCCTGACTTAACGAAGAAGATACGAACATGACTTTACGAAGGAGACACGAACATGACTTAACGAATGGGACACGAACCTGACTTTACGAAGGAGATACGAACATGACTTTACGAAGGAGACACGAACATGACTTAACGAAGGAGATACGAACATAACTTTACGAAGGAGATACGTTATGACTTTACGAAGGAGATACTAACATGACTTTTCGAAGGAGATACGAACATGACTTTACGAAGGAGACACGAAACTGACTTAACGAAGGAGATACGAACATGACTTAACGATGGAGACACAAACCTGACTTAACGAAGAAGATACGAACATGACTTTACGAATTAGATACGGACATGACTTTACGAAGGAGATACGAACATGACTTTACGTAGGAGATACGAACATGACTTAACGAAGGAGATACGAACATGACTTTACGATGGAGACACAAATCTGACTTATCGAAAAAGATGCGAACATGATTGTACGAAGGAGATACGAACATGACTTTATGAAGGAGATACGCACCTGACTTAACGAAGGTGATACGTTAACCCGTCGTCCTTGAAAACTGGCCTCGACATATTAAGTTCATCAGCTGTAGTTCTCGAAAGGTCCGTTGAGAATCGTGAACGTTTTTATCAATTGCCATCTATGTTCTTAAGCTTACATAACATCTAAATATCTTGATTGGCATTCCACGATTTCAACATAATATTGCAGAAAAAAATAACAAACGTTGTTTTTTTTAGATTCCATTGCTAAACATCTTATCATTATGTTCTCCGATCGCCCTTTTCCATTGAAACATTTATTAAACACTCGCATGCAAGCATATTGCCAATAAGACCTATTTGATAGCATTTTTGTAATTGCCAATATTGCCAACGAGGATCTAGCCGAGATGAAAGGCATGGCGTAATGCTGAAGGCTAGATTCTTACTAATGTTTATCGAGACGCGTTTAGAGGCTGACTTGTGTAAGTCGATACGATAAAGCATTGTTTTCTGCATTGCAAACATATGCCAATTCGCTATTGTAACTAGGCTGAATGATCGCCAAGAGGCCAGGTTAAATTAGCCTATATGGTCTATGGATTTTTCTATTAAAAATAGCCCTCCGTATTAGAATAGGTCTGATAAATAGTAAATGTCTCAGGGTCGCAATTGTATACTATTAATTCAATCGATAATTTATTACCGTTCAAAGTAAAGTGTTATATAATCAAGATTTATTTGCCCAATATCTCTTACTTTGCTCCTAACTCATATAAACGAGCAATCACCTCTTTAATGTTCACACAAAATGTACAGATGTTATGTTTGCGACTTCACTATATTACAGTACTCATTTTGAAATGCTGTTTTGTAAAAACATTCAATGAAGAGAATTGAACAATTTTTTTTCAGAGAGATGAGAATGTGACATGAGAATGTGATTCTTGTGAATGTGACTCCGAGAGTCACCAAACATGTTAAGTTTATGTTACCAGAGCTTTATGGATTAACCACCTAAAGCAACCGAGCTATCGCAGTACACATTTTACCACAGTTTCAGTTGTGTACTTCTATGGAATATTGTGTTGTGTAAAATGCCATGTATAGTATAGACCACTGGTCATTTGCTTTAGACAAAATACCGCGGATGGTAACAAGAAAGTCTCAACTAAAAAATATCCGGAATATGATATTTACGATATATGTCTATGTATTTAAACGTATTGCCATAAGCCACTAATTACACCCTGTCCTGATCTTCAGACGAGGCTGTCATCAATCCACTCACTACACGTTAAACTCTAAATTTGGAAGCTGATTGTCGATCCCGATTTAAATTAAATTAAATTCGATTGTATGGATACAAACAGATTTTCTCGGCGAATAGACTCAATAAAAAAATTCACAGCCATGGCCAGACGAAGCCTTTTTTAGTACATGATACACTGTTTCAAATGTGAAATAAAAATAAATAAATATTGTATATCGGTACTAAAAAGGTTCCTTAATGAAGAACATGGAATGATTGACAAATAAAGTACACTTCTGAAGTATTACATGAAACGGGAATTGCATTCTTATGGTAAAAATAAAACATTCGAACCTTAGGACATACATCGAAATAAGTATTGGGCTACTTCAATAACGTGAATTTGTTATTCATAGTTTTATAGCAATGTATTCAATCAGTTATTCTGAAAAAAAGCTGTTTTATACGATCGGATTAATAATACACGTTGTACGTGACATAATATGACATATTCTTAAGCTCAGAAGGTAAAGTCAACACTTTATTCGATGTCTTGAACAGTATTTACGACAGAAACTGACACAAATATAGTATTGTTTACGGAGAACGCTGATGCTTGTTTTCTTCATTGGTGTTGGAATATTGTTCTTTTAAATATATATTCTTAACTACTGCTTTTCTTTAGTGCTTTATTAACATAGCTCTAGTTGAGATCTCATTTAATAATAACGTGTCGTACACAATTGTAAACTGATTCGTGACCCTCATTGCAATACATTGAATAATCATGCCTGTCCAGGCCAAGAGTGCCATACATTTTATTTTTCTCCGGAAGGCACGTACATTTGTACACACGTCAACATCTTAAGTAGGCTTTTCAAACAATCCGCCAGTGAGGTTGATTTCTGATTGTCATGATTCCAATATAGATGAGACTGGAATGTAATTCAGCTGACAAAACAAATAGTTCCTTGTCGAAAAACTGTGAGGCGATTGTAACACAAGGATATTCGCATACTTCTGGCGATTTTGTTTTGCATAAGAATACAAAAAAAGAAAAAAGAACGTCAATTAAAGTATGTTTTCAACAAATGTTTTTCGGCATATCACGCATAACTTAATCAAAACGGAAAACAATCAAATATCAAATACAAATAAACTTTTTTCTTACTTGACCTTTAATGTGGAAATGAACTTAGGTTATAAACGTGAATATGATATAATAATGAGATGTATTCCATAAATGTTATTCTGAGGCGGGTAAATTGAACAACTTATAAGATTTTTTTTCTCAACTGGGCTTAATATGACAGGAGAGTTATCTGATAGTTTTGTTTTGAAAATAATTAACTATAATCCTTCGTTAGGTGCTTGTCTAAATGTCAAATCCTAGTTTATATAGTAATGCAACAGTACACATTTAAAGGTGCAACGTCCAAATAAGAAATACAATGTTTATAAGTAAATAATGTCAACATGACAACTTTTATTGCCAATAACACGTATTAAATTGACTTAAATTATTTCATTATAGTCTCTTTCCGGTATGGGGATGCTACAACATCTACCTTGTCTTTATTGCATGTGGTTCATATTACTTAGCTTTTGTTCGTAACTTGTTGTTATTGGTCTCGATGCTTTGAATGTCACTTTGTACACGGCATTCATAATTTTTCAGATCACGTTGAGATATTATATTAAGATGTGATTTGTCCTCTTAGATTGCAAATCTCAATCTTCATACAAGATTAGGCCAGTTTGAATGTCAATTCTATGGAAGATAGATGTTACTTTACCGAATTCAGTATGTACAAGTATGCGGTGCGTAGGATAATAATTGATGTTTGTATATTGAAATAATATGTATACATCGTGTATCTAAAAATATATATTAAAAGGTAGATGCATATAAAACAATAAATATATCGTGTGATTTTGAAATTAAAAATAGATATATATGCATGTAGTACATGTAGTTGTATATATAATAATAATAATAATAATAATAATAATAATAATAATAATAATAATAATAATAATAATAATAATAATTATAATAATAATAATAATAATAATAATAATAATAATAAAAAATATAATAATAATTATAATAATAATTATAATAATAGTAATAATAATAATCATAAAAATAAAATAGACGACTGTGCTATATCAGCATGCGTTACATCGCGAATAAAATAACCATAGTGTACGTCAGCATTATCGAAGAGTCTTTCGATTTCACAAACGATCACGCGTTGTGTTAGCCTTTCAAGTCCAGTTTCTTTGGTCGGAAATAAACATATCTAGTGAGCATGGAGACAAAAGAAGGCATCTGCTTGGCGGATTCTGTGAATTCCTCGTCGGAACATGATTCGAACTCGTAGGCCACCATTCTGTTCACCTGAGTCAACATGTGCATCAGCTCCATCTTGTTGCCATAGTTTTCCAGTACAATACACAGTGCCTGGACGTACCACGAGCCATCCTGGTTGTTTCGCCACGAGTAGTAACCTGAATAGGTGAACACAGATACACATCAAACGCTGTATTTAGTTAAACAAACGGTAGTCCTATGCAGCAAAATATGGTTACCGTTACTGTAATATTATCGGGATAAAGGTAATTATACAAATTCTGTGTTGGGATGCCATTCAATATTTGAAGTGAAACAAAAACTTAGTCCGACTGCTATTGATGAACAATCATGATATCTAATGAAATATTCAACGATATTCATATTGCATGAAAGTTTGCAGATGTACATCATAAATTATGCATGCACTAGTTTGACTCATTTTATATAATCTATACGCATTACCACATTCATATAGAGGAGATAAGTGAAAGCAATACTGCAAACATCTTATTGTAAATCTAAAACATATCTTAATTCAACACGACTTTATCATCGTATATTCAGATAAATAACACAATTAATGAAAACGGCATTATACTCATTGATGTATATGCCATAATAACATTCTAATATTGTTAAAAGCATTAACAAACCGGTCATTTTAGTTAAAGTACCTGGCACAGTGGAATACGAGAACAGGAAGTCCGCTTCTACCGGAAGTCTCCGGCAGCCGCCGTGTACGTCAAGGCCTCGACGTATGGGCGAGAGGTCTCGCTGTGGACTGCAGCCCGTCTCTGATCTTCTGTCCGTACACGCCTTGATAAAATAATGAAGCTAGTGTATAAGTTTTAGTATTTTTTAGACATTTCAATACGTATTGCATTATATTAACAGACAGTACACGTATTTCAAATATCCGTATTTATTTGCAGTAAATTGTATTTTAGTTTTTTCAATTGGTTTATACAAAAAGAACAACATTTAAACGTGTTCTAGTCTAAATGTAATAACATATATATAATCTTTATCCCAGGGCAAATTGTATATTCCATACATATCTCTTAATTGTACGTTTTAGGATTTGTATATTTTCAACTTAACAATATATTAGAGAAAAAAGTGTAGATTCTAAATGTTAACAGTTGTGCTTTATTTGTTTTTAAGACGTGCAGATTATTATATTTACCTGTATGAAATAAAGAGTATGACTAGGTTTATTACACTGTTACTTTCCGATGTAAATATTAATAAGCTTAATACCTGTATAAAGAACAGTTTGGGCTTTCCCACAAGAGATGGGCACTTGTCCCCTTTGAAGGGCCATGTGAGCGTTTCCAAGGGAACCAGACGGTCTGTGGCATACACGTACCCCTCCCGCCCGTAGCTGAGAACGGCGCAGCCGAAACAGTCGCAGTCCGAATGGTCCGCCGTGGCAACTGGTGGTAAACAAACAACGAAAGGTACATGTTACATTCATTGATAATCATTTCAAAAAAATCAGCAATGACTAAAAGGATATGATTATATACAATTATGTTTACAAAATGTTTGTCTAAAACCGCTTTAATCGCATCCCAAATCTTTGCAATGAACGTTCCAGGACAATGAGCTAGTTTTATTATTTTGTGTTTGTATTTTCTATAAGCTTTGTGATAGCCGTGTCGTTTTGCAAATGGTCAACTGTTATACAACATCTTATATATAATATGATTTTTTGTGATGCCACAAATAAAGTTTAATTTTGCCTATATAGTGAGTTCTACTTTTCTCAAAAGATGTTTTTTCGAAGATAGTCCATGTCGATGTACAAAACGCTTACCTTCGTGCATCAGTTTGGTCATTCTAGCGCACGTGACGTCATCATAACGACGTACTTCAAAGCCCGTGTCCTGGAAGCGTTCCTCGAGACGTTCAGCGTCTACGTCCGTGCCCTCGCGCTCCACCTGCCCCGTGGACTCGTGGAAGGTTTTGTTGTTAAAGATGAGGAACACTCCCCGTCGTCTGTAATTAAAGTTGTACTCGTTCGGCTCTGAGGGCGCTCCGGGTCGCACATGCTTTTCTCTGTCGGCACTGAAATGAAATAAGACATTATTACTTAGCCTGAATGCACGACGAAGCACTAAATAGGAAAACAGTATACATAATGACTGGCTCCTCAGGTTAAGTTAATGTTATTGGCTTTAGAGTTCAACATATTTAACTTCCTTGAAATATTCTACATGATGTGAATTATATTTAAATATCTGTCAAGTGTAACGTTTAATGTGATACTTGTGGCTGTAGATAAAAATTGATTCCAGCGAATTCTGTCCCAATACTATGATTTATATCTCCCGTAACATTTGTTATTTATTCAATTCACAATAAAATGTCGTAGAAGCGCTGAAATCCGTCTGGGATTTCCGTAAACAAACAACAGTCGCCTTGATAATTGAATTTATTCCGAAACATAAAAAGGAATATATTTTTAACTTAATTTCACTATGTCATTTACGTGTATATGTTATTATGCTGACTGCAATGTTCGAAATATTCAACACATGACTAATTACATTAAAAGATCATAGTGCTAGCGAATGAATGTTTTTGTTGGCATAATTATATATATAATATGTCTCAAAAGTCTCCCCTTTATCTCTTTCATATATTATATCAGCGTTTTGTCTCTTTACACCTGTAGCTATACAATAATTTTACATCAGCGTTTTGTTTTTGATTTTGTTATCTCATCAATTACATAATCTTTTTTTTTATGCGTCTCTGGTCTTTACAAAAGGAAAAAGCAGATCGATCAAAGATGTCAACTCCAATTTACGTATAAACGCCGCAGAATTTATA
>VMBQ01000028.1:196186-276852 GCA_007657795.1 Dreissena rostriformis | reverse complement strand
ATATATATATATATATACAATATCGAGTTTAATATGTACCTTGGTATCAAATATATACGTCTGACAAAGGGCAGACAGACTTTATCGATTACAGACTGATCAAATAGCTTTGAAAAAATGTTATTAACATTACGAGAGCAGAAGAAGGGGATACCGGTATAGTTATTTAACGATGCTTCTAAATAGTTCTGATATATCTTAAAATGCAGTCTTACTGCCTATCTGCATGCACATCTGAAGCACCAGTTTAAATGACATTTTCAATTTTTATTTTGTTAGGTAAACAATTTAAATATTAAAAACTGTTGTAGACAATTTATCCGAGGACCACGAAGCACAGAGCAAGTCTTTCGTTGACATACATTTTAACTTTTAAGTTAAAGTTCTGCTTTAAGCACATCTTTGTTTTTTACATATCTACTTAATCGGACCATTAATACTTACTGAACCCCATGGCTTGGTCAAGGTGATCTTCGCATATACTGGTTATACGTATTGTCTATCACGAAATTCACCAGAGCGTGAATTATGGTAAGTATTAGTATGTAATTTTCTATATTAAAAATCCACTGTGTCAATTTATTAGAGTAAACTTTAACAAAACAAGGTGGACGAACATTTAAATGGAATGAACCGCAATTATAATATAAATTGGCATATGCCTGCAATATATAAATAATACTTTTATAATGTTGAATATACTTAATATTATTATGCAAGAATTGGAAAATTAAATTCACAAGTACTGGTGAGTGCTTTATATTCCGGTCGGATGAACTACATCTTTATTTAACACTAACATAATATTAGATTTATTTTAGTTATTTGGCATGTGTTTTGTTTCCGAATTGCTTCCAATAAGTTCATTTCTTTTTACTGTCATGACGAACTGTGTATTACTACGCACTCCAATATAACATATTACATTACAATCAATTCTCGAAAAAAAAAGTATATACGTAATTTGTATATGTCTTAAACCAACCGTGATAGGTATTTCCGTAGTATTTGATAATTATTTGTGTGCGAAAGTACATATTTATGTAATTGGGTTCTTTTAAAAAATATATATTTTATGTATGATAACATGCAACTATTTTTACTCTATTACAATGGCGAAATTAAGTTCCTGGCATTGTTTTACCAGTGAGCAATGTTTTGGACCAAACTCAATACTTTCCGGTAACCCAGTAATTGTATTAAATCATATAGCATTACCGAATATGCAACTTCTTTCATCGGTATGTAGGAATAAGTGTAAGATCGCAAAAACGGAAAGTTTGTTTGTCAGAATGCAAAGAGACTGAATGAGCAAGTACATTATTTAACAACATAAAAATTTGACAATATTGCGTAATGTAACTGTTGTCCAACGAAGATTAGAGCTTTACAAATTGAGTGGAAACAATGACAAAAGAAAATCCTCTTATTTGGACAGGAAATTCAGACATTCTGAATTATGTCCATGCCAACTAATGCTGTTGTTTAAAACGGAGGCATGTTTTTGTAGAGTGTATTGTTACATGCTATTTGAAGAAAGCAGCACCTTTTGTTTACATGTATTTAATACTTATTTTATATTTCTTTGCTGAAATTTACAACGATGAATTCGGTTTAAACTTTCAATGAAAAGTAAAATCACAACGAGTGTAAATATTAAGTTATTGCAACAATAGAACATTTTCTTAAAATTATCGATGGGTAAACCATACATGTAAAATATAAGTTATGTTGACGCACGCATCATCATACAAATGATTTTGTGATAACCGTTTCGAAGAAAGATAAATAAAACAAGCCGGTCTGCTAAAACAAGCCTGTTGAACTCGGTTGAACATCGTTTCTTGGTCGAACAAATTCACGTATGAAGGCTTCGTATTGAATATCACTTTATTCAGCGGAGCGTGTGTTATGGGCGGTATAACTGTTATTTTATTGCCGTATTGCTTTGCAAAAATAGCAGCTGGAAAAGACCTAGAATCAATTGCAAAATGGGGCTATGTCAGCTCATCGGAGAAATATTCCTACAGAGATCGTCAGAATATAAAAGATTGTGTGTGAACAATATTGGCACAGGTTCTGCATTCGCCTAAAATAGTTAATACTTTCATTACTCACACAGTTTCTGGGGAGCCAATAAGGACAATACAATTGTCAGTATCTAAACAAATGTACGATATTTTGTCATTTGAATAAGCATTATTGGAATATCTCCAATTCGAAGGCATACGTATACACGAACAACTAAATCAACTTTATCTGCCACTAAAGGTTGATGTAATTTTATCATTAAATGAAAGAATCGCATCTAGAAAACTTTGATTTTCTACAAAGAAATTCTTTCGTTACAATCCTTCACATTCCCAACATAAAATAAATGCATCCAATCAGTTCAGTACAATACATACAACTATGTTCGTTTGTGCATTTGGTAGAATCAAAAAGTCATTTATAGCTGGAATTTATTAACCCAAAAGTACACCGAGCACGTTTTCATTTCACGGAATAGTAATATGTTTACCAGAAATATATATCGATATGTATTTAAATAAAACACTTATATGTATTTTTTTTTCAATATTAAAGCCTTAAAAAAAGGTTATAACACTAGAATATTAATGATAAATTAACTTCATAGAAGTTGCTCAATCCAACCACTCGATATAACAACGTACTGTGTGTATTGACATACACTAGTCAAATTGTGTCTGTTTGGTAGTCGCAATTTTTCGCATCAGCGTCGAAATTGAATCATAATTATTAAGAATGTATGCAGACATACTTGCTCATAATATAAATAGGTAGACAACTGTCGCATCCAACGTAATTATGCAAATATAAACGAACATTAATGTACTAAACAAAATCAAACGATGTTCTGGGTAAATTACTTGTAGAGTTTTGGGACTAGAATCTAACAACATCCGGTTAAATATGCATCGATGAATAAGAACCAACCTGACTTTACGAAGGAGGTAAGGTAAGCCGGCATCTTTGAAAACTGGGCTCTGTCGAGGAGAATTTGAGTTCATCAGTGGTAGATGTAGACACATCCGTTGGAAGTCCTTATCTTATCTATAAATTACTGTCTACATTTCGTCAGTTTATTAAACGTCTGATTAATGTGATTGACTTTCCATATAAAATTGCTTAATCAATGTGATATTATAGTCTGAAAGTTTCATAATATTGTCAACACATTTGCCCATTAAGGCTTCTCATCAAAGTTAGCCCTTATGTAGCTATGTCCATCACTTTCAAAATATAACTATTTATTCCGCTATAATTCCCGTGCTGACTTAACCAGTATGCACTGTTTATTTGAGAATCTGATGCTATTTATCCAATTGTACTATCGCCGGTTGTCCGCGTTGATGCATTTGTCTAACAGTCACATGTAAGCATAGAGCCAGCCAATAAGACCAATCTGATAGCATTGCTGTAATTGCCAATTTTCCATCGAGAATGTACCCGAGATGAAAGGCATGGCGTAATTTTGTCGGCTAGATTCTTACGAATGATTATCGAGACGCGTAAAGAGGATGGCTTGCTTCAGTCGATACGCGAAAGCATTGTTTTTCTACATTAAAAATATTCCAGTGGTCGCTATTGTAACTTGGTGCAATGGTTGTAACGAAACTAAATTACCTTAGGCCATATGGTGTAAGTATTCCTATGCCACAATATATGATTTAAATATTGTGATATTTTATATAACATTGACGATGGTTTCATGAAAAAAAAATCCCCAATGGCAACAGATGTATGCCGTTGACGTTGGTCTCATGAATATGAATTTACCAACGGTTACATATGTATGATGTTGACGATAGTCTCGTGGATACTAATCCTTCAATGAACTAAGGTGTATGACGTTGACGTTGGTCTCATAAATAGAAATTGTCCAACGGTCATATATGTATGAAGTTGACGATAGTGTAATGGATACTGATCCTTCAATGGCCTTCTCACGTGTATATCTTTGACGCTGGTCTCATGAATAGAAACTGTTCAACGGTAACAAATGTATGCAGTAGACGATGATCTCACGAAAAGAAACTGTTCAACGGTAACAGATGTATGAAGTATACGATGGTCTCATGGATACTAATTCTCCAATGGCCTCAGATGGATGCAGTTGACGTTAATCTCATGGATACTAATTCCCCAATAGTCACAGATGTGTGACGTTGTCAATAGTCTCAGGAATACTACATATGCAATGATCACAGATGTATGACGTTGACGATGGTCTCATTGATACTAATTCTCCAATGGTCTCAGATGGATGCAGTTGACGTTAATCTCATGGATATTTATTATCCAATGGTCTCAGATGTATGACGTTGACAAAGGTCTCATAAATACTAATTCTCCAAAAGTCACAGATTTATGAAGTTGACGATGGTCTCTGAGTACTCATTCTCAAATTGTAACAGATTTATGAAGTTGACGATGGTCTCATTAATAAAAGTCCCCATGGCCATATATGTATGCCGTTGACGTTTGGTCTCATATATAGAAATTGTCCAACGGTATCAGATGTATGAAGTTTACGATGGTCTAATGGATACTTATTCACAAATGATCACATATTTATGACGTTGAAGAAGTTGATCTCATTAATACTAATTCTCAAATGGTCATATATGTATGAAGTTGACGTTGGTTTTATGGATACTTATGTTAAAATGGTCACAGATTTATGACGTTGATGTTGGTCTCATGAATACTATATATGCACTGGCCACAGATGTATGGCATTGACAATGGTCTCACGAATTATAATTCCCAAATGGTCACAAATGTATTACGTTGCCGCTGGTCTTGTAACAGGATTCCCTTCGTATTCCTTTAATACTGATTACAAAGTCAAACAAAACACCTTCATACAAGAAATATTTTTATTTAGACGCTCTGTTGTTCCATATAAACACAAGTTAAATACAATCACTGCTTTATAATTATTTTAAATACTTAAATTAATAAAATGATCTTATCCTATTTGACAAGTCATAATAATCATGAATTAAACTTTCTAATTATTGACAACAATTAACTATTTAGAGGGGAGGGCTCTGTTTTCGACTTATGTAAAAGTTACATTGAATGTCTGTTGAACTCGGCTATAAATTGCAACAATACACAGCATAATATACCCCTTGGTAGAGACAAGCATGAGAATCTCATGCACAAAAAAGGCGGCAACAGCCTAATGTTAGAGGGACACATACACAAGTAATCTATACATTGAATAGATATTTAAATGATCAAGTATAAACTAAAAGGGTTTATAGTAATGGTTTAACTCTAGTTTAGTTGTGAAACAGCCCTCCTGGGTATTAAATAAAATGCACGAGTGATTCAATATGCATACAGCTTTAGACAACCTTAGTTCAATAAATGGGAACAATTGCAGTATGAGATTTATAATGTATAACAATATTAGACTGATAATGGAATGTTAATCTTAATAGTAAAGACTAGATTTAATAGTAAAATGTATATGACTGTAATGTAAAACTCATTCCTGCTACACTCTCATGGATACTTATTCAATAGTCAAGTATGTATGAAGTTGACGATGGTCTCATGGATATTAATTCCCCAATAATTACAGATGTATACCGTTGACGATGGTCTCATGGATACTTATTCTCCAATGGTCACAGATGAATGGCATTGACAATGGTCTCATTAATACTTATTGTCCCATGGTAACAGTTGTATGACGATGACGGTATTCTCATGATTACTAATTCTCCAATGGTCACAGATGTATGACTTTGACGATAATCTAATGGATACTAATTCTCAAATGGTCACATATTTATGACGTAGACAATGGTATCATGAATAGTAATTATCCAATGGTCACAGATGTATGGCGATGACCTCAATCTCATGATTACTAATTCTTCAATTGAAATATATGTTTTATGTTTACGGTGATCTCATGAATACTTATTCTCCAATAGTCACAGATGTATGACGTTTATCTAATGAATATTAATTGTCGAAGAGTCACAGTCGTATCCTACCCATACCTGTCAAATATAAATTACCGGCTACACTGACGTGTTGTTTCAATCTAGAGATACTTTTATCCTGTATCATCTGGATCATAAGATCATGTACGGCCAAACATTTTAAACATAGTTAATTGGTGTCTAAAACTAAAAAGGCCTTTTTAACAGTTACGAGCGAACGCGCGGGCCTAATAGTATGCACAGGCAAGTGCGCTACAAATTAAAGTTATTGATCCATAAGCACAGTTATTTACTCCCCCACATACACTTTCATATTTGCACGCTCTCTTTTCTTTTTTTTCTTACTAACTCACTTAGAGCAAGACGTCCTAATTTTTGCTCCGCTAATTAATCACATTATGATTATTCACGAGAACTAGCTCGTAAATGTTCGGATATCGTCGCGAGAAATTCAAATGGAATATATTGTCACACAAGAAATAAAAATGAGCATTTTGTGTATCGTAAAATATATGTTACCAGACCAAATCTAGCGTGGCTATTGCTATAATGAACACTGATTTTGTATGGCTAAACTTTATTTTACAAAAAAAAAGAAGAAATATTCGTTGATTTTGAATGTGTATGGGGCTTTAAGGTTCAAATGGTTATAACTGTTACAGAAGTGGTCTGCACTTAATATTACTTTAGATTGTGTCATTCTTTTTGTTAAAAAATCGCTTCAATTAATATTTAAAGTAAAGTCATGACTATTTCAGGTTTGAGTTTAGACGTTATGGTATCATCCCGTGTAAAACTTTTAGTTATTAAGACTACTCTACGATGTTGCTTATTAATTAAATACTTCGGAATACATATACATGTATGTAAAAAATGTTTATTGTCAAAACACTCGATGTATGCATCACACTGCGCATTTTCGATACAAAGCACACATGTATTACAAAACAGCTGTCAAAAGTAGCTTGAGTAATGCCATTGGTTGGAAGCTAGTGATTGAATAATATATGAAAATTGTTATATTTTTACCATCAGTTACACACTATGTATAGCTAGTAAAAACGAAAATTGTAAAAATGTAACCATGGTTGTAATTTTTGACGACTGGTATATGTCATTACTGATGTTATACATTGCAACATCAGTTAGTGATACAAAAAACCGCGGTAACATACTTCTAATATCGGTTAGAATTATGGAAAAGTTAAAAAGTATCGATATTTATCAATGTTGTTATGGTAACGTTACACTAAACCACTTTGTTACACTCCGTGGTCGAAAGTAGTTATATTTTGTCTAAAGAGTTCCTTTTCTGCTCGGGTTTAAAAGCAATTTAGCGTTCGCCCCATGCTTTTTGTGATTATTTACTGCATCCCATGTATGTCTGCAACAGCTTGGTACATTTCATTGGGGGATTTTCATCGTAAAAGCATAAAAATAATCTAAGTATCGATATTTATCAATGTTGTTATGGTTAAATTACACTAAACCAGTTTGTTTCCCTCCGTGGTCGAAAGTAGTGATGTCTTATAATGTCCAAAATGTTCCTTTTCTCCTCGGGTTTAAAAATAATTAAGCGTTCGCCCCCATGCTTTTTGTGATTTTTTCCTGCATCCTATGAATGTCTGCAACAGCTTGGTGCATTGCATTGGGGATTTCTATGGTAAAAAAAATAAAATAAACTAAGTGTCGATATTTAACAATGTTGTTACGGTTACATTACACTAAATCAGTTTGTATCCCACTGTGGTCAATAGTAGTGATATCTAGTAATATCTAAAGAGTTCCTTTTCTTTTCGGATTTAAAAGCAATGTAGCGTTCGCACCCATACTGTTTGTGATTATTTCCTGCATCCTATGTATGTCTGCAACATCTTGGTGCATTTCATTGGGGATTACGTTGAAAGATGAACGTTTCGGTTGCGTTTATTGAAGTACTCTGTTTTCCGAGAGCGTATGCCTTTGGTCGAATTTCTTTCTTAGTCGGTCTTTTTTTTACTGCTATTATTGGGGAGGGGGGGGACATTAGGGAAAGTTTACTTTGCAGATACAATTTAATTGGTAATTGACGTTCCATGAGTTTTCGCTGTGTGCCGCACATTAAACCCACATCTACGTCATAGAAAAAACGGAAACCCCATTACATGTACCAGTTTGATTATCAAAAAATCTCCAGACCTAGCATAATTGTGGGGTTTTGTGAAATCAAAGTGGATTCGCCCCTGGATATATCACAAGGTGGTGTACAAATATATAGTATTCAAATATACAGTATTTGGCCTTTTGTCGTGCATTGTTAACTTTATTTTCTGTTACAGCAAATTTCTCTGGGAACGACTTCCCCCTTTTCAGCCATTCAGCTTTGAACTCAAAGAGATCGCCACATCCGAAACTGTCAAAGTTCTCATCTGAGAGTGTTTTTTTTTTACTTTTATCAAATGGCATTTTGCTTCGTTAATTATGTACACGTTTGTTTACGAACGTGTGAACGTGTTTCATTTATATTTTTTATAACGTAGTTTGTTGAGTTATAATTATAACATCGCTAATAATTCGATTTGCATACGTCTTATCATAAACATAGTGTATTTACTGTAAAGATATGTATTGAAATCGAGTCACCTGGATGTAAATGTATTGCGTTTATACTATACTGTATTATTATACATGATATTAGAATACTAAAGTAATGGTTATCACATAGTTTTAATTGAATGACATCATACCATAATGGTCCTGCAATGCACAATACCTTGTAGTATTTATCATTAAGATCAATCTTTTTTGGGTTGGCTATTTATAACTAATTTACCAGTAAACACACATTGGATATTATACTACACATGTCCGATATACATGGCAAGGCAAAGGGAAAAACTATTTGTTCTAGTTAAATGTTCTTGTTTCAAATAGAACATACCCCTCCCGCCAGACCATTTCACTGGCTAACCAGTAGATGGTGAGTAAAACATGCAGCAATAACGTTATTTGCATGGCTTCTTTATAAAATCAAGATGAAATGTTAAAACAAAATCTACAAATTGATGTGTGTAATTTATAAGTTGTCGATTTCATAGTGTACTGATTTTACTTATCATGAATGAAAGACGAAGAAATGTAAAGGAAACAAAAAAATATGCATACTGACTTGCTTTTGCACGGTCAGTTAATTTTATTGGCTTAAGAGTTTTTACATATCGTACATCCTTGAAAAAAAGTCTACAGTCTACATACTATGAATAATACGAAAATGTCTGTTAAGTGTATCGTTTAATGTGATACGTTTGGATGTAGTTAAACATTGATTCCTGCGACTTCTGTCCCCATACTACATCTCCTCAGACATTTGTAATTTATTCAATCTCAATAAAGTGTCGTATAAGCGCTGAAATACGTCTAGGATTGCCGCTCCCAAACGACATTAGTCGCCTTGATCATTGAATTCATGTCAAAAATATAAACGAATACATTTTGAACATTATTTTACCATGTCATGTATTTGACTATGTTGATTGCACGTTTTCGAACTATTCAATTAATGACTATTGAATTTAAAGATCATTGTGCTAGCGAATAAATGTTTTTGTTGGCATGATTATATGATATGTCTCAAATGTCTCCCCATTATCTCTATGTATCTCTTGACGTCTGCTCTTAACAAAAGGATGGAGCAGGTCGAACAAAGATGAGAACTCAAATGTACGTATAAACGCCGTCGAATATATATACAATATCGAGTTTACAAACTGAGCAGATAGCTTTGACAAAAATGTATGTCTGAAGTAAGTAACATTACACGCGCAGAAGAAGGGTATAGTTATTGAACGACCCTTCTTAATAATTGTGATATCTCTTAAAATGTAGTCTTACCGCCTGTCGGTATGTACCTCTTAATCACCGGTTGTAATTACATTTTCAATTTGTGATGTATATTTATGAGGTAAATAAATAATTCGAATCTTTAAAACATCTGTTGAAGAGATTTAATCCGAGGACCGCGAGGTACAGAGCCAGTCTGTCGTTGACATAACTGTTAAATTTTTAAAAGATGGTCTGCTCTAAGCACAGCTGCGTTTTTTGTACAAAATCGGACCATAAATACTTACTGTACCCCATGGATTGATCTTCGTATATACTTGCTATACCCATTGACTATTGATTCACCAGAAAGTGAGTTGTCGTAAGCATTTGTATGTTTTGATTCTATATTGAAAATCCACTGTGTCAATGTATTGGAGTAAACTCTACAAACAGACAGCAGACGAATAGTTAAATCGAATGAACCGCAATGGTTATTTAAATTGGCATATGTCTGCAATATATAAATAATACAATGTTAGTGTTGAATATACTAAGTAGTGTTAGGTCAGTGCTAGAAAATGAAATGCACAAGTATTTGTGAGTGCTTTACATTCTGTTCGGATAAACTTTATCTTTATTTAATACTAACGTATTATTTGATTTATTTTACTTATTTAACATGTTATTTATTTCAAATCGCTCCCAATTATGTCATTTCTATTTATTGTCATGACGTACTGTGTATTACTACGGGTCTTAAACCAAACGTGAAAGGTATTTCGGTAGTATTTGTTGATAATTATGTGTGTGCGAGAGTAAACATTTATGGCATGGAGTGCTTTTCAAAAATATATTATGCAAGATAGAATGCAAGTAGTTCTTGAGCAATGTTTTGGACTAAACTCTAGACTTTCCGGTAGTCCAGTAATTTTACTAAAGCATAAAGCATTACCGAATATGCAACTTCTTTCATCGTTATATAGGAATATATTTAAGATCAAAAACGGGAGGTTTCTTTGTCTTGACGCAAATAGACTGGTTGAGTAACTACAGTATTAAACAATATACATATTTGGCAATATAGCTTGATATATAACTGTCTGCCAAACGAACAATGGAGCTTAGGGTCGAAACAATGACAAAAACCAGTAACAATTTTGTTATTCGGACAGGAAATTCAGACATTATGAAGTATGTTTTTGCCGAAAGATGCTGTTGTTGACAACGGAGGACTGATTTTGGAGAGTGTATTGTTTAATGTTATTTGAAGAAAGCAGCACTTTTTTATATTAAATACTTATTTTAGATTTCCTTGCTGAAATTTACAAAGATGAATTCGGTTTTAACTTTCAATGACAAGTAAAATCACGAGTGTAAACATTTAGTTAATACAATAGTAGTACAGATCCTTAAAACTTTCGTTGGGTAAACCATACATGCGGAATATACGTTATGTTTACGCCACGCATCGTCATACAACTTATTTCGTGATAACCGTTTTCATAAAAGAGTAACAAAACAAATTGGTCAGCTAAAACAGGCCTTATGAACTCAATTGTGAATCGTTACTTGGTCAAGAAAATCTTCGTGTATAAAGGTTTCGTATTGAATATCACTTCATTCCCTGGAGAACTTGTTATGGGTGGTATAACTGTTATTTTATTCACGTATTGCTTAAAGCGGGACTGTACGATTTTTATATGTGTTAAATTTTAATATATTTATAAAATTATGTTACGATGACACAAAATAGGCAATACAAATTATACATTGAAGACGAATTTCATAAAATTCAGCAAAGACAAGTTAGAGCTGGTTAAAGCCGATGCCGACACTTTTACTCGTATTTGTTAGGAAATAAAATTGTGTCTTTGTGTCGTATAAACGAATCTGCACTAAAACTAAATTTAGATTCACATTGTACATGCATTATATATGCTGGCGAATTTGGCTGGAAGCCATTTTCAATTTCAGATTTAAATATCTGGCTTATTCGCATTTTTCGACACATGTTCTTCTTAACCTTTATTTTAATTTATATTGAAATATATATAAATACTAATTTTTAACACATATTATAAAAAATCATAAATATTTGACAAAATCGTACAGTCCCGTTTTAAGAAACAATAGCAGCTGGAAAAGCTCCATACTCAATTGCAAAATGAGGCTGTGTCAGAATATAATAGGCTGTGTGTGGACAACTTTGGCACAGGTCCTACATTCGTCAAAAATAGTAAATACATTCATTACTCACACAGTTTCTGGGGAGCCAATAATGACAATAAAATTGTCAGAATCCCAAAAAATGTACTATATTTTGTCATTGAATCATCATACTTGGAAATCTCTTATTCAAATGCATACGTATACACAAACAAATGCATACACGTTATCTCCCATTTAAGATTTATGTTATTATATCAACAAATGGAATAATCGCATCTCATACAATACTTGAAAACTTTGACCTGCTACAAAGAAATTCTTTAATTACGATCCTTCACACGTCCAGCGTAAAATAAAAATGCATCTAATCAGTATTGAACAATACATATAACTGTATTCGTATGTGCATTAGGTATAATAAAAAAACAGTAATTTACAGCAGGAATTGATTAACCCTAAAGTACACCGAATACTTTATCATATCACGTAATAATTTACCAGAAATATATATTGATATGCCTTTACTATTCATATAAAGAAAAATTTGAAATATTTGTTTTTTCAATTATAAAGCCTTTTAAAATACTTTATAACACTAAAATACTAAAGATAAATAAAAAATAGAAGGTGCCCAAGTAAACCACTTGATATGACAACGTTGTGTTTGTATTGACATACACAAGTCAAATTGTGTTTGTTTGGTAGTACATTTTGTCAAGTATTCTCGTTAGCGTCGAATTCGAATCAAAATTGATAATAACTTATACACACGTTCTTGTTCATATACATATAAATAGGTAGACAACTGTTGCATCCAACTTATTGATGCACTTATAAACGAACGTTCATGTACTTAAAAATGTAATGATGTTTTCTGGTAAGTTACTGGTAGACTATCATGTGTCGATCAATACGAACCAACCTGACTTTACGAAGGAGGAACGGTAAGCTGACATCTTTAAAAACTGGGCTCTGTCGAGGAGAATTTGAGTTCATCAGTGATAGATGTAGACACCTCCGTTGGAAGACCTTATTTTAGTTATAAAATAATGTCTACATTTCTTCAGGTTACGAAACGTCTGATTAATGTGATAAAATTTACATATTCAACAGTTTTAAGAGCAATTAATATAATGGCATAATTAATGTGAGATTATAGTCTGAGAGTTTCATAATATTGTCAACAAATTTGCCCATTAAGGCTTCACATCAAATCAAGGCTTTATGTAGCTATGTCCATCACTTTCAAAAGACAACAATTTATTCCGCTATGATTCCCGTGTTGACCTATCCAGTATTTCATCCAATTGTTCTATCGCTGGTTGTCCGTTGATGCATTTGTCTACCAGTCATGTGTTAGCATAGAACCAGCCAATACGACTCATCTGATAGCATTGTTTTAATTGCCAAGTTTACAGCGACACTGTAACCGAGATGAAATGAATGGCGTTATTTTGAAGGCTATATTATTACTAATGATTATCGAGGCGCGTTAAGAGGATGGATTGCTTCAGTCAATACGCAAAAGCATTGTTTTTCTACATTAAAAACATTCCAATTCGCTATTGTAACTTGGTTTAATGATCGTTAAGAGACTATATTACATTAGGTCATATGTATTCTAATAGACTACTCCATCTGATTTCAATATCATGATAAATTTTATATGACGTTGACGATGGTCACATGAATATAAATTCCCCTGTGGCCACAGAGGTATTAAATGTATCAAAGCTTTTACATTAGGGAATGTGTATTTATTCGGATACAATGGAATTGGCGTTAGACGTTCCATGTTATTCTGCTGTGTGCCGCACATTAAACCAATATCTACGTCACCAAAAAATGCGGAAACCAAATTACATCTTGGATTTTGTTTTTAAATTCGTCGGAGCATTATTGTTGCTTTTTATGAAATCAAAGTGGAGTAGCCTGTGGATATATCACATGGTGGTGTAAAAATATATAACATTCAAAATTCAGTATTTGGCCTTTTTTCGTTCATATTAAACGTCATTTTCATTTTCATGCACGTTCAAGTAATGTTATTAGCTATACAGTTCTACATGGTATGAATTTTATGAAAATGTATGTAAAGTGTAACGTTTAATGTGATACATGTGGCTGTAGTTAAACATTGATTCATACCTTTTGTTCTCATACTAAAGGTTTATATCACCCCTGACATTGATAATTGATTTAATTCACAATAAAGTGTCGTATAAGCGCTGTAATCCGCATGGAATTTCCGTTTCCAAACGACATTAGTCGCCTTGATTATTGATTTTTTTTCCAGAAATATAAACGAATATATTTTGAACTTTATTTTATCATGTCATGAATGTGCATATTGAATAATATTGACTGCAATGTTTGAAACATTCAATTTATGAGTATTGAAATTAACAAAATCTTTGTGCTAGGGAATTAAAATTTTTGTTGGCATATATTATATCTTTATGTCTGAATTGTCTCCCTTTTATGCTTATCATTTTATCATCGTTTTGTTTTGTACGAGTTATCTCATCAGCTGCATAATCATACCATTTATGCGTCCCGTTTCTTTTGTTATGATGTCTGGTCTTAACAAAAGGAAGGAGCAGATCGAACAAAGATGTCAACTCCAATTTACGTATAAACGCCGTCGAATATATATACAATATCGAGTTTAATTTGAACTTGGCAGTGTCCCAGATAATTATTTTGGAAATAGGGTTTTCACCCATTGATTATGAAAAAAAGGTGATTTCAGTCTTTAAATAGGGTGAAGTAAGTTATACAAATGTATACATCAAAATCATTGCTGCTTTACTTCTGTTGCACAGACTGGGTGCAGTATGCACATTTCAATATTTTGTTCTGCTCCAGCAGCGTCAACATCTCTAGCCAGGGATATCACGTTTTCCAGTTTGACAGGTGTTTTTTTTTCAGTCACGGACTTGTTTTTTGGATGTCAACTCGCTACTCAACAGTTTCTTAAAAATCGATTACACGAATGATTCGGCACATATTGGCTCTTGCCTACCTGGTTAGAAAAAGTTTGCGATCGACTTATATTTAGCGCAACAATCCGGATGTATTTTGACCTCTCTTTGACATGTGTAGTACGCATCGTTATAGAAACTGAAAGTACAGACTCTTTACAAATACATGCACGTCGAAAATATTTAGGCCATACGCTTCATTTGCTATGAAATTTAGTCCGAATAGCGTTTGAATAACTTCGACTGTTCTGCTCCTCCGTCAACCAGGCGCTTGCTTACTTTCGAATACATAAAAACGTCGCCGCCGTAAGATATTATTCCTAGGGGATAATACTGAATTTGAGCAAAGCATTTTCGATCGAGGCTTGTATTGTACCCACCAATTTAAGAATTAGCTTATAAGTCAAATTGATTGTGTTTTCAATACGCATTATATTGAATTTCTTTGCGTTTTTGATCATTTAAATTGGGGGAAAAAGGCAGACACGCAGCTTATCTGGGGCACTGCCTTGGTATCAAATATATACGTCTGACAAAGGGCAGACATACTAAATCGATAACACATTTAGAAAATAGCTTTGAAAAATTGTATGACTGAAGTTATTAACATTACAAGCGCACAAGCAGTGTTCAGTAATTGAACGACGCTTCTATATAATTCTGATATATCTTAAAGTGTAGTCTTAGCCTATAGGTATGTTACTCTGAAGCACCAGTTTAAATGACATTGTAAATTTGTCATGCTTATTTATCAATTATTCAACTCTTTAAAACATCATCACGCGACTGTTGAAGATAATATAACATAAATGAATAACGATCAATTCATAACATGTATAGTCCTTAAACCAAACGTTCTAGGTATTTCAGTAGTATTTGATACTTATTTGTGTGCGGAGGTAAATATTTATGTCATAGAGTGCTTTTTATATATTTTATGTATGATACTATGCAAGTAGTTATGCTTTATAACACCAGCGAAATGGAGTTCTTGGAATATTTTTACCAGTGAGCAACATTTTGGACCAAACTCAAAACTTTCCGGTAACCCAGTACTTGTATTAAATCATATAGCATTACCGAATATGCAACTTCTGCCTTCGTTATGTAGGAGTAAGTGTAAGATCGCAAAAACGGAAAGTTTGTTTGTCAGAATGCAAAGAGACTGGGGGAGTGAGCACATTATTTAACAATATACGTATTTTGCAATATTGCGTAATGTAACTGTCTGCCCAACGAAGACTGGAGCTTAGAAAATTAAGTCGACATAATGACGAATGCCATTGGAAATCTAGTGATACGGACGGGTAATTTAGACACTCTGAATTATGTCGATGCCAAAAGATGCTGTGGTTTACAAAGAAGGCATGTTTTTGGAGAGTGTATTGTTTAATATTACTTGGAAAAAAAAATCACATTTTAATATTATATATTTATTTTATATGTGCCTGCTGAAATTTACAAAAATCAATTCGGTTTTAACTTTCAATGAAAAGTAAAATCACAACGAGTGTATTTTTTTTAATACAACAGTAGTACAGATTCTTCAAATATTCGTTTGGTAAACCATATTTGCTGAATAAACGTTTTGTTTAGTCCAGGCATCGTCATACAAATGCTTTCGTGATAACCGTTTCGAAGAAAGAGAGAAAAAAAAAACGGTTTGCTAAAACATGCCTTATGAACTCGAGTGTACATCTTTTCTTGGTCAAGAAAACCTTCTATGGAAGAAGATCTTCGTATCAAAAGGCTTCGAGTTAAACATAACTTTATTCAGCGGAGCGTGTGTTATGGGCGGTATAACTGTTATTTTATTGACGTATTGCTTTGGAAAAACTAGCAGCTGGAAAAGCTCCAGAATCGATTGCAAAATGAGGCTGTGTCAGCTCATTGGAGAAAACTTCATACAGAGATCGTCAGAATATAATAGATTGTGTGTGGACAACATTGGCACAGGTCCTGCATTTGCCTAAAATATTTAAAACATTCATTACTCAGACAGTTTCTGGGGAGCCAATAATGGAAATAATATTGTCACTATCTCAACAAATGTACGATATTTTGTCATTCGTCTTAGCATTCTTGGAACATCTCGAATACAAAGGTATACGTATACACGAACAACTAAATAAACGTTATCACTCACTTAAGATTGATGTTATTATATCAATGAAATAAAAGAATCGCATCTCATACTATACTAAGAAAACTTAAATTTTCTGCGAAGAAATTGTTTAATTACGATCCGTACATACATGTCCAACATAAAATAAATGTATCCAATCAGTTCAGTACAATAAAAAACGTTGTTATATCACGTATAATAATATGTTGTCCAGAAATAAATATTGATAGATCTATGTATTTATATAAACAATTATAGAAAGAATTTTTCATTAATAAACCCTTTTAAAATAAACAATAACATTAGAACAGTAATGATAAATAAGATAAATAGAAGATGTCCAATCCAACTACTCGATATAACAATGTATTGTTTGTACTGATATAAAATAGTCCGAAATAGTGTAAAATTGTATCTGTTTGGTAATACATTTTGACAATTACTCGCGTTAGCATCGATTTCGAATAAAAATTGTTACGACATTATACATATATACTTTGTCATATATATAACTAGGTAGACAACTGTCGCATCGAACGTAAAAATGCAATTAGAAAAGAAAGTTAATGTACTTTGGTAGACTATAATGAAAATATAATCTAACAACATCCGGTTAAATATACGTCGATCAATTCGAACAAACCTGACTTTACGAAGGAGGTACGGTAAGCCGGCATCTTTCAAAACTGGGCTCTGTCGAGGTGAATTTGAGTTCATCAGTGGTAGATGTAGACACCTCCGTTGGATGTTCTTTTCTTATTTCTAAATTAATGTCTGCATTTCTTCCGTTTACGAAATGTCTGATCAATGTGCTTGATTTTTCATATTCAACAGTGGTTTATAGCAATTGATATAATTGCTTCATCAATGTGAGATTATATTCTGATAGTTTCATATTATTGTCAACAAATTTGCCTGTTAAGGCTTCTAATCAAATCAGTCCGTTATGTACCTGTGTCCATCATTTTCAAAAGATAACAATTTATTCCGCTATGATTCCCGTGTTGACTTATCCGGTATGCACCGTTTATCTAAGAATCTGTTGTTTTTGATCCAATTGTACCATCGCTGGTTGTCGGTTGTTGCATTTGTCTACCAGTCATGTGTTAGCATAGAGCCAGCCAATACGACCAATCTGTTAGCATTGTTGTTACTGCCAATTTTACATCGACACTGTAACCGAGATGAAAGGAATGGCGTAATTTTGAAGGCTAGAATATTACTAATGATTATCGAGACGCGTTAAGAGGATGGATTGCTTCAGTCGATAGACGAAATCATTGTTTTTCTACATTAAAAACATGCCAAGTCGCTTTTGTAACTTGGTTCAATGATCGTAAAGAGACTACATTACATTAGGTCATATGGAGTATGCATTCTTATGCTAGAATAGACTACTCCATCTGATTTCAATATTGTGATACATTTTATATGACGTTGACGATGGTCACATGAATAAAAATTCCCCCATTGTCACCGATGTATCAAATGTATCAAAGCTTTTACATTAGGAAAAGTGTATTCATTCGGATACAATGGAATTTGCGCTTGACGTTCCATGTTATTCCGATGTGTGCCGCACATTAAACCAACGTCTACGTCACAGAAAATACGGAAACCCAATTACATCTTGGATTTTGTTTTTAATTTCGTCGGAGCATAATTGGGGCTTTTTATTAAATCAAAGTAAAATAGCCAATGGATATATCACATGGTGGTTTTAATATATATATATATTCTTCAAAATTCAGTATTTGGCCTTTTTTCGATCATATTAAATTTCATTTTCATTTTCATGCACGGTCAATTTATGCTATTGGCTGTAGCGTTTTACATATCTGACTTCCTTGAACAATTCTACATGGTAAGAATTATATGACAATGTCTGTTAAATGTAACGTTTAATGCGATACGTTTTGCTGTAGCTCAACATTGATACATAATTTCTGTTCTCATACTAAGGGTTTATATATCCCCAGATATTGTTAATTTATTCAATTCACAATAAAGTGTCGTATACGCGCTGAAATCCGTCTGGGATCTCCGTTTCCAAACTACATTAGTCGCCTTGATAATTGAGTTTATTCCAGAAATATCAACGAATATATTTTGAACTTTATTTTACCATGTCATTAATATGTATATGTTAATGACTGCAAGGTTTGAACTTTTCAATTAATGAGTATTGAAATTAAAAGATCTTTGTGCTAGGGAATTAATGTTTTTTGTTGGCACATATTATATTTTTATCTCAAATGTTTCTCTTTATGCCTATCAGATATTTTATCATCGTTTTGTTTTGTTCGAGTTATCTCATCAACTGCATAATCATATCATTTATGCGTCCCGTTTCGTTTGTTATGAAGTCTGGTCTTAACAAAAGGAAGGAGCAGATCGAACAAAGATGTCAACTCCAATTTACGTATAAACGCAGTCGAATATATATACAATATCGAGTTAAATATGTACCTTGGCAGTGTCACAGATAATTATTTGGGAAATAGGGTTTTCATCCATTGAGTTTGAAAAACAGGGTGATTTCAGTCTTTAAATAGGGTGAAATAAGTTATTAAAATATATACCTCAAAATCTTTGCTGGTTTACGTCTATGGCACAGACTGGGTGCAGTATGCACATTTCAATATTTTGATCTGCCCCAGAAGCGTTCACAATTTCTAGCCAGGGATATAACGTTTTCCAGTTTGTCAGTTTTTTTCAGTCACATTTTGTCTGCATAGCGTTTTAATAACTTCGACTTTTCTTCTCCTCCGTCATCCAGGCGCTTGCCAACGTTCGAACGAATAAAAACATCGCCGCCGTACGATACTTATTCCTAAGAGAAAATACTGATTTTGAGCAATGCATTTTCGATCGAGGCTTGTATTGTACCTATCAAATTTTAAGAATAAGCTTTTTAGGTCAAATTGATTGTTTTTTTCAATACGAATTATATTGAATTTCTTTTAATTGGTTGAAAAAGGTAGATATGCAGCTTATCTGGGGCACTGCCTTGGTATCGAATATATACAGCTGACAAAGGGCAGCAGACTAAATCGATAACACAATGAGCAAATAGCTTTAACAAAATTATATGACTGAAGTTATTAATATTACAAGCGCAGAAGAAGAGTTCAGTTATTTAACGACGCTTCTATATAATTCTGATATATCTTAAAATGTAGTCTTAGCCTATAGGTATGTACCTCTGAAGCACCAGTTTAAATGACATTGTACATTTGTCGTGCTTATTTATCAATTATTCAACTCTTTAAAACATCATCACGCGACTTTTGTAGATAATATAACATAAATGAATTACGATCAATTTAACATGTATAGTCCTTAAACCAAACGTTCTAGGTATTTCAGTAGTATTTGATTATTAGTAATTATTTGTGTGCGAAAGTAAATAATTATGTCATAGAGTGCTTTTTATATATTTTATGTATGATACTATGCAAGTACTTTTACTCTATAACACTAGCGAAAGGGAGTTCTTGGCATTGTTTTACCAGTGAGCAGTGTTTTGGACCAAACTCAATACTTTCCGGTAACCCAGTAATTGTATTAAATCATATAGCTTTACCGAATATGCAACTTCTTTCATCGGTATGTAGGAATAAGTGTAAGATCGCAAAAACGGAAAGTTTGTTTGTCAGAATGCAAAGAAACTGAGTGAGCAAGTACATTATTTAACAACATAAATATTTGGCAATATTGCGAAACGTAACTGTCTGCCCAACGAAGACTGGAGCTTAGAAAATTAAGTCGACACAATGACAAATGCCATTGAAAATCTAGTGATTCGGACATTCTGAATTATGTCCATGCCAAACGATGCTGTTGTTTACAACGGAGGAATATTTTTGGAGATTTTATGGTGTAATATTATTTGAAAAAAAAACATCGCTTTTTATATTAGAAACTTATTTTATATTTGTTTGCTGAAATTTACAAAGATCAATTCGGTTTTATATTTCAATTAAAATTAAAACCACCACGAGTGCAAAAATTTAGTTAATACAACAGTAGCACAGTTTCTTAAAATATTCGTTGGGTAAACCATATATGTTGAATAAACGCTATGTTTACGCCACGCATCGCCATACAAATTATTTCGTGATAACCGTTTCGAAGAAAGAAAAACAAAACAAACTGGTCTGCTAAAACAAGCCTTATGAACTCGAGCCTACATTTTTGTCTTGGTCAAGACAATCTTCTATGGAAGAAAATCTTCGTGTAAAAAGGCTTCGTATTAAATATCACTTTATTCAGCGGAGCGTGTGTTATGGGCGGTATAACTGCCATTTTAATGACGAATTGCTTTGGAAAAAAACCCAGCTGGAAAAGCTCAAGAATCAATTGCAAAATGAGGGTGCGTCAGCTCTTTGGAGAAAACTTCGTACAGAGATCGTCTAAATATAATAGATTGTGTACGGACAACATTGACACAGGTCCTACATTTGCCTAAGAAAGTTAATTCATTCATTACTCACACAGTTTCTGGGGAGCAAATAATGACAATAAAAGTGTCACTATCTCAACAAATGTACGATATTTTTGTATTTTTCTTAACATTCTTGGTACATCTCCAATACGAAGGAATACGTATACACGAACAACTAAAGAAACTTTATCTCTCACTTAAGATTGGTGTTATTTTATCATTGAAATAAAAGAATCGCATCTCATACTTTACTAAGAAAACTTTGATTATCTACAAAGTAATTCTTTAATTACGATCCGTACATACATGTCCAACATAAAATAAATGCATCCAATCAGTTCTGTACACTACATATACCTTTATTTGTGTGTGCATTTTGGCAGAATAAAAACACGTTGTTATATCACGTATAATACTATGTTTACCAGAAATATATATTGATATGTATTTATATAAACAACTATAGAAAGTATGTTTTCAATAATAAAGCCTCTTTAAAAAAAACAATAACACTAGAACACCTATGATAAATAAGATAAATAGAAGACGTCCAATTAAACCTCTCGATATAACAATGGTTGTTTGTATTGATATACAATAGTCCGAAACAGTTTTAAATTGAATCTGTTTGGTAATATATTTTGAAAATTATTCGCGTTAGCGTCGATTTCGAATCAAAATTGTTACGACAATAAACAGACATACTTTTTCGAAGGTATAAATAAGTAGACAACTGTCGCATCCAACGCAATAATGCAATTATAAATGAACGTGCATGCACTTTTAAAAAATAAAATATGTTGTGGTAAATTTCTGGTAGACTATAATGAGAATATAATCTAACAACATCCGGTTAAATATACGTCGATCAATTCGAACAAACCTGACTTTACGAAGGAGGTACGGTAAGCCGGCATCTTTGAAAACTGGGCTATGTCGAGGTGAATTTGAGTTCATCAGTGGTATATGTAGACAACTCCGTTGGAAGTTCTTATCTTATTAATAAATTAATGTCTACATTTCTTTTACAAAATGTCTGATAAATCTGCTTGACTTTTCATATTCAAAAGTGGTTTATAGCAATTAATATAATTGCTTTATCAATGTGAGATTATATTCTGATAAATTCATTTTATTGTCAACAAATTTGCCTGTTAAGGTTTCTAATCAAAGCAATCCGTTATGTAGATGTGTCCATCATTTTCAAAAGATAACAATTTATTCCGCTATGATTCCCGTGGAAGTAGTTAATAGCAATTAAGATAATTGCTTAATCAATGTGAGATTATAGTCTGATAGTTTCATAATATTGACAAAACATTTGCTTTTCAAATCAAGTTCTTATGCAGCTATTTCCATCACTTTCAATAGATAACAATTTATTCCGCTGTGATTCCCGTGTTCACTTATCCAGTATGCACCGTTTATCTGACAATATGTTGCTATTCATCAAATTGTACTATCGCTGGTTTTCCTTTGAAGCATTTGTCCAACAGTCAAAAGTAAACATAGAGTCAGCCAATAAAACAAATCTGAATGATTCTCCATCGAGAATGTAACCGAGATGAAAGGAATGACGTTATTTCGTTGGCTAGATTCTTACTAATGATTTTCGAGACGTATTAAGAGGATGGTTTGCTTCAGTCGATATGCGAAAGCATTGTTTGTCTACATTAAAAACATTCCAGGTTATATTGAAACTTGGTTCGATGATCGTTAAGAGACTACATATCATTAGGGCATATTGTGTAAGTATTCTCATGTTACAATAGACTACTCCATCTGATTTCAATATTGTGATAAATTTTAGATGACGTTGACGATGGTCTCATGAATACGAATTCCCCCATGGCCACAGATGTATGCCGTTGACGTTGGTATCTTGAATAGAAATTGCCCAACGGTAACATATGTATGAAGTTGACGATGGTCTAATGGATATTAATTTTCAAATGGTCACAGATAAAGGACGTTGATGTTGATCTCATAAATAGTTATTCTCAAATGGCCACAGACGTATGACGTTGATCTTGATCTTATAAATAGTAGTTTTTAAATGTTCACAGATGTATGACATTGACGATGGTCTAACGAATACTCATTCTCAAATGGTGGCTTATTAATGACATTGACGTTCATCTCATAAATAGTAATTCTCAAATGGTCACAGATGTATAACGTTGCCGTTGGTATCAGAAATACTAAATCTTCAATACTCACATATGTATAACGTTGCCGCTGGTGTCATAAATACTAAATCTTCAATACTCACAGATGTATGACGTTGAGGCTTGTCTCAGGAATATAAATTATTCAATAGTCACAGATGTATGACGTTGACGTTTGTTTCATGAATACTAATTATTCAATAGTCACAGATGTATGACATTGACGTTAGTCTCGTGAACACTAATTCTCCAATAGTCACAAATTTATGACTTTGACCTTTGTCTTATGAATACTAATTCTTCAATAGTCACAGATGTATGAAGTTGACGTGTATCTCATGAATAATAATTCTCCAATAGTCACAGATCGATAACGTTGACGTAAGTTTTATGACTATAATTGTACAATAGTCACAGATGTATGACCTTGCCGTTGGTCTCATGAAGACTTATTCTCCGATAGTCATAGACGTATGGCGTTGACGTTGGTCTCATGAATATTAATTCTCTAAAAGTCACAGATGTATGAAGTTGATGTTGGTCTCATGAATATTAATTCTCCAATAGTCGCAGATGTATGACGTTGACGTTGGTCTCGTGAATATTAATTCGCCAATAGTCACAGATGTATGATGTTGCCGTTGGTCTCATAAATACGTATTCTCCAATAGTCATAGATGTATGACGTTACCGTTGGTCTCATGAATATTAATTCTCCAATTGTCGCAGATGCATGGCGTTGCCATTGGTCTAATGAATATTAATTCTCAAATAGTCACAAATGTTTGCGTTGCCGTTGGTCTCATGAATATTAATTCTCAAAAAGTCACAGATGCATGAAGTGTACGTTAGTATCATGGATACTTATTCTTCAATATTCACAGATGTATGAGGTTGACGTTAGTCTCATAAATATTAATTCTACAACAGTCAAAGATGTATGACTTTGACGTTAGTCTCATGAATATAAATTCTCCAATAGTCACAGATGTATGACGTTGACGTAAGTCTCATGAAAATTAATTCCCCGATAGTCACAGATGTATAACATTGACGTTTGTTTCATGAATATAAATTCTCCAATAGTCACAGGTGTATGCCGTTGACGTTGGTCTCATGCATACTAATTCTCCAATAATCACAGATGTATGACGTTGACGTTAGTCTCATGAATACTAATTAAACAATAGTCACAACTGTATAACGTTGACGTGAGTCTCATGACTTAGTTGAATTAGCAACAAAACAATGATGTCCAGTGAAATATTTTCAGTTCAGGTAACTATTTTCACACAAAGCAACATCTGAAGTACTTGTATTTAAATGTTATTGCTTGTTTATTGCATCGCGTAAATATGTGACGCTTGACGAAACATTTCTAGTCGCATCATATGTCTAGTTTTATGTCAAAAACTGATACAATAAAACGGTCACGCCCGCTGCTGCGCAGCGGGCTTTGCCCGTATAACTTTGGAGCATTTTAGTTATTTGCATTGCATCGTTATTAAATCAATATGTATAAATGTAAAAAAAAACTACCAAAATATGTGAGTAATTTTTAAGTTGTAGATTTCATATTTTACTGTTTTCACTGCTTACGAAAGTGTAAATCGTTTTAAAATGATCAGCGATGTATACAATTTAACGTACAAGAAGTTGTAAGATATACATTCATTTTGAATGCTTGTTCTGCTGGGAAACCACAATGTAGTTTTCATTACATCTAAATCCAGTTGAGTTTTCAGTCTAATATTTTGCGTTAACTTCATAATGACATCATGTTTATATGGTCGAAGATCCGAGAAGCAGGCGGCCGAGTAAAAAGAAAGGCGATGCAATCAGCTGGCCAGAATTTTGTCATATCATCTGTACAAAATAACAACTACCCACAAACCATAGTAACACCAGATGTACCAGACGCTCACGTATCAATAGAATATACAGCTATTTAATGCACAAACGGAGCGCTTAACAGTTATTTTAAACAAGTTTTATTTATATCAATAATGAGTTCTAACATGCACATTAATGCACGTCTTTAAAGCAAAAATACACGTACATGTACTTAAGAAGTCAAACAGAACATATTTACATACATATAGATATTATTGAACAGCAATTAATTAAATCAGTTTTATAAAAATTGTTTTATAAAACTAGGGTTCAATGAATATTTGCTCCATGCACCATCATCACTTTACATATATTAATCTTGTTCACAGGCTTTTCAACAATTAACGTATAACAGATATTCCCATACTTTGAAGGATTACCTTATTGGGTTATGTTACTGTGGAGATAATTGCAATAATTCTGATAATTTAAATGGTTATTTAAAGGGACTGTAAACCACGAATGACGAAAAAAAAAGTTCTAAAATACCGTATTTTTTTTCCAATTATTAGTTCATATTGATTAAAATATCATGACTGGTATATTACATGACTTGAAAAAAGTTCATATTTTCAGTATATTCGGTTATACAATTTCGCGATGTGAAATCGAAAGTACATCGCGAAAATAGNAAAAAAAAAAATCAAGTAATGTTATATACCAGTCGTGATATTTTAGTCAATATAAACTAATAATTGTAAAAAATACGGTATTTTAGAACATTTCTTTTTTCGATCAATTTAAAGACCGACTTATTATAAACAGGTACAATTAAAAAGTATGTTTGGAAATGCTTGTACAATTCACAGTCATTTAATATCTAAAGTACAAAGCCATTTCTGTTTCGTATCATTTCACGCTGATAATTTGCAAGTTAAAGACAGACAAAAACCATTAACTATATGTTTAATAGTATACCTCTCGATATATCTGCTGCGGTGATATTTTTCTAATTATATAGCAATTATTGTAATTAGTATTAATTCACTTATATACATTACCGAACATGATGATTGAAGTAATTCAAAAAAGTAGCTCTTTATTTACATAACATCATGTTAGGTAATGACTTGATTGAATTAACATTATGAACGATGACATCATTAAAAAAAAACACAACATATCTACGTAAGAATATGTATTAAAATATATATCATTACAAATTCCGCTCATTCAATGCTCTGTCAAAACTTGTCCCAAGTACAAATAAAAGCACACAAGTTTTTAACAATTTTAAATATACTTAGGTTATGGCTAGTAAACCGATATGGCCTTAAACATAATTGTTGATAGTGACAATGCACAGACTGTATTTTTATAAAAGTAGGATTTAAAATATGAACTTAAACAATTGTGTGCAAATACATGCACTAGCTTAACACTTATATACGTACATTGTATGATTGAAAATATTTGCAATACCGTACGGTAAGCATTGATATGACATTGCGTGTACCGTACGGTAAGCATTGATTTGACATTGCGTGTACCGTACGGTTAGCATTGATATGACATTGCGTGTACCGTACGGTAAGCATTGATATGACATTGCATGTACTTCAAAAGAGATGATTGTCCGCGGATAACTGTAATACTGCGTATACTTTTGTCAAAATAAGCAAAATATTACAGATTTATATGAGCATCAACTTTCTGTTTACATACCGAAAACGGCGTGCGATGAACACGATTAACTGTTCATGTTCGTAGCCTTTTTTGTTATTTAGAAAGATCGGAAGCTACTGCCCAGACACGTTTGTCATTCGGGAAACCAAGTTTGTTGGCGCAAAATTAAAACGTGTATTTTGCGGATGTGTATTGCGTACTTGTTTGCACATTCCATTTATTTAAGAATTCAGTTTGAACTTTTTGTCAAAACTATCAAAGGGCCATAGAGCTTCGGATTTATTTTCGAACGAATGATAAACACATTCCTGTTTATAAACACTCAATATGTAAAGCCTATGCTATCAGAGCTCTGAATCCAATAGAATCGCAATATTGCATGCTCACAATGCACATTTTATTAGTTATTTATATAAGTCTCAAAACAGCAATCCATTGTCGCCAACGAAGGCACTGACATGGATAGTGCTTCAAAGCCACAGGCACATTAAATTTGTAATCATATGACTAACGTTGCGTGATTCGCATAGGAAATGATGAACATTTTGTTTTTTTTAATCAACCCTTTATATTTTATACATTCACAAGACATATATAAAACGAACAAATAGGCGTAATGTTCTCTATCATTTGTTAAAGGTCAAAATATTTATCAGTACAAAATATTGACTTGTTATAAAATAACCAAATCTGAGAGTTTTTTTTACTAGCGACTTATTAGCTATTTAGGAAAGATTTCGGTTGTTTAAGTTAGAACGTAAAAAAAAGAACGTAGAGAAGACGGTAACGTATGCTTCCATTTTAACAAGATAATTGTAATGCCGGATATTAGCAGATCTATGAAAAGAAGACTTTGGATAATACTCGTCATTAAATCGATATGCCGTCGGCTGAACATCCTGCTACTTATTTGATTTGCAACTCTTGTGACTCAGCCGGAGATGGTGGTCTCATGTCGCCGGGATGCTAATACGGGAAGACGAACCACCATCTTGTATAATGACACACTCAGTTTTTATAATTGTTGACAATTTAAGTATGTTACATAGCCGGCATTTTTATCTTGCTTTTATGCGGATTTCAATAGTAGTATATCTGTCGTGTTTATTGTATTGCACTGTACAGACTATCTGTAAATTGCCCTAAACAAAGACAATTGTATGTTAACATGTGTTTTTTAACCCTATAAGCATACATTTTAAGAGTCGATCCTATGTTTTCATTCGGTTCTGTTCATGCACGTTTTGCAAGAGTTTAATGATACCATAACAGTATACTTAATTAGGAGCGCTACAATTGATTAAACTCGCTTCCAGTACGGAAATAAATGTATTGTTCTTAACGGTACTTTAATAAATTCATGCCTTACGGTCAGTGCGAGGTTAATATTCGCGAGCTATACGTACTCCATCACAGAAAAGTGCTTTATATATTTGTTCTTGATGGTGTATGACATTTTATACTTTGTCCTGTCATAGTTTTTCCTTTTGCAAATGTGTGGTCATCTTGGGTCTCTTTTATATACCCCGAAAGCAAACACATTTTATTTTGATTACATGCTTTTAATTATTCTTGTCATATTAGTTACTTTAAGACGTTTTATACCCGTAATATCCGTAATATTTTGTCACGGATGGGCAAAAATTGGATTAAGAAATCAACATTCCAGCGCCGTGTTGGATTACAATAAATGCGCCGTGAATTTCAAATGAAATTCGTAAGGGCTGCTTCTGATCCTACTGAACGACAAACTGACTGGGACCGTCATGTGTTTTAGCCGTTTTGATTCAAGCAGAAACAAGGCATAAATTAACCCTGTACTGCGGTATGCTCCTAAAAACGTAAAACTGGTGAAGATATTCTATGGAAGAGTTTTCCGTGTACAATTAATTATTTTCTTCTCTGTTAAATCCGGAATGTCAGTGTGATTGAATTGGATAAGGTGGTCTGACAAGCAAATATTCGGAATAAAAATACTCTCGAATTTTAAAATACCCTTTGTTCCAAGATGATCAGGTCCAATCTTGGCAAGGAAATCAATACCCTCGAGCCATTGGTGGATAGCCAATTGGGCTCAAACCGGAAAAGTATTGAATATATTTTGCATTTGTGAGCATTAACGGTTCTTTAAAAATCTACATCTATTTATCTGTAAGATTTGTTATAATGAAATCAGACAAATCCAAATCAAATTAAAATCTTCAAAAACAGTAGCCCCTAGTGAAGCTAGTTAGACAATGAATGGGAATGATTTCTCGAATTTGTTTTAATATTTTATCACTATTCGCATTAAATGGTCTGTTTTACTGTGCTGATTTTTTGTAGTGTGTATTGTAAGTTCGAAACTAATAAAACCATAGGTTTATAGAGAAAAAGGGCACAGCTGACATTCTTCAACAGACATGACATGCTTGGTTCGACGGTAGCAATACATTTAGCACCAGTGTGATTAACATTATTTATATAAGAAAAGGATACAGCGAGTTCAATCATCAGATACCGAGGTTTATTTTATCTATCTAATTTTAACCGACCGTAAAATGATGTTTAGATCTATAGTTATTGCAAGATCTTTAACCATTTTTGTATCGACAATGACCCTTACCTGACTTTCCTCAGCAGGTATGGCGAGTTCGAGTCATTCGCGACGGGACTGTGACGCGGAGAGGCCGATGACTTGTGGAGGCTTTGTTGGGAACCATGGAAACTGATCCCGTCTATCTTGAACGAAGCATGAGAGCCTTGCCAGTCTGCGCAAAGTTCTGCATTTACCGGATAGTCTACATCCATTTTGAATCCTTACACTTATATTAATATTTAATACTGTTATAAAAGCTATTAGTAAATTATGACGATAATTCACTTAATGACACTTTACGTAAAAATCCTGTCAGTATAAAATCTTAGGTTGTTTTGTGCTGTTTTTGTTTACGTTTACGTTTCATCACTAAGAAAACAACTATTTTTTTCATCACAATTTGTTTTTCTGAAATCTCTTAAATCATTGATTTTCAGCGTCCACGCTCCCGCCTTTCCTGCGACATTCGTACTTATAGCAGAACATCTAGACATACGTTGAGAACAGCTCGATGGCCCGGCTATATACGATACAGTTGTCCACTAGAATTCAAGAAATAAACCACTACAGTTTTATACCGAGATTTTCTTTATCTGCGTTAATATGTGTGTTGTGTGTGTTGTAGTATAACCAATAGGTGGGTATTTGGTAATTTGTCATGACTGGTTACCCCGTACTCATGACACGAGTTCTCTTTCTTTAGTTTCTAAAATGTCAACGACAATATTTATATAAAATTATATGTTCATTCCATTGCACTTTTATCAGACTAATTTATAGCATATTAAAACACACAAACAACACAGTATTCATCGAATGCTATCAACAAAGGATTAAGTATAATATAAGAACTTTTCATGTAGGAACAACACTTATTTAGTCAATGTTCGTTTTGAATCATGTCATAATGGAACGTTTTAACATGTAAAATACATAGCAAAATACTTAATTGTATGAAGTACAACATATTCAAATGCATGCATTTCCTTTTTTTTTTATCATACACAAAAACGTTTGGTTAAAAGCCTCATTAACACTCAAAATCAACAAATATTTAGTAAACTATTTCGTAAAATAAAGTTAGCCCATCAAAAATCAGTGTTTATTATAGCAATAGCCAAATTTTAACGCCATATGTGGTCTGGTAACATAGATTTAATGACATACAAAATGCTCGTTTTTATATGTTGTGGCACAAGATATTCCATTTAAATTTCCCGCAACGATATCTTTCATACGACACAAGAACACTAAATTGACACATGAACATGTGTTGAATATATTTGCCCACACAAAAAGAGCATTTTGTATCTTGTTAAATCTATCTAACAAGACCATATCTAGCGTTGAAATGTTGACTATTGCGATAAGGAATACTGATATTTTATGGGTTAACTTTATTTTAGGAAATATTTTGCAAAATATTCGTTGATTTTGAGTGTTAATGGGGCTATAATTTTATCGTTTGTTCATCTATTTAAAATCTATCATGGAAACAAATTGTTTCTGTTTGCAAATATAGTCACAATAAGTCGCACACATGCGGACATAGTCCTTGAAGGACTAATAAGGAGTGGTACTTTATTGGGCACACAATGTTATTTACAACATGTCATTCGCGCAAGCAAAGTTAGTGATATGTTCCGGACGGCGACACAGCAAGAGTCGCGTTAGGTTTATTTTTATATTACATTAAAGTGAGACTATACGATTTTTATATGTGTCAATTTTTAATATATTGATAAAAATATGTTACAATAACACAAAATAGGCAAGAAAAGAAAAATTATACATTGAAGACGAATTTCATAAAATTCAGCAAAGACAAGTTTGTGCTTGTTAAAGCCGATGCCGACACTTTTACTCGCATTTGTTAGGAAACAAAATTGTGTCTTTGTGTCGTATGAACTAATCTGCACTAAAGCTAAATTTAGATTCACATTGTACATGCATGATATATATGCTGGCGAATTTGGCTGTACAGCCATTTTCGATTTCCGATTTAAATATCTGGCTTAGTTCGCATTTTCGACAGATGTTCTTCTTAACTTTTATTTTAATTTATATTGAAATATATGTTTAAAAGGTTTTTCACGCATTTAAAAAAAATCATAAATATTTGACAAAATCGTATAGTCTCACTTTAAGCATTGATATTTAGCCCATTGTTTCTTGTTTAGCCCAGCATCCAAGGTTTACTGTTATGTAAAATAAAATGAAGTAAAGCTATTGTATCACCCACACTATGTCAATACAACTATACCGACGTTTGCATCGGAAAGATGGCAATTACATTTCCTTGTGCGGACTGCATAGACTAATATGAGATGAATTGTTACGCACATGGATTTAGCCCCGTTTTCATTTCTATTTGAAATTATTGGAATACACGTATAAACGTATTCTGCAGATGTATATCTCTAACAAATAACACATAAGAAGTGAATGAATTTAATTTTACGCTTTTGCCTTTCAATATGGAATGATGAATTGCACTTGTAGGCATTCCAGTATATTCATAAAACACACACCACTGACATACAAATCAAACAAATAAATCAAAGACAATCATATACAAATCCAGATGCATATGTCAACATATAAACGTATTTTGTACGGACATTTGAATAAAGAGTTCAATGTCCATTTACAGTGATATATCCTAATATAACAAATTAGTGCTCATGTCAATTAAGAAAGATGTTCATGTTCTATGTTTTTGTTGTTTTCTGTAAAACATATCCTGCATTGAATGAATCTTGACAAAATAATACAATTAGATATAAACGTTCTTCTTTTAGTACTCACACTAATCAAAGTAGTTCTGGCTACCATAACTTTAAATGTCGCTTTTTATGATTTTTGACTGGCGCGACTTTTAAGTTATGGACCAACCCCATTAGGTAAGTCAACCAGAAATTCCCACTTGATCGGAAAGATTGACATTTTTCACATTTAACTGATATATTCTTTCACAAAATACTATCTTAAACATTTGAAATTTATCTTTTCTGCTCTATTATATCGAGAAAAACAGCGATGCGACAGCCATATTTGAAAAGAGAATCTCCCGATATTTTACGGTCATATGACGTTATTTCTATTTTTAGTAACATACCATGTGCTCAAGTGTTTTCAATTCAGAATAACATTTCCCGGTATTTTAAATTGCTTGTTTTGTAAACAAATTGTAGTGTAAATACAAACTCAATGTACAAAATATTTTAAATTACCTGATTCATTTTGAAATCAGTCTTTTAATCCACCAGACGTAAGTTGTTAATCACAAATTATAGATTCCAGAAAACGAAAGTAATGTTTACACTTTTAGCAAAAAATGTCAAGGTCGATCTCGTAAAAATTGTGAATTTCAGGCTGATGAGAGTTATTTTCATCTATTGTAAGATGTATTTTGACTCATTATTTTTTTTTATTTTTTATTTTAAATCTTAAGGAAACCAAAAAAAGTATATATATTAGCATATCTTGTATATCATGTCTGAACGTTATTGCATTGTACAATCACTTTGTTGTAATATGTAGAAATGTATCCAAGAAAATGAACTGTCTTTGATTTATAGCGTGACATAAATATGTTACGACTCTGGATGACTTTTGATATGGGATAGCGGATATTACTGGATATGGAAATGCCATAGTATGCATGATTTGCGAATCACGCACTGCTCACAATTAGTGGTAGTTTCTTTTATACAGTGCGATCTGTTTAAGTTTATATTTGCATCGAAATCGAAACTGTAAAATATGTTCTGCTAATAATCAAAAAATAACTGGCATATCAATATAAATACAGAATGTTAAATATGTTTAATACGTTGTAAAGTTTAATGAAATCCTCTATACATCATTACGTTACGTCTTTTAATATTTCAATCGAATCATAAATGCTCGTAGAACAGAACAATAAATCTAATGATAGTCACTAAAAATATCTTATGCACGCAATGACTTTGTTTCCGTTAAGGTATGGCATGGTTCAAGACATGTAAAGGAAACTAAGGAATGGTTATAGAGTTTCATAGAGTAGACTTTTTTTCAATACCATTCAGCATGTAAAGCCTGTTTCCATCAGAGCTTACTAACGTACAATTCGGTTCAATAACGCTATTGCACTCTCGCAGCGCAGATATTTTCGTGCGAAGAACAAATTCACTAAAAATGTTATTGAAAACATAACGGTAAATCTACTTGAAAATACCAACGACATAATTGCTGTCACCCGGTGAGTGTAGTGTTTCATAACTTCTGAATTACTGACACACACCATATTAGCCACCCAGTAATGGCCATCCATAAACGATCATTTCGGATAGAGCGGTTAATTTTCAAATGAAGGCGATAGCGCTTTGTTTTATGAAAATGGAAATATGTATGTTCAAATCAACTAAATAACATACAAACTTAGGATTCAATTAAATCGATTGAAAACTGTGGAAGTGGTTTGCTCCACAAACTAACAACAAGTTATACCTCCAAATCGACGGCCCGACATAGTGACTCTAATAAATACCCCCATGCGATCGTTTATATAACAGTACATCCTTACAGTCTGACGTGAAAGGTCAAAAGAAACGACCATAAAACACCTCGAGTTATAACCTTCAATTCAGCTCTGATATAAAGTGGGTTAACAGTTTTATTGTAGATTAATGCAGGCTAGCGACATCTGCCCGGAAACGAAGAATTATCACGAGAAAAATGCGCAAACCACATTAAAGCCGGGTTTGTATGTTGTTCAGTAGAGCCGCGATTAATGTTAATTCGGATCAAGTATTGGAAGACTTTGAACAAAAACGCCTGGTTTAGTCAATATAACTTCGGCCTCTTATTACATGTATAATGTAATGGCATCAGTGAGATTAAAATTAGATTCTGCCTTGGAAATAGAATACATACTATTGTTTGATCGCTGACTGTACGTTTTCATATTGTTGTTTTCTAACTGTATTTGCCTTACTACCTGTATTTGCCTTAATTACAATATGTCGCAACCTTCTATCCTTAGGCGAAGCCGTAATAAATGTGTTTATTTCATTCATTTCTTTATATCGATAATTGATATCGGTCAATCTAGATTAATAGTATTGATTTTCATGGTAATGCTACCCGTTTCTAGGAGACATAGTTGTGTGCATCCGCCAATACCAGTTCTAGTAACATTCATTTTTTATATTTTATTCAATAAGCATAGTCTGGGATTTAAATTGATTTTCACTCTCTTTCATGGCGTTTTTCGAATAATCATTACCGTCAGTTGAGTGCAATACCAAATAATTAATGTCATCATTAAACCGCGATTCAGACCAAACAAAAAAGAAACACGAATATTTGACCCATGCTTACTCTCTTAAATTAATATCTTTTTGACAACAAAAAGTGTTGACCATTATATTTCAAAACGTTTGGATACAATATATGTATATTTAACGCTAACGACGAACAGACATGCTGCAATGAATTCATGTTTCTATATCTTTAGGAATAAGGAAATACAACAAGTATGTTATGATTGTAGAACAATCGTATCTAACTAACAGAACCAATCGCAGCAATGACAACAAAGCATTGTGTTTTATGGATTTTAGAATGTTGAACGTCCTGTCTTGTTTAATCATCCTGACAAGACAGGAAATGGACGCGACTTGAATGAGAGATCAAACGTGGCTGCCTAGCATATCATACAGAAAAAATATAGAGGCTTGCACTATTGCAGTTTTGATTGATTGCGGTTATTACTTGATTTCGGATTGAAATTAAATGCATGGTTTTCACAAAAACAATTCCAGCTTAGTTGCCTTTGATATTATATAAAAAAAACATTTAAACATCGACTAGAATCATGCAAATATAGTTTGCCTGAAATCATGCTTTTGGTAAAAAGCACCACAACAACACACGATGAATAATTATAAATATAAATAGCTATCTTATAAAAATATAGCAACAATTTTAAGCATTTCTTTAAAAAATGGTTAGTAAAGATGTTAGATGAAAATAGTTCAAATTCTTATATTGATTTTTTTTTAATGTTGACGATCAGTTTCACAAATGGCGTTGTTTAAAAAAGTTAGATTGATGACGTTACCATGCCTAACAAAAGTTATAAATATGTTTAATTATAAATATAAATATTCAACTTCTTACTTTATTTTCATTTGAAATGTTGTTGTTGTTGTTTTTATCGTGCTCATTTTTTCTATTTTTATTATAGTTAATACAACTGAATATTTTTTACAGGCCTATAAGTAATGGTTGTTTACTAAAACTATCTTGGAAAAGTTGTATCTTCTTGCAAATATAGTGACAATAAGTCTCACACGTGCTGACATGGTCCTTGCGGACTAATAAGAAGTGGTATTTTATAGGGCACACAATGTTATTTACAACATGTCATTCTAGCAATCAAGTTTAAGTAAAGGTAAAATTATGCATTACAGTAATCAATCATATTAAACCCCGCCAAGCAACCAATGTTTACTGTTATATAACAGAAACATGAAGTAAAGCAGAACAGAACAGAACAGAACAAATCTGTAGTATGTTTCACAGGTCACATTATACAATGAACATACATGTATCGTAACAACAGGTGAGCATATACATATATTGTGTAATTACACGCTTTCATGAAACATTGGGAAATCCGTCAGAGAAAAACTAGAAGAAATGGGTTAGTGGGGAAGATGATCTTTGGAGTTTAATCAGCTACTCAGCTGTTAAAAGCGATTATAGAAGGATATCATTTTACAGTTAACGAATGTGAAGGAAGTATACGAAAAAAAAAAACTGGGAAAAACTAGACGTCCCAAATAAGCAATAGCCTGGTGAAAATACTACAAGACTTTGTGGTAACAAAAAGAGGTCAAAGTTAAGATTCAAAGACAACGACGACATGCATAAAGGTTAATAAAATTACATTAACGTCAGTTATTTATCAGCAATATTTCGTAATGGTTAGAAAAAAGAAAAGAAAAAGGAAAATAGCATCACAAATTAAAGACAGAACAACAACAACAACAACAACAACAACACAAGTAATCTTTAAGATATGCAACATCAATAAATAAAGAACTTATGTAAAGGAACTACAAACAAGAAGATCCGTTGGTGAACCATTCAAGCACTATGTGTTAGAAGTCAATTACATATCGATTATATTTAGTTGTTGCCTACAGACAGAAATTTTGACAAAAAGTGCAACATTATTTGCAAGGAAATAAATACAGCTTACATCGATTCGGCAGTAAAACATAAAGTAGAACATACAACCATCATGATAACACATTATTTATTGTCTACCCAGTAATGTTTTATAAGCAAAAGTTTAATTTCAGGTTATTACACGAAACATATGGTATAACATTCTTTATTGTAGAATTGTATATTCATTTAAACCAAGCGCGCACGATCAATAAGAGACCAATGATGAGGTACTAGATGTATATTATTTTACGATCGGGGGAACGCGGGTCCTTAACTATTTTGTGCACTATACTGCGTGGGAGTCATTTTAAATATAGCTCACCCCATTCTGGAACTTTCCCATCGAAAGAAAGTTATAGGAGGGTAGCCAAGGGGATACATTATGTAGTTTTTTTTTCATTTAATGCGGGAAGTAATATTTCATATTATAGTATACTATAATGTATTTAAAACACTGATGTTCATCATGGTAAGTTATTGCGCGCTACAAGGATCGTGTTTACAAATGTGTATATCCTTCAATCTTTACTGTTATATAATAGAAAAATCAAGTAAAGCTTTTGTATCACACACACTATGTAAATAAAACTATATAGAAATCGGAAAGACGGCACTATCATATGCTTGTGTGGACTACACAGGCTAATCTGAGACGACACTTTACGCACATGTATTGAGCCCTTTTTCTCAGAGCGAGGCTCACTTCTATTTCAAATTCTTGGAACTGAATAAAAGTATTTATAACATAACACATGAGAAGTAAATGAATTTAATTTTACTCATTTGCCTTTCAATATAGGATGATGTATTGCACATGTAGCCATTCCATTACGTTAATCAAACACACGCCACTGACATACAAGTCATTGAAATAAATGAAAGAGGACAGTTTATATACAATCCAGATGCATATGTCAACATATAACGTATTTCGTGCGGACATTTGATTATATAGTTTAATGTCCAATTACATTTGATATATCCAAATATAATTAATCAGTTATAATGTCAATTTAGCATCATGTTTGTGTTCTCTTTTGTTGTTGTTTTCTATAACAATATCCTCCATTGAATGGAATAAATAATGACCAAAACATTCCATTAGCTTTAAACGTTCTTCTTCTAGTACACGTATGAACCAAAGATGCTCCTATTAATAGTGTACTGTAAAGCAGTTTTGAATTTATCATCTGGACTGAAGAGGAAATTAAACCGATTTGAATGCGAAAACAAATTCCGGTGACAACAATAACCTAGCCGCCAACTTCTTTTATAGGCTTGACTTGTTGCAAAAGATGGCGGATATTACTGGATAAAGAAATGTCATAGTATGCATGATTTGCGACACACGCACTGCTCACAATTCGTGGTATGTTATTGTATAAAGTGCAATCTGTCAAATTTTAACTTTGCATAGAAACTGTACACTATGTTCTGATAATAATCAAACAATACCTTGCACATCAACATAAATGAAACAGGTTAAATATTGTTAATATGTTGTACAATTTAATTACATTCTCAAAACATTATTACGTTACGTCTTNAGAACAATAAATCTTATGATAATCACTAAACATATCTTAAGCACGCAATAATTTTGTTTCAGTTGAAGTATGAAACGGTTTTTCAAGACATGTAAAGGAAACTAAGGAATCGTAATAGAGTAAAATCGGATAAACTATATTTCAGTATCGTGCAGCATGTCAAGCCTGTTTTCATCAGAGCTTACTAACGTACAATTCGGTCCAATTACGCTCTTGCACGCTCGCAGCGCAGATATTTTCGTGTGAAGTGCAAATTTACTGTAAAATGTCATTGAAAACATAACGGTATCTGAACTTTAAATTACGGACGACAATATTGATGTCATCAGGTGCTTGTAGTTTTTCAATACTTCTGAATTACTGACACACACTATATAAGCCACTCAGTAATGGTCAGCCATAAATTATCATTAAGGATAGAGCGTTTGATATTCAAATGAATTTTAATGCGTATTGTTTTATACCAAATGGAAATCTTATGTTTTCAAATCAACAATATAACATAAAAGCTAACAGTAACACGTTTATGAACACAGCAAGTAAACAAACATAAAAAAATAAAACTAGATTTTGTGTTATAAGCGTGGCCAATACCCCCTCGCCGTCTTGTCACAGGCATGACAACACTGTCCATCGCTAACTTAGAGTGCATATAAGTTGAATAAGTGGGTCACAACGCGTGAAAAGTGTGTCTTCCATACGCACTTTGTGGTGATGACATATTTTGAGTTTAAATAAAATCACATAAGCAATTTAGAACATAAAATGGCTATGTTCAAAAGCACATAACGTGAGGACGATTGCGCATGAAACAACTGTTTTGCGCATCTACACTTCAGGGTTATAATATATCGTAGGATTCCATTGAAACGACTAAAAAGTGTGGAAGTGGTTCGCTCAACACATTTAGAACACTTTATGCCACCAGACCGACGGCCCGACATAGTGACTCCAATATTTACTCCCATGCAATCGAATATATAACCGTAGTATATATAACTATATATATAACTGTATATAACGTATATAACTAACAGTCTCACGTGAAATGTCAAAAGACACGACCATTCACACCTCGAGTTATAAGCTTCTATTCAGCTCTAATAAAGTGGGTTAACAGTTTTATTGTAGATTAATGCAGACTAGCGATGTCTGCACGAAACAGAATTATCAAGAGAAAAATGCGGAAACCACATTAAAGCCGGATTTGTATGTTGTTTAGTACAGCCGCGATTAATGTTAATTCGGATCAAGTATTGGAAGACTTTGAATAAAAACGCCTAATTTAGTCGATACACCGTCGGCTGACCATCCTGCTTCTTATTACATTTATAATGTGATGGTATCAGTGAGATTAAAATTAGATTCTGCCATGGATATAAAATACATACTATTGTTTGATCGCTAACGGTACGTTTTCATAATGTTGTTTTCTAACTGCATTTGTCCTTTTTACTGTATTTGCCCTAATTACAACATGTCATTACCTTCTATCATCAGGCGAAGCCGTAATAAATGTGTTCATTGCATTCATTTCTTTATGAAGACAATTGGTATCGGTCAATCTAGATTAAAAGAATTGATTTTCATGGTAATGCTACCCGTTTCTAGGAGACATAGTTTTGTGCAGCTGCTAATACAAGTTCTAGTAACATCCATTTTTGATATGTCATGAAATAAATATGGTCTGGGATTTATGTGGATTTTCACTCTCTTTCATGGCGTTTTTCGAATAATCGCAACCGTCAGTTGAGTGCAATACCAAATAGTGAATGTCATCATTACACCGCAATTGTGTTGTGCATTAGACAAANCTTAAAAAAAAAAAAAAAAAAAAAAAAAAAAACTACGAATATTTGACCCATGCTTACTTTCTTAAATTACTATCTTTTTGAAAAAAAAAGTGTTGACCATACTATTTCAAAACGTTTGGAATCAATATATTTAATGCTAACGACGAACAAACATGCTGCAATGAATTCATGTTTGTTCCTTAAATTATTCACACAATAGTTCATTTTTCGCTGATTTTGTAGTCACAATGTGATCGTACAAAACATGCTTTCTGGTGGATTTTGCTTGTGAGTGGAACTTCCTTTTACAAATATGTCCATGTCCACTTCAAAGTGCATCCATGTAAACATGCCTTTTTTTTTTTTTTTTTTTTTTTTTTTTTTTTTTTTTTNTTTTTTTAGCCAAGTAGATATCGGGTTGGTTAGAGACCTGTCTGAGAAAAACTGGGAATAAAAATGGAAATATTTAGTGTTGCAAATTAAAATTTATATGGAACTGACGAGCTAACTGCTGACTTTATCAATGTGTTTGTGAAAAAGTGACATATTGGACAGTTTTGGAAATAATTGGATATAAAAAACTGTGAGTTCGGAATATTTTATCAAGTTTAAATACCTGTATACGTAACGCTTGACTTAATTTTACCTCTATACAATACCTTCTATTGTGTGATATACTGACTACTGGCTATTGATTTTTACATAATAGAGGTGGACACCTGTACCCGTGCGAGTGTTAAATAAAAATTCTACGGAAGCAGATAATGGTCATCATTTAATAAATTTAAATCTGCAAAATAAATCTTCAAAACAATGGGAGTCGATTCAAATATTTACCGCGCTCGTATTGGAGCTTTTGGATTAAGCTGCAAAATACACAAGAAAAGGCCATAATAAGGTAAATATAAGAAATTTACCAAAGGATCGGATATACACCTAAGAGCACTAGCATGTAGTTTGTATGCACTGTTCAGTGTGTTAGCTGTGTATGGAGTCGTACTGTCGCATACACGGTTCATAGACATTTGCAGTGCCGGATACGCACATATGTTCATGGACTGCTACGTCAATGTGTGGAACTATGCGTGGAGATATTCCGTCCTGTATTTCATACGGATCAAATTCTGCATATTATTTCAAACGTTTATTGACTTTGAAGGGCTGATGTCGAAACGAATCCTGGTCCCGCTCCAAGTCCAGATGAAAATACACAATTAATTCTTCAGGCTATTGCAGAAACTAAGAATGAAATAAAAGGTGTTGAAATCAAGTGAATTGTGTCCAGAAAGAATTAGGGTACCTGAGAGAAGAACTAGTTGCTTTAAAATCTAAGGTTGATTGCCTAGAACATGGACAAGAGATACTTAATTGTGATGTCGCTGCATTATCTTTTGCTGATGACCTAAAGGAGGAACGACTTGCGAATATGGAGATTCAGTTTAATTTAATGGAATCGGAGAGACTTAAACCTTCATTACGAATATTCGGCCTTGATGAAAACGAGGCTGATATTAAATCTTTGGAGTCTATTATAGTTGAGAACGTGTTCGATGTTATCGGTAAACCTGACTTGTTTAATGAGAATTCTTTGCTAAGTGCTAAAAGAGTAGGCGAAAGTAAGGATGAGGAACCAAGAATGATTATAGCCAAATTTCGAAATAGTGATGATAAGTTTGAGCTTTTCAAATTCTGAGACACGTTAAGAAGAAAGGGTATAAGGCTGTCAAATGACTTATCATTCCTTCAGAGGAAGCAGGTTAAAGAAGCAAGTGTTAGAGGTCTAATTGGCTACTTAAAAAATGGTAAACTTGTGACCTTTAAACCTGATCCTAAGAAATCAAATGACGGTTTTGATGGTAATTCGAGGGTATTTAAGAGAGCACGGAGGTTTGGGGAGTAGAATCGGGAGGAGTCTGAAGCAGATATGGAGGCAGGTACAACTGAGGAAGGGACAGCGGTTTCTCGAAAATAGGATGATGGCCAAAGCCCTACACTTTTGACTGGACTTATTAACTTTTTATCCTGGAATATTGAAGGACTAAAGTCAAAATTGTTCTCATATGATGTTATTGATACTTTACAAAAAATTGATGTTATTGGTATTCAAGAAACTTGGGATTGTGACTCAGAGTACTGTACAAATTATGTTTTGAATTATACTGTTTTTTCATGTGAAGCCAAACAGTCACTTGTAGGTGGAAGACCAATGGGTGGAGTAACAGTTTTTGTGAAGAACTCCATATCGATTTTTTTCAAACGTGTATGTCATGAATTTAGTTTTGGTTTGATGCTACTTATAGACAAGTCCTTGTTTTCCTTAGACAGAGATGTACTTTATGTGTCTTTATATTTTCCTCCCGAAGCCTCACCCTTTTATGCAAATTTAACTATGTCAGGGTTTCAACAACGGAACAACTTTTAATTGAAAATAATTTACTAGATTTAGAGCTACTTTTAAGCGGAGACTTTAATGCCCGAACAGCTAGTCTTAGTGATTATACAACTTGTTCTGATAATATTCCTGAGCTTAACGAATATAATTATATTTTTGATAATGATATAGGAGTTGATAAGATTTCTCAGGATTCAAAAACAAAAAAATTTGGAAATGAACTGCCAGATTTTTGTAAAGTGTTTTCATGCTATATTGTAAATGGGCGTCTTGGGGTTGGACGTGAAGGCTTTACATTAATTAATCAAAATGGCTGTAGCATTATAGATTATGTTATTGTGTCGAGAAATATTTATGACCTTGTTACAATGTTTGAAATACAACCTAATACAGAAAGTAGCCATTTGCCTTTATCCATTGGGATAAAAACAAAACAGTGTAGTAGCAAGATAAATAACTTGAGAAATGAAGTCATTTTTTGTAATTTGAAAAATGATAACTGTGGAGATTACTTAAATTGTTTGTCAGAAAATATTCTTAAAGGTAGTTTTAGCACCTTAGATACAATGTTATCTGATCAGAACACTGATATAAATACAGTTTTATACGAGTTTGAAACAGCTATTGGAAATAGTAGTGTTCAGTTTCAAAAGGTAAAAAGATAAAAGCCAAAATTGACAAATGAATGGTTTGACCGAGAATGTAAAATGGCAAAACAAACCACTAGAAAACTGTTAAAAAGGTTGAGGTTGAAGAGGTCTGATCAAAATTTGAACGACTATATAGAGAGTAAATGTAAATCTAAAAAAGTATGCTGACAAAAACGCTTGTTTTTCAATAAAAAGTATTTGCAAAATGTAGAGAGTTCTGCAAATGATTCACGAAAGTTTTGGTGTGAAATCAAAAAGGTTTTAAGCAAACCAAAATCGGAAGCTGATATATATCTGGACAAATGGTTTGAACACTTTAGTACATTATTTTCGAATGATAATACTTAAGAGGTCAGATATGAAAATGTTGATAATAATTTTGATGTAAACATGCATTTTGATGAAATTGAACAGCTTATTTTCAATTCTGATATTACATATGAAGAAATATTGCACAGTATCAAATCACTTAATATGAAGAAAGCACATGGAGGCAATATTATACCCCAACAATTAATTTATGGCGCTAGTGCATTATTACCTTATATACGTAAACTGTTTCAGAGGCTCTTTACACGAGGTGAATTTCCAAATTGTTGGGCAAAGTCAATTATCATACCTTTGCACAAAAAAGGTAGTCTAAATAATCCAAATAATTACATGGGTATAGCATTGTTAGATGTATTTAGTAAAGTATACATTGCAATCATTACTAGAAGATTGACATTTTATGCTGAAGCATATAGTAGGCTATCAGAAGCTCAAGCTGGATTTAGAGCTGGATATACAACTGTGGATAATGCCTTTATCTTATATTCCATTGTTAATAAATATCTAAGCATGAAAGGTAGAACTGTATATGTGGCTTTCATAGATTTCCAGAAAGCATTTGATTCAGTAAATCGGGGTATTTTGTATATTGTACTGAAACAAAATGGTGTCAAAGGTCATTTGTATGAAGCTATACAACACATTTATTCATCTGTTAAAGCATGTGTTCGGTCAGATGAAGGAGTATCTGATACATTTTCATGTCCTGTTGGACTTCGTCAGGGGTGTAGCTTAAGCCCAATTTTATTTGTAATGTTTATCAATGAATTGTATACAATGTTAAACAATAATAATACCAGAGGAATCCAATTATTCCCTGATACTGTTGAAATATTCATGTTAATGTTTGCTGATGATATAGCCCTTATTGCCGATACTGTTGTTGGTTTGCAAAAACAATTAAACATTTTATATGAATTTTGTACACAAAACAAACTTACAGTTAATATTGATAAAACCAAAATACTTGTGTTTAAACGTGGTGGCCAATTAGCAGGTAGAGAAAAATGGTCATACAATAGCAGTCGACTAGATATTGTTAATGGTTTTACATATGTTGGTATACATTTTTCAAATAGACTGTCTATGTACAAAATGGCCGAGACTATGTCTTCCAAGGCTAAGAAGGTTCTTATATGTATTTTAACCTCTTTTCAGCATGTATCCTGTGTGCCATTTAAAACTTTTTTCAAGATATTTGACTCGAAAATTGCAACTGTAATGTTATATGGCTCAGAATTANATATATATATGCATAGTTCAAAGTTATACATTAAAATATCCTGTTGAATGTTCTAACATGAAGACTTTCTGTTTAATCAAAGATTTCTTCTTCTCATGTTTGTTAATGCCACATGTGTATTGTGTTATAAAAGTCCGATATTCGCACTGGAAAAAGAAAAGCACGACATGATTTAACATTAATATTATCGTACAAAATGCACATCTTGACGTGTCTCCAAGTAATTATAACCAACTATTTTATAGTTTGATTTTAATTGTGTGTTTTCATTCTTGTTTTACCCCTGAATACCTTGTTAGTTGTATACCAGAACGCATCGCATTGAAAAGCTATGATTCCATTAAAAACAACTTTGTCTTGGCTGTTCATGATTACTATTAGGGGAAACTGTTTTATTATCATAAATCAATGTTTAATGACCTATTTCTTATGGTAAATACAGCTGCGATGGTAATCAAACATCAGGATGATTAGACCTTAAAACGATCAAACTGCAGCTGTTATAAAAAAAACAAGTGAAATGAATGTCAAATTTGAATCACATTCCCAAACTATATAGAATGATGCACACGATTGGTTTCTCTCTATTTCATTCTCTGAACATCTTAATCTAGAAGATAATCATTGTTTAAAACAATATCAATCACAAAGCATTCATTCAAATAAATGCGAATATAACTCTAGATTATTATATTTTGGCCCAACTGCTATGCTGAGAAATAGCTTAAGCTACGTTAACCTGTCTTATGTTACGTTTTATTTTAAATCTAGACGCAACCCAAACCCAACCATAGGAATTATTAAATACAAGGAGTATTTTATGATTGCAGAAAAAACCGTTTCTAACTAACAGAAAACAATCGCAGCAATGACAAAAAAGCATTGTATTTTGTATGGATTTTATAATGTCTCTTTTATTATCCTGACAAGAGAGGAAACAAACGCGACTTGAATGAGAGATCAAACGTCGCTGCCTAGCATATCCCAACACTAAATCTATGGACTTGCACTGTTGCAGTTTCAATTGACGGCGGTTGTTGTTTCAGCTAATTAGCCTTTGATATTATACCATTTATCAAACTTCGACTTGAACCAAGCAAACATTAAATCATTATGGTAAACAGCAACACATTAAGTACATGCATGGATAATTACAGGGCCGTACGCAGGATGTGTTGACTGGGNGGGGGGGGGGGGCAAACGGAGAGGGTGTGGGAGGGGTCTCCACTCCCATTTATTGTATTTATTTTTTAATTTCGCACTTAGTGAGGTGAACTGTTATGCATATAAACACCTTATTTTGTGATATAAATTAATGGTACATGTATATAACAAGTAAATCAGCACCTTTCTGAAGTTAAAAGCTTTAGATTTCAGAAACTTGCCGGTTTAAATTAATGACGATTATCAATATCACCTCTCTAATTGCTTCCAACATTATTTGATTTTCACAAATTGTTAACGTCACAGTTTTTTTTTATCTGATTAAGGGGAAAGGGCCTTTTTTTTAGAGGAAAACAATCGCGCGAAACGCCTGATTTTTGGGGAAAATAAGGAAAGTCTTTTATAAACAATTTAACATATTTTAGTGATTTAAAACAAATTCAAGGCAAAAGATAATTTAATTATGCAATATTTGTCTACACTGGATCAGGTTAACTTATACAGTGAGATCGATTTGTTGTTTCAATTTTACTTATTTCAACCAATGAACAATGAATAGGTTGACATTACTCAAGAACAAATAATTTACTGCTCGATACTCAATTATTTGAAATACATGTACTGAATTCTGTTGCTTGGCAAATTCATGACCCGCATTTCTTTAAAAAAAACTTGTTAACTATATTTTCGGTGTCTTTTTCAGAGATTTCCTTTCAAAAATTATAAATACTCAGTTTGAATACATTTTTCAGTGTTTTTTTTTCATTGAAATTCGAGACCGGTATAAGGCCCCATTCCCAACGTAAAAAAGTATATATTTTTCCCAATGTTTTTGGGGGACCTAAACATCCCAATTAAAGGTTTAAAAAAAAAATAGCTTTTTTGAGATCTCATTATTTTGGCGAAAATTTCTGTCAGAGGGGAAAATACGTCCAGGGGAAAGGGCCGATATTCGGCGGATCTTAATTTATATAAGAAAACAAATGTGTCAGCAATTAGATCGATAGATTTATTTCAGTATAGTAAATACATATGGCATGGTACACAAACATAATTAAAAATTACTGCATATCATGAAATAAAAAACAGATCAGCTAAAAGACAAGAGCTTAAAAGCAATTAGAAAGCTATTATTTGGTACAAAAGTACATACATATTGCTTCTTTTTATATCATTTAGAAAAAAATATAATTGTTGCAATACATATTAAAAACTATCATAGTGTACCAGGGCAAGTACTCATATACCCAGGATAGCACAAAAAAGGGAATGGGAATTTCCTTACTTCCATTGTGGTCCGGGATGAATGATGACATGTCCTAGCAAGGCACAACTACTATGTTCTTATGGGTGGTAAAATTAGCGAATTAACATGTGAATAACAATACAGATCATTTGAATAATAACAGTCATCGCAGAGAGATTACAGGCTTTATCAATTAAACTATAAGCTATTTAAAAAATGCTTTTTTTACTGCGACCTCAAATGTCTGTAAGTTGGGGGATTCTTTTATGACAATTGGTAAGCTGTTCCATAAAGAACATCCCATATATGAGAAGGACTTTTTGCCAAACCATTTTACTTTTGGGATACTGAAACATGACCATTTGCTAAATCTGGACCCTAGCCTACAACCTCCTGTATACGTTTTTTTCCATTCGCTTCTTCTCTTTCCTTGACCAATCAAAAGACGGGTTACATTAACCATCAATAGATGAAGCATTCAGGATCACAATGGGGACTGATCGGGGATGTGTGTACAAGGCGATAAGAAAACGTTGCCTATAGGCTTATCTCCACTGGGGAGCGCTTATCCCCTTGTTTATGAGGGACAATAAAACACATCTGCTCATTTGTATTTAGGAAAAGTATACTGTGGGCCCTTTCATGAGAGAAAAAAAATCGCAGTGGGCCCATTAGTAAAAAAAATTAAAATAATAACTCCACAGTCAGCTGGGGGGGGGGCGAGCCCTTTTGCCCATGGCCTGCGTACGGGCCTGAATTATGAATATAAATAGCTAGCTTATAATACAATATCCACACTTAAGTCGAGCATACATTTAAACATATTTAGTAAAGATGTTACATGGAAAAAACCATGTATAATTAAATTATTTAAACTTTATCAATATTCCTGTTCTTATATTAAAATCGACCTTATAAAAATGTTGACGATCAGTTTCACAAATCGCGTTGTTTATAAAAAAGATAGTTTCATGACACTACTATGCCTTACAATAATTCTAACTATTTATAATATAAATATACATGTTGAACTACTTACTTTGTTTCCATTTGATACTGTTTTTGCTTGCTTATTTTTCCTATTTTTATCACAGTAAATAAAACTGAATAGTTTGTCAATGCCTATTTGAAATGGTTGTTTTTGTAAACTGTGCTAAAGCAGTATAATCAATAAATTAATAGTTGGAAACAGTAATTAAATCATTTTTATGTAAAACAAAACAAAAACAAAACACACATGAATACAAAATAATGAGACATATATACTTGTAAATATTATAATCATAAATTATGTTAAAATACGGTTTCTCTGATGCTGGTACTGTTGCAGTTCCACTTTGTTGATATTTGTTATTCGTCGAAATATATTCTAGTCATTTGATGCACCTGGCGTTCATAAACACGTTTCAAAACAAATGATGCGTAAAATATAATGTTTAACATAACTGACTAGAAACACTTGACTGGTAGTTATATTAAAACAATGTTAATTAAATAATGTCATTGTTTTCTGATAATGTTATTTAAATGTTTCCTTGAATAGTTCTAACATTTCTAACATAAATTCACCGTACTGCAGTATTAAGGTAATTTTCACGTAATTTGCATACCGAAAACGGCGTGCGATAAACACTGAGTATACATGTACTTCAATTTAAGCACCGCCTTCTCGGTTATTAATAAAGATCAGAAGGCTACAGCGCATTCATGAATGTTATTCTGGAAACCAACAATTGTGGCGCCCAATGAAAACGTATATTTTACGGATGTGTTTTGTGTACCTTTTTTGCACATTCCCTTTATTTCAGACTTCTTTTTTAGCATGGTGTCTAAACTTTCAAAGGACCGTACAGTACGATCGGATTTATTTCCGCAAGAATGCTAAAAGCATGCTTGTTAAGAATCACTCACTATGTAAAGCCTGTGCTATCAGAGCTCTGAATCCAATATACTCGCGATATTGCGTGCCCACGGTGCACATTGTATCACAGTTCTGTATGTAAAATACTCAAAACAACAATACATTGTGGCCGGCGAAGGCACTGTTTCCTTCGTTGAATTACTGAATTGGACGATGCTTCACAGACACAGACACACTTAACACTAACAATAGAGTAGTTGACGAAACATAAAGTTATCAACTTGGTTCGGTTGTATTCATCTGACTTACGTTGCGTGATTCGCATTGGAAATGATGAACATTTCTTTTTAAAACAAACCGTTACATTATAAAAATTTACAAGAGATATTTTGGCCTCAAAAATAAACATAAAATTCTCGATCATTTGTAAAATGTCAATATAGCACAAAAAATGACTTGCCTTAAAATAACAAACTCTTCAACAGTATTTTATTTTAGCGATTTATTAGCTATTGATGAAAGATTTCGATTGTATAAGGTAGCGATATTTCCGTAGAAAAAAAAACAGAACGTAGAAAATACAGAAACGTATGCTTTGATGTTAACAAGATAATTGTTATTCCGGAAATGAGCAGATCTAGAAATAGCAGACTTTTAGTAATACTCGTCATTAAATCGATATGCCGTCGGCTGAACATCCTGCTACTTATTTGATTTACAACGCTTGTCGATCAGCGGAAGAAGGTGGTCTGATGTCGCCGAGATGCTAATACAGGGAGACGAAGCAATATCTTGTAAAATGACACACACACCATTTTTTTATGATTGCGGACGATCGTAATAAGTTACATAGCCCACATTTGTATCTTGCTTTTGGGCAGATTTAAATAGTTTTATATGTTCAGTAAAGTGTCCTGTTGATTGTTTTGCACTGTACAGACTGTCGGTAAATTGACTTAAACAAAAACAATTTAATCCTAGCAAGAGTTTCTCTCCTGAGGATTCGTCTGGAGTCTCAAAGTTCATATAATTGCAATTATGTCTGCATTTAATTCAAGGTACTAATAACATTCGGTCCTTATAATTGTCCTTCAGACAAAGTTGTCATTTCATTAAAAATGAATCTCTTAATTTGGATAATTGATTGTCACTCCATATTAATAGAAATTGAGTCCCGTTGTATTGCATCAAATTGTCATTATCGGTAAATTCCAAATCAAGTACAATTTAAAGACAGACGAATCATGTTATTTAGTTCATAGTATATTGTTTCAACTGTTAAATGATTGATAAATACAATTGACACATATATGCATTATGATTAAACGGTGAACGGTAAAAGATTGATGTTAAAGATTATGTTAAAGATCGATTTGGAGACTGCGTTTTGAACGAGTTTAATGATACCATAGCAGTATACTTAGCGAGGAACGTTTCAATTGAGTAAAATTGCTTCCAGTAGGAAATTATGTATTATTCATAACGGTACTTCAATATATTCATGCATAAATGTCGGTGCAAGGTTAATATTGGCGAGCTGTACGTACTCCATTGCATTGAAGTGCTATAAAGATTTGTTATTGTTTAAGTATGATATTTTATACTTTGTCCTGCCATAGCTTTGCCTTTTACAAATGTGTGGCCATCATGGGTCTCTATATAACATATCGTATTAAAATATAAACACTCAACTATTATGTACATAACAGACAGCGAATTTATTCTACATGAAATCCGTTTTTTGTTTCAATCGTGAACATTGAATATGTATGACCTATTAGCTACTCATTTAATCAGATTTTCTGCAAATACTGTTATGAAATGAATGGATTATACAATTAACTAGCAAACACATAAGGTTATTCTTCAGAAATCACCATTATCGTCGAAAGAAAAATTCAGAATTATATTAGCTGTTTTTTTTTACTCATTACGAGGACAACATATATTATCTAATTTTAACGATATATTTGATTACGATTTACGAAATAATATACAAATTTAGATGATACTTGTTTACACATTTTCACTTCAGCATGCGCTGGTGAAAATATGTATTATTTCACTTTACTGAAAACATTATTTTACTGTCATTCCCCGAAAGCAAACACGTTATATTTTTATTAAATGCTTTAAATTATTCTTTTCATATTTGTTACCTTTATGATTTGTATAACCTTACTTTTTTCTAAATTGTTGCGCTGTAATTGGGTTAACAATAAAGAATCCCGCGCCATGTAGGATTACAATAATGAATACCGCGCCATGTAGGATTACAATAAAGAATCCCGCGCCATGTAGGATTACAATTTATACGCAGTGGCATTTCACCATCTAGGATTACAATTTATGCGCAGTGGCATTTCAAACAAAATGGGCAGATTCTGGTCCTACTAATAGACAAAAAGACTAGGGCCTTCATGTGTTTTACTCGTTTTGATCCGAGCAGAAACAAGATATATATTAACCTTGCACTGGGTTTGCTTCTAAAACTGTAAAACTGTCGAAGATGTTCGATGCAAAAGTGATCTTTCCGGAATAAATAATATGTATTTGCTCTATTCAATCCTGAATGTAAACGTAATTTAATGAGGAAGGTGGCCTGGAAAATACGACTCGGATAAGCACATATTCGGATTGAAAATACTCTGGATTATCCTTTGTATCAAGATGACCAGCTTCCATCTCGTCTGGATTAAATCAATACCCTCGAGGCATTGTCGGATAGTCATCTTGGCTCAATACGACTGAAAGGCCAAAGCCTTGAGGATTAAATAGGTTAGGTATTTTAATAATAATATAATGTAATGTTGTANTTTTTTTTTTTTTTTTTAATTAGATATAGTCAGCCTAGTGAGAAAATGAATGGGAATGCTTTCTCCAAAGTTTTTTAATATTTCATAACCTAGCATTAAACCATCATGTTACACTTTACTGATATTTCCTTTTGTGTATTATGGATTCGAAACTAATAAAACCATAGGTTTATATAGAAATAGGGCACAGCTGACATTCTTCAACAGACATGACATGCTTGGTTTGACGGTAGCAATACATTTAGCACCAGTGTGATTAACATTATTTATATAAGAGAAGTATACAGCGAGTTCTAATCATCGGATACCGAAGTTTATCTGTATTTAGCTTATTGTTAACGACCGTTAAATGATGTTTGCAGCTATTACAAGATATGGACATCTTAAACCATTTTTGTATTGCAAATGTCCCTTACCTGACTTTCCTCAGCAGGTATGGCGAGTTCGAGTCACTCGAAACAGGACTGAGACGCGGAGAGGCCGATGACTGATGAAAGGTGTGTTGGAAACCATGAAAACTTATCCCGTCAATCTTTAACGAAGCTTGAGAGCCTTGCCAGTCTGCACTTAGTTCTGCATTAACCGGATAGCCTTCATCCATTGTGAATCCTCACGAATATTGAAAACTTTTATACTAACTATAAGTTAATTATGACGTTAATTACTAAATTAAACTGTACGTATTAGTCCTTTCAGTTTTAGTTCTTACGATGTTTTCTTTTGCTGTTTTTGTTAACGTTTACGTTTCCTTTTTGCAATTCATCACTAGGAAATAACTATTATATTTTCATCGCAATCTTTATTTCTGAAATCTCTTAGATCACTGATTTTCAGCGTCCACGCTCTCGCTTTTCCTGCGACATTCGTACTAATAGCAGAACATCGAGGCTGAAGATGAGAACAACTCGTTGGCCCGCCTATATACGATACAGCTGTTAACTAGAATTCAAGGAATAAACCACTTCAGTTGTATTACGAGGTTTTCCTTGTCTGCGTTTATATGTATGTTTGTAATGCTTGCTGTAGTGTTCGAATTGGGTCGCTTGTCATGTTCTCTGACTTGCGTTTCTAGAATTTCACTATATCATATTTATATTTAGTTATATGTGAAACATCGTCCAAAAAATTATCATCCCATTGCACTTTAATACACTAAATTATAAAAATATACAAAAAAAATGTATCGAATGCTATCTAACTTCTGATTAAGTATAATATAAAAACTTATCATGAAATAACAACTCTTATTTTATCACTGTTTGTTTTTAATCATTACATAATAGAACTTATTTACGTGTAAAATACACAGCAAAAAAACGTAATTGTCTGATGTAAAAAATAATCTAAAAGATAAATTTCATTTTTCGATTATACAAAAAATAAAACGTTTCATTTGATTTTATCGTTTTTTTTATCTCACTACAAACTATCATTAAAAAAAACTAACTAAAAACTCTCTTGGAAAAACAATCTTCTTGCAAATATAGTCACAATGAGTCTTACACATGCGGACCTGGACCTTGAAGGACTCATAAGGAGTGGTACTTTATTGGGCACACAATGTAATTTACAAAATCTCATTCGCGCAATCATGCTTATTAATATGCACCCGACGGCGACACAAAATAAAACTATACAGACGTTTGCATCGGATAGGCAGACAATATCGATTTCATGTGCGGACTGCACCGGCTAATCTGGGATGACGCTTTACGCACATGAATTAACCCATTTTCCCAGGGCGAGGCTCATTTCTATTTTTAATTCTTAGAACTGAATAAACGTATTCTGCAGATGTATATCTCTTTAGAAAACTGCACATAAGAAGTAAATGAATTATATTTTACACATGTACCGTTCAATACAGAATAAAGTATTACACTTCAAGCCATTCCATTAAGTAAATCAAATACACGCTGCTGACATACAAATCACTGAAATAAAATCAAAAGGATGGATCATGAACAAATCCAGATGCGTATGTCAACATATAAACGTATTTCGTACAAATATTGGACTATATAGTTGAATGTCCAATTAAAATGTATATATCCATATATAACAAATCAGTATTCATGTCAATTTATTATCATGTTCGTTTAAAATAAATTGTTGTTGTTGTATGTTAGTATATCCTTTATTGAATGAGTAATGACCAAAATATACCATTAAATATAAACGTTCTTCTTCTAGTACAGACATTAATCAAAGATGCTCCTAGTAATAGAGTATTGTCAATCAGCTTTGAAATAATCATCTGGACTGAAAAGGAAATTAAACCGATTTAAATGCGAAAACAAATTCCGGTGAAAAGAATGACCTAGCGGTCAATCTTCTTGAATAGGCTTGCTTCGTTGCAATATATAGCGGATATTACTGGATATGGAAATGCCATATTATGCATGATTTGCGAAACACACACTGCTCACAATAAGTTGTATGTTCGTGTATACAGTGCGATCTGTCTAATTTTAACTTTGCATCGAAACTGTACACTATGTACTGATAATAATAAAAAAATAACTTGCACATCAACATAAATAAACAAGGGATGTGTTTGTCAGAAACACAATGTCCCCTTTTAATTGCTTTTGACCGATATATATGACCTTTGACCTTCAATGATGATCTTAACCTTTCACCACTCAAAATGTGCAGCTCCATGAGATACACATACATGCCAAATATCAAGTTGGTATCTTCAATATTGCAAAAGTTATGACAAAGGTTAAAGTTTTGGGACAGACAGACAGAGTCACAGACAGAGTCACAGACAGAATGACAGACAGGCCAAAAACAATATACCCCCTCTTCTTCGAAGAATGGAGCATAAAAAGGTTTAATATGTTTAATATGTTGTAAAATTTTATAACATCCTCAATACATTATTACGTTACGTCTTTTCTTATTTAAATCGAATCAGAAATGCTTGTAGAACAATAAATCTTAGGATAATCACTAAACATATATTATACACGCAATAATTTTGTTTCCGTTGAAGAATGAAACGGTTTTTCAAGAAATGTAAAGGAAACTAAGGAATGGCAATAGAGTACCATCCGGTTAGGTTTCAGTATCCTACAACATGTACAGCCTGTTTCCATGAGCGCTTACTTATGTACAATTCGATACAATTATGTTATTGCATGCTCGCAGCGCATATATTTTCGTGCGAAGCGCAAATTCACTCTAAAATATCATTGAAAACTAAACTACATCTCTACTTGAAATTACTGACGACAATATTGATGTCAAACGGTGATTGTAGTGTTAAATATTTTCTGAATTACTGACACAAACCATATGACCACTCAGTAAAGGCCAGTCATAAACCATCATTTCGGAAATAGTTGTTGCTGTGTAAGTGAAATGTTTACGTATTGTTTGATAACAAATGGAAATCTTTTGTTTTGAAATCAACTATTTAAAATACAATCTTATGATACACGTGTATGAACACAACAAGTAAACAAAAATAAAACTAGAAATCGTGTAAAAAGCATTGCCAATTACCCCTCATCGTCTTGTCACAGACATGACAACCAAACCATCGCTAAATTAATGTGCATTTAAGTTATGGATAAGTGTGTCTCTACGCGTGAAAATTTTGTCTTGTTCATTGTGGTGATGACATTTTTCAAGTTTCAATAAAATCACTTAAGCAATTTAGAACATAAAAATGGCTATTTTCAAGGACACATAACTGAGGAACGTCTGTGAGCATGACAAATATATTTTGCGCATCTACACTTCAGGTTTAAAACATAAAATTCAATTTAATCGAATTAAAACTGTGGAAGTGGTTCGCTTCACAAACTTACAACAAGTGACGGCCCGACATAGTGACTCCAATATATACCTCTATGCGATCGTTTATATAACAGTAGGACTCCTAACAGTCTTACGTCTTGAAAGGTCAAAGGAACGACCATTTAACATCTCGTGTTATAGCCTTCAATTTAGCACTGATATGAACTGGTTTAACAGTTTTTTTTTATTGTAGATTAATGCAGGCTAGCGATATCTTCCCAGAAGAGAAGAATTATCAAGAGAAAAATGCGGAAACTACATTAAAGCCGGATTTGTATGTTGTTCAGTAGAGCAGCGTTACATGTTAATTCGGATCAAGTGTTGGAAGACTTTGAACAAAAATTCCTAGTTTAGTCGATATACCGTCGACTCAACATCCTTCTTTGTATTAGATTCATACTGTTATGGCATCACTGAGATTAAAATTTGATTCTGCCTCAGAAATAGAATACATACTATTGTTTGATCGCTGACGGTACGTTTTCATATTGTTGTTTTCTAACTGTATTTGCCTTACTTACTGTATTTGTTTTAATTCCAATATGTCATTACCTTCTATAATTAAACGAAGTGGTAATCAATGTGTTCATTCCATTCATGTCTTAATAAAGAAATTTGGTATCGATCAATCTATATTAATAGTATTGATTTTCATAGTAATGCTACCCGTTTCTAGGAGAAATAGTTATGTAGCTGCCAATACCAGTCCTAGTACAATCCATAGTACCAAATAATTAATGTCATCATTACACCGCAATTTTGTTGTGCATCAGACGAAANCCAACTGCAAAAAAAAAAAAAAAAAAAAAAAAAAAAGAAGACCCATGCCTACTTTCTTAAAGCTGACCAAAATATTTAAAAACGTTTGGATACAATATATTAAACGCTAACGACGTACAGAAATGTTGCCATGAATTCATGTTTGTTCCTTTAATTATCCAAAACATAGTTCGCTAGTACGGTTTAATCAGAATCTTCATTACAGAGGTCCGTTAATGGCATCCAAAGAGATAGTTTTTGCATTCATCAATCGTTGTTCTGATTCTTTAGGCACAAAATGATCTACAAAACATGCTTTCTGGTGGATTTTGCTTGTGAGTGGAACTTCCTTTTACAAATATGTCAATGTCCACTATAAAGTTCATACATGTAAACACGATTCTTTTTAATTTGCTGCATGACAAAGAGCCAACAACAGTCGTGTTCGATCAAGTTATAATGCGGGATAAATCATGTTCATTTAAAGAACAGATCACGACAAGCAAACACAGCATCTGACATAAAACTGAATTAAATACTAAGTTTGATTCTTTTAGATATATAATATACGAATATCAGCCAAAAATTTTTACATCGTTCTAAACAGCTTGAAAGCAGTCAATCGAGATGAAGTATACATAAAATGCATTTTATGTTTGATTTAGACAGATACATGTTTGGAAAATTTTAATTTTCTACTCACAGTCCTTAGATAAATGCATAGTACACAGATATACATAAAAAGATCCTGTATAATGATGTAACATAAAGACTTTCTGTTTAATCAAATATTTCTCCTTCTGAGGTGTGTGTTCGTTAATGCCATATATTTATTGTGTAATAAAAGTCCGAGATTCGCTTTGAAACAAAGGAAAACACGCACATAACGAATAACCATTAATATTATCGAAACAATGTACATCTTGACATGTATCTCTAAGTGAGTGTAACCAACTAATGTATTGTTTGATTTAAATTGTGTCTTTTGATTCTTGTTTTACCCTGGGATACCTTGTTAACAGTATACAAAACGCTTTGCATTGAAAAGCCATGATTTCACTAAAATGACTAAGCCTTGGCAGTTCATGACTCCTATTAACGGAAGCTGTATAATTCTCACGAATCAATGTTTAATGAACTTTTTCTTATCGTAATAACAGCTGCGATGGTAATCAAACATCGGGATGATTTGATCTGCAAGTCAATGACAAATTTTTAAACATTGTAAAAATGTCATAAATGCAAAGCAAAAGTGTATCGCTATTTACTTTCCTGCACATCGAAATCTAGAAGTAAATCAGCCAAATATGTAGAACAATGCAAAACACAAAACAGTCATTCAAATAAGTGTGACTATACCTCTAGTTTATTATAATTGTTTGGCAACTAACAAATCTCCCAAATGCTATATGATAAATAACTTACTTTCGTTATCCCGTCGTATTTGAATGTTATATTAAATCTAGAAGCTTAATTATCATTTCGGTTTCGAAACAGAGACAATCGCAGCACTGACAACAAAGCATTGTATTTTATGGATTTTAAAATGTTGAACTGCAAGTCTCGTTAAATCATCCTCACTGGAAAGGAAATAAACGCGACCTGAATGAGAGATCAAACGTCGCTGCACAGCATATCCCAAAGCTAAATCTATGGATCTGCACTGTTGCACTTTTCATTGATGTATGATTTTCACATAAAAACAACTTTATCTAAGTAGGCTTTGATATTATACATTTTTTCAAACTTTGACTCGAATCATGCAAATATATTTTTCCTGAAATCATACATATGGTAAACAGCATCGCAAATAGAACATGCAAGAATAAGTATAACTATAAACAGCAAGCTAATAGTAAAATATCAACAATTTAGTCGAACATATATTTAAATATGTTGAGCTTATATGTAACGTGAAATTAAACAATGTATGTATACTTGTATTACTTTGACTTGTTCAATAGTCTTATGCTTATATTAAAATAACGGTTATGAATATGTTGACGATCAGTTTCAAAAATTGCGTCGTTTATCAACAGGAAGTTTGATGACCTTACAATTACAATTGAACAATTTTGTTTAACATTTTAACATACATATAAATGTTGAACTACTTTTTTTTTAATTTGATATCAATTTGCTGTTGTTGTTATTGTTTGCCTTATTTTTCATATTTTGTTTCATATTTTTTTTATAACTTGAAACAAAACTGAATATGTTTAGTATGACTTTAGTATTGTTGTATTGGTAAATTAGACAATAGCAGTATAATAAATAAATCAATACATGAATACATTTATAACATCCTTTTTTTATAAAAATGTATAAACGAATAAATGAACAAAAATAATATTGAATAAACCTATACTCACACGCATTATAATTATAAATTGTATTGAACTATTGTTCCTCTACTGCTTAATCACCTGAAGATTCCCTTTATAGATTTGTTATTCGTGGAAATGTACTCATGTCATTTTTTGCGCCTATCGTGAATACACAAGTTTCAATACGAATAATGCGTATACTGTTAATATAACTAGATCAATACACACTTGACTAGTAGATCTGTTTAATAATGATGTTTATTTACTCGTTTAATTTTATTTTAAATGTTAATAAAACATTTTCTTTGACTGATATTTTTTGCATCAATTTACAGTACTGCAGTATAAAGACAATGTTTGGCTGCTCTTTCTTGTGTACATTAACGATATAATTGACAATATTAACTCAGATATACGGTTATTTGCTGACGATACAAGTCTGTACATTATTGTTGGAACGCCCTCATTAGCCGCACATAATCTTAACCATGATCTCGAGTCCATTTATGCTTAGTCTATGTCCTGTCTTGTCTCATTTAATCACGCTAAAACCGAATCAATAGTTTTCTCAGGTTTTCTCCCGGAAAATAAACAAACCAATATACCCAACACTATTTTGACAATGTACCAGACAGTAGAACAACACAAATACTTTTACTTTATTTTGTTGAACGATGCTCGATGGGATGCACACATATCTGTAGCTAAAAACAAAGCCTGGTAACGTACGGGCATTTTGAGTTTTCTGAAACACGCGCTGTCCCGGTATTACCTCGAAAAGATGTATGTTATTTTAGGGTCTTCTTATTGTCCATAAGAATTGCTGGTACGCGTATACAAATGTGATTCTTGTTGTTAAGGATTTCTGCTTTATGGCAAGTTTCTCTCTATTTAAGTTAAACACTACATGTATTTCCAAAATTTTCTTTTAAACATTGTAAATGGAAATATTCTTCGTTATTGACTATTCTAATAAAAGTACAACGATAATTTATTGAAAAATACAGTTACCAAAACGTATACCGGTTTAGCCGATGCTTATTGTTCGAAATAACGTTCTCTGCTACACGGTCACAATAGATACATGTGCTTTTAGAGTATCTGACTGCAGTTTTGACGGAATTATTTTGCCCAAAGAAAGAGATGAGATGAAACCAATCAGACTTAGAGATCCAACTTGGTTAACTAGAAGACACAAAGCTCAATCGACAGCATAGGCTTTCTCTTGTACAATATATTGCAGTTATTGCAGGATTTGAAATTGGTATAATATGCATTGCTTGCGAAACAAGAATTGCTAATACAAAGTCGTCCTTTGTATTATGAATAGTTTACAAAATACGAACTGCTTTTAAGAAGCCGACTTAGTTTTATACATAAACATCCGTCTCATTCCAACATTGAACTTGTTATGTTTTGTTGATCATCGCATCATCGTTAATTTATGTTATACTACGTATATGTCTATAGTTTGTATACAGTCCTCACCAATAATAATCAGTTGATGAATGATCTTATTGCAGTTGCATTTATAATGTTCACTGCAAATCATTTATGCACGCAATCCCTGTGTTTAAGGTAATGTATATGAAGCTATTTCAAGACATGAATGTCAAACTGAAAATTTCCAATTGAGTACCAGCGCATCTATTGTAGACAGGGCGTTACATTATCAATTCTTATTCAATATCGCCCAGCATGTTAAGCCTGTTTTCATCAGAGTTAGGCTGATGTACAGTCCGTCATAATCACGCTATTGCACGCTCGCCGTTTCGTGCTTAGTGCAAATTAACTGTTAAAAGTCAGTGAGAAAACTCATCGTATTTCTTGTTGTATGACAGACGGGAATAACGATTTTATCCGGTTATCGTTATTTTTCATACTTTATGATTTACAGACACAAACCATAATGCAGATTTAGAATTGCGACAGTCGTAATGTAAAGTTTAGTCAAACGTTGTGTGTTCTGCGACTTCGTTTCCTATTATTTATACGAAAACAAATGAATCGTATTTTCTTTAAACCAAGTATCTGCGGTACAAAGCAACACATTTATTGTATGCCCACAACAAGCAATCAAACGTTAAATAAACAAAAGAATTTAATCCTTAAATCCCGATTTTAAAGGTTTATTAATCAACGACATTACAAAGGCATGTTATTAAAGAAACAAACCCAGTTATTGCCAATTACTCCTTTCTGATATTTAGACAACAACACACGGCTGAGCTGGGCCGGAAGTCTATAATCGGCCCACCTGCCGACATATCGGCTCGAGGGCTTTTTTCCCGAGGGCCATTATGAAGCTAGGACCGATTATAGACGGCCGGCCCCGCTCTGCCGTGTGTTATCGTTTATATTACATATCATTTTATTTAGTTCCTTCACTTAAATTAATAACCGAACCAGCTTTCCGTACTTTTATTTTCATTCAACTGATTACGAAATTTATGGCGCTTTATCGCTTTTAGCTAGACTCTCTGGATTTGAGTGACAACAATTCGGACGTTGTGGTTTATTTAACAGTTAAACATTAATTTTAAAAAAAGCATCGTATTTCGGATTGTGTGTTTGTAATGTATAATTGGAAACTTGGAGCATTTTATTAAAGTTGCCATTGAGGTAAGCGTGTCGTTTACTAAATTTTGTTTTTGGATGACTCCTGTTAAATATGAAGCTCAAATAATGTCCTTTATCTAATCTTCAGTGCAGTTTCAATTGCAATCGATATTTGTTTCATTATTCCAATTGTGTGCTACGTTTGATTATCAGTATGTGTTATTATTTCGTTGATTTGTGTTTAAATTTTATTAATCACCGTTGGACAAGACTGAATGTGGACGCCATTTTGTTCAGTTGCCGTCGCGCGATCCGATTCTTTTCAGATATAAAAAATCGGCCCGCTTGAGCGGGCCAATATAATTTTTATTGGCCCGCTAGATACGAATAACGGCCCGCTCGTGACGTCATTGTGTTACTATTTATAGTAACACTATGTTATATTAGCTATTTATTCCCTTTTTATTTTGTAGTAATATCGCTTAGTGACATCCCCACATAAAAGGCATACTAAAAAGACGTCGTCATCCTGCCATGTTAAAAGAAAAATGTAAATCAAGAAATTAGAACCCCAAGCTAAGCGTTATGGTAGATTTTGAATACAAATGCGGTTAATTAAATCGATTGGCCTTTGGCTGAACATCCTTCTACTTACTTAGTATTTGATTTATGACGTGCTGTAATCAATGGAAAAAAAGTTTTCCAAATAGATTCTAGATCTGAAAGACGTTTCATCACTCATTGAAATGCCTCGTAAATTGAATATCGTCTGGAATATTTGACCCATGGAACAGAAATAAAAGCTATTCCTGTCGTTGACATCTACGTTTATTGAAAATTCTTTCCTTACTGTCCAATATGTATGTTTTTATTTATTGAAAAAGACGGCTTCTTGTAAGATCCATTGGATGTTTATTGAGTAATAATATACCGAGATTAGCTTTAGAAATGGAAAACAGGGCAGTGACATGAACATCGTGACTTGTTTCTCCAAGTAGATGAAAAATTCAAACTGTATCGTACCTTTAACGTGTCGATGCAAAGAACATGTTTGCGAGTTGTATATTGTTCATTAGGAAATAAAGTCTTAGAAAAAGAAAATGTGTTTGGAGACAGCATTATCCTTTCACTTTCCTTTTTTTTTGTTATATATATATACATTTGTATGTTAGTTGAGATAAAACGAGCTAATGTTTTAGTAATTGTAACACAATAATTGACTGATTTAAATTATATGTGTTTTTATTCTTAATTTCTTCAAACGCAACGATTTATTAAATATAACTACTTCCTGACAATGAAAGATCACTGTCTTATTATCAAAGATAAATGGTATTTGGTTCCTTTCTTTATCGTCACTACTGATACGATGGCATCACAAAAAGGGATTGCTAGAACTGAATACGACTTCAGGAAAGAAATATGAAATCGAGCCTCCAATCAGGGGAAATGTTCTAAATGCATAGGAAAATGTCACGCAATATCCTTTCTTGAACAACTCTGTACGTTAATCACCATGCTATTTACAACCATGCAAGTGAAAAAAGAGTAATTTTTGTGAATGTAACTTTAAACAGTATAAAACAGTATAAAATGAACTTCATATATTTAAGGGTCTTCGGTTTGTCTAGGTGTATTCCATGTATAAGTTTGCTAATTAAGTCTGTGTTATTTAGGTTCTCTGCTTTATGAGAAGTGTTGTCCATAATATGATTTATTACCTATCATACGCGTGTCTACTATGACAATATTAAATTTTAACTTCGTAGTTGAAAGCTTTCCATGAATGTATCAACAGTTAAATACAGCGAGTATTTTAGATAAAACGATTGCATTTTTTAATTTACAAAGAAACGATAGAAAAAATAAGGAAATATAATTGTATTTTGTATGGTTTTTTGGAGGTATAAATGCACTTCTCTTTTTATCATCTGGACTGGAGAGGAAATTAAAACGATTTGAATGACAGATCAAACGTAGCTGACTTATATCCAAACGCGCGATCCATGGGCTTTCTCTGTTGACATTGTAATTCATGGATTTGGGATTGACATACAGGGCATAATATGCCAATTGCGAAAGCCTAACTGGACCTGATTAAATGCATTTGCTTTTATATAATGTATCACATTTCAATATCAATAATACACATGTATTTATTTCCTTAAACCATGCTAATCGATTAAAATATGACAGTGATATATTAATTTCTTCATCGAAGTTAATGGTGAAAAATATATTTTTAAAATATCAATTCAACTGTTTGCAATATTATGCTTTTAAAATTTGGAATATTGACATCATATATTTAGTTACAATGTTCTCAAGACAATAAACAAGAAATGTTTTAAAACAACCATCAATGTTGATATTGAGGCATCTCTTTTTTTATGTAATTCAAGAGGATCAGCTGAAATCGACTTGAGTTGACGAAACATTAATGTCACAGATTGACGAATAGAAAATTCCTCAAATGTTTTTCACACTTTCCCAAAGTAATATTTCATAATACTACTTACTCACATATATACGTTAAATGTGACATTCTGATCGAGACAAACAATGCGTTTTTTTTCTCAATAATAATGTTCAATGCTAGTTTATGTCGATGATATATTTGTAACTTTATTTTAACCGCTAATACAAAAACGTGTGTTTAGTTCAAGAAGAAACTGTTAAACGTGTAAATGTATACATTAAACAGTTGGAAGAAAGTATGCCCTCTCCATAATTACTACAATAAAGCTACGTCAATCTATCTTAGTCATCTACGCAAAAAACATTGTTTGGATAATGGTATTGCCTTAAATGGATCAATATCCCTTGTCATATATTGAAATCAATCGTGACACAAACGTTTGACGCATGGTTTCAAAACATTTAGTATAGTCTATCAGCCAGATGGGTTGGGGTGTACCACACAGGGGGACAAAACAAAAACTATCTTACTTGATTGTATACTCGATATAAAGAAACAAAATGTGTGATAACAATCTCAGTTGGGTAGCTATAAGTTATTATTGAGCTGTTTCTATGGCAACCGCCAGGCTTTGACTAAATAGCTAGTTTAGCTATAATTCTCAAATATTTCTTCAAAATTGGTTCTTGAAAAAAAAGTTTGGTATTAAAATGAAGATTATGATTATTACCTAGTATATGCAGTTAAATATGCAAATTAGTACATTTGCATATCTATGAATATTAATGAGATTGCAAGAAAAGTTCCTAAAAACTAGCGAACCTCCAAAATAGTAGGGTCAATATACACTTTGACCCCCAAAATATTGCAACAAAAGGTACTTTAACTGATCCTGGTAGGGTAGAAGGTCCTTAAAAAGATATCAAAAGTTTAGCACACTCGGACCTCCGGAAAGTAGTTTTTTTCAAGATGGCCGCCAAAATGGCCGCCAAGACCTAATGATCATAATTATGTAACTATCCAATCAAATTTGATGAATTTGGTGTTTATCCCTAGGTTTCAAGGGGCAAAGAACACATAATGATCATCAGAAATTGTTTACGTTTAAAATAGTACACACAAATCCAACATGGCGTCGAAAATGGCCGCCGAAATGGGCGCCAACACCTATTTATGATCATAACTAAGTAACTATCAACTTAAATTTGATGAGTTTGGTGTCTATACCCAGGTTTCAGGGGGCAAAGAACACATTTATATCATCAGACAAAGTGTTAGTTAATTATGTTACACAGAAATCCAACATGGGGTCCAAAATGGCCGCCAAGATAGCCGCAAAGATGGTCGCCAAAACCTTTTAATGATCATAACTATGTTACTATCAACTCAAATTGGACGATTTTGGTGTCTATACATAGGTTTCAGGGGGCAAAGAACACATTCAGATCATCATACATTGTTTAAGTTTATTATATTACACACAAATCCAACACAGCGTCCAAAATGGCCGCCAAGATGGCCGCCAAGATGGCCGCCAAGATGGCCGCCAAAGCATATTTATAATCATAAAATATAACAATGTAACTATCCACTCAAATTTGATGAATTTGGTGTATATACCCAGGTTTTAGAGAGCAAACAACACATTAATATCACATTATATCATCAGACAAAATGTAAGCTAATTATGTTACACAGAAATCCAACACGGCGTCCAAAATGGCCATCAACACAATACGAAGCACCACAAGTCCATAACTTGTTACTCAAACGTTATGGTTTTTATGTAAAATGCCATAGTTTAGGTGACAAGGAACACTTTAATCGAATTGAGGTTATCACTAAGGAGTTGAATAATCATATTATCTAATTTACGACATTTGAAAGAGAGAATGAACCAGCACATGACTTCATGATATGATCAGGTTTTACTAACTTCTGTAGACTTCTTTTTTTACCGTTGCTGAAAATCATTGAAGATTAATTACAGCCTGAATAAGCACGAGTTCTTTCAAAAGGTTAATATTATACACTTTGCGTTCCTTTGACTATTTATTTACATAAAAGCTGAAGTAGATGGTCTTATTGTCCCTTTCGGAGTAATGCAGGATCAAGATGAGCAAATCTGTATCCTCGCCCAGCAACGTTGTGGTGCTAAGACGGGATTATTATACTGTTGCTTTAACAATTTGAACGTCTGCATCCCCTGAAGACAGAACAACATAGCATCCCATTTTAGTCAGAGTTGTGCTGATCAGAGCAATCATGCTGGCCTTGTTTCTGTTACGAGACAAAAAGTCTTCCTTTTTTACATGAGCATTCTGTTTCTTTGCTGAAACTCACAATATAATTCACGTTTCCGGTGCGTTTTGTCTTTGTTATAATCACCGTCTTCGTAGCCATCTTACCCCTCTTTCGCTTGTCCGTAATGCCTTTCTCTGAATCTACATAAGACTCGGATATTGCGTTATATGAGTCGCCCTTCTCCATGGTTAACGATGCAGCAAAGTGCCACCATCATGCATCTGTTTCATGAATACAGTTCATCACAATCTCACATGATGTGTCTACAGCATACTCTCAAATTGCCTGAGCGATCTGAGGCTTATCTGCTGTACAAAGTATGTTCTTTGCTTCAAAGAAGGCAGCAGGATGGGAGCTCAGTTCATAAGACAATACGACTGCAAGGGAAGGATCTCCAGATTTTGACACCACCAGAAAACGCTGGAACAGAAGAGCAGGATCAAAAGCACGGTCAGAAGCGATCTTAACAGCCAAGCTATTCCCAAGAGATTTGGCTCTGTATTTTCTCGTGAATTTATAAGCAAAGACCGACTTTCCTATGATATCTCTTATGATCGTTTTCCCAACCGCCTCAATTGCATGAACATTCACATCTGACCCAGCCACTATCCCATTGACCATGTTTCTCAGAGTAGGGTCAGCTGTGTATGGTGAGCAGGTTGTAATCTGTGTCTGCATTTTCTCTAGATCAGAAGAATCCCCTTTGATGCACGCCTCAGTTGAGTCTTTGTGTTGTGGACTTGTAGTATAGGTCAGGTCTGTGAAATCCTGCATCGCACTGTTGTGCTCGGATGTTGCAGATAGGGTCCAAGGGGTTTGCATTTCCTCGGTCATTCCACTGCCGCGAGTTAGACCACATGTGCTCTATAAAAACATCATCAATGTTTGCTCAATAACAAGATCAAGTCCTAGCCCAGCCCAGCACTGATGGCTCCTACAAACAACGTGAAAACCAATACCGAACTTTCGATAAACGTCCGGGTGCGTTTCCTCTAGGTTGCTTATTTGCTGCAGATATATGTAGTAATACGCAGATTGCAGGTAATGTACCCAGCTGCAGCAAAGATGGATAGCAAATCGGGCACTGCCTAATGCATCAACCAACACCCAGTACGATATGCTTTAATCAACACCCTTGAATTGTTAATCATAAGCTGATAATTCAGCCATACTATGCTTGTCTTTGAGGTCTGGGCAATTTCATGTTTCTTCTTCTCTGTAGCCCTCTCGAGTTTGATCAAAATCGCATAACATATCATCTGCTAGCGTCGTTTTGCCCCTCAGAAGGGAAGAGTACAAATCCTTGGCATGATCCAGCAGTATCTGAATGTCTGGATCTTCCTTGGTCATTTCGGCTGAAAGCTGGCTGTGTATGCACTTTTCAACAAGAAGATGGTCCCGTGAAGCCCTCTGGACAGCTTTTCGTGTCACAATGTGCACAATTGCATTTCTCAATAGACAGCCTCAAGTATGTTTTTGAGAGCGGTTTCTTCCATGAGGGATCCTTTGCCCCCCCCCCCCCCAGTACATACGTTTATGAAACATCCTAAATTCTGAACAACATTTTCAACTACTTTGTGGCGCATCAATGATGATTTCGGCAGCCTTCCAATACAAGGGTTGGTCAAACGTTACAATGGTGTGAAGGTTGTGGCAAACTAAGACTTATGTTGACAGAATGCACGCTTTGTCCCCATTGTACATATTAATCATAGGCAAGAATTTGACTGACAACAGCCCAGGGTACTGGCTTTGCTGATGCAAGATACGCATCATTCCCTGCCAATTCAGTGTTGCCTGAAGCTGAAAAATATCGATCCTCTTGTCAAAATCCAGAAATCGCGGCAGGTCCAAACTATGGCGTTTCACATAACAAGCATCACGTCAAAAGTAATGGACTTGCGGTCCTTCGTATTGTGTCATTGGACGCCATGTGAGATTTCTGTGTAACATAATAAACTTAAACTATGTCTGACAATCGTAATGTGTTCTTTACCCCTCGAAACCTCGGTATAGACAACAAAATCATCTAATCTGAGTGGATAGTTACATAGTTATGATCATTAATAGGTTTTGGTGGCCATCTTGGCGGCCATTTTGGACGCCATGTTGGATTTGTGTGTAATATAATAAACTTAAACAATGTCTGATAATCTTAATGTGTTCTTTGCCCCTTGAAACCAATGTATATCCACCAAAATAATCAAATTTGAGTGGATATTTACATAGTTATGATCATTTATAGGTTTTGGCGGCCATCTTGGCGGCCATTTTCGACGCCATGTTGGATTTGTGTGTACTATTGTACACTTAAACAATGTCTTATGATCTGTATGTGTTCTTTGCCCCTTGAAACCTAGGAATAGACACCAAATTCATCAAATTTGATTGTATAGTTACATAGTTATGATCATTAATAGGTATTGGCGGCCATCTTGGCGGCCATCTTGAGAGAAAAAAATCCGGAGGTCCGATTGTGGTTAACTTTTGATATGTTTTAAAGAAGCTTCTACCCTACCAGGTTCAGTTAAAAGTTAAAAAAATAATAATCATATATTGACCCTACTAAAATACTACATGCAATTTGCAGTTCAATTTCTCCCAGACAATTTATGAACATTAAGCTGATTGATGCCCCATCTTCAAAGGAGAAAAAAAATACCAAAAGCTACCAGTACCAGACTGTTATCAACCATTTTCATATACTTCTGGCATGCATCTTCCAAGATATATAGGTGTAGTTTTGCCCCCCTTACTGGTACACCCCACCTCAATTTTGGGTACTTGGCTGAAGAACTAGTAACCTGATTTTTGCAGCGTTTGATTTTAATGTAATTAAGCAATGTGGCATTATGCAAAACACGGTCGACAGTATATTGAACTTAACTCCCCAGTGGTTAAGGTAATGAACGACACAATTTCAAATAAAATACTTCACGTCTTTTAAATATGAGGATAGAACATCACTGAATTAATGTTAGAAATAAGCAAAACGACGTTTTTGATTGTTTGGTGTGGGTTGCAGGGTTGTTGTTTCTTTACACTGTTGAAATTGGTTGCATTTAAATTCATACAGAAAGAAAAACATATTCCCACAATATATGAACTACTTAACCCAATAAATGGAGGAAACAATATCACACTTAAAACACACACATGCATTGTTTAATCAACGATGAAGCACATGTTTAGAAAATACAGTCGTATGCACAAGCAAATTTCTTATAAATATACTACTTTTAATTAACTCAACTTAATCTAGACTATCTATCTCTTTCTTCTCTCCACAACCTAAAACTTTGAAACCATATTTTTTCAGTTACGTTTGTTAGAGCGAAAATTACTAATCTTTTTGTGTGTTTGTACGACTGTAAAATGTATGTGTTCGGAAATGAAAATTTTAAGCCCCATTTATACTCAAAAATCACGGGGAATTTCGTTAAGTATTTCGTTAAAAAAAAATACCCAATAAAAAAAATAAAATGTTCCTCATAGCAATATCGAAAATTTCAAAGCCAGATGTGTTCTGGTAACATAGATGTTTGTATATATAAAATGATCTTTTTTATTTTTTCGTGTCACAATAAATTCCATTTTAATTTCCCGCAATGATATCTATTCATACGACACATGAACACTAACAATGGTACCATTTAAGTGTTCTTGTGTCGTATGATTAGCGGGCAATTAAAATGGAATAAACTGTGTCACAAAAAAAACATGCATTTTATATCTGCAAACATCTATGTTATCAGACCACATCTGGAGTTGAAATTTCGGCAATGTGTACATGGAACACTGATTTTCATTTTTTTTTTAACTTTATTTTACGAAATATTGTACGAAATTTTCGTTTATTTTGAGTAGTAATGGGTCTTTGAGAACAAAATAAGAAAAAAAAGATGTAACATAATATCTCAAACGGGATCTTAAAACATTCAGTGTGCGACTTATTCTAATTAAGCATTATACTTAGACACTGTCGCAGCATACACTGTAAGCAACATCATAATTGTTCTTATTAATTGTTCAGTAAACGAAAACAAGAAAATCATTCAAAAGATCTGTGAGTGATGATCGATATAGTGTCATGTTCCTTCCATCTGTCCTACATAGTAGTATGATTGTATTGATATTCAATACACATACCCAAGCCGTGTAATGTTAACAACAGTTGTTCAACTAACAAGTAAATGCGATATGCGTTAGTTGTCACCATCAATCACGTTTCTAAGCTAAGAGCCTTAATTAGAAATTTACGCGAATTAAGTTGTTGTAAGTCTTCCATATTGATGGATTGTAAAATATTACGTTTACCACCCGCTCAAGTGTTCAGTTATATTTGTTTTTATTGGATTGTGCTATTTCAATTTTACATTGTTATATCCAAAGATAAGTAGAGCAACTAAACTATTTGCTGAGAGAGCTAAGTTAATTTATCATATAGTGAAACCTTTTTAAATGTATTTAAATGTAGGGAAAGAACATATGCATGATTATTCCCCTCGTACTCACTTCAAAACTGAAAATGCCATATCTATTATGTTGTAAAACCATATAAAAAGACTACGATCTGAATAATTTATCGTATATAAGAGCTCACTTAAAAATCATATGCATTATATATAAAAAAAGGCGATAGGAAACTTTAAAGTTTGTTAAAACCGATGTAAAATCTCAATGATTTGCATTGACCTTTCCAATGCTAAAGAAGTATTCATGTTTGTGTTTGTTTTGAACTTGTCAGTCTTGTTTAGTGAATTTGTTTTGTGCATCACGGTTTGGCAATTGGTTCCTTTCCACAAATAAAGGGCGGCGTGGAATTAAATGTTTATCTTCTTCTGATACAGATAAAGTTTTAATGTGTGTATATTTCACGGATAAATAAATGATAAATTTACCGGTACTTACATGGTTTCGTAATGCCGAAAAATGGAATGACTTAGTGTACGTATTAAGACAAGTGTACACTACTGTGGTTTTGCATGAAACCTGAAATGCATCACTATGGTCCAAAACATTCGAAACATAAAACCTACATCGAAATTAAGTTTCATTGATTTAATAATGTTATTTGGTTATTTTAAGGGATTAATTGCATCATATTATCAGAAAAATATGTTTTAAAATGATCGGACTTTATAACAATACCGTTTTAATAAGTAAACATTCTACTTTGTGTATTATCAAACACAACCTATCCTCAAACGGTGAAGTCAAAACTGTACACGATGAATTTATTAGTTTTAAGACAACGACTGACACAACTTTATTTTTATAACGATATAATGGAACATAGTGAACGCTGAAACAGGTTTTCTGTGAAATAAGGAGTGCAACACAAAGGTTACCTTAATTAATCTAGAATGCTATTTTCATCAACAGACATTTTTATTCGAGTGAAAGGCATATGAGTTTAGCTGCAATGCGACTTACCCGACTTTCCTACGTTTTGCGAATTCGAATCAACGGTGTAGACGTGAAGATATTATCTTAATTAATACTAAACTGACATTCATCAGCATGTATGGCGAGTTTGAGTCATTCGAGACGAGACTGAGACGTGGAGAGCCCATTCACATGTTTAAGCTTTAGGAAACTGATTATGTCAGTCTTTAACCAGGCCTGAGGGTCTTGCCAATCTGCGCATAGTACTGCGTTAAACGGATCATTGCTTTTAACAATCCGCGCTTCCTCTTTTCGTGCGATATTCGTATTGTTTTCAGAACATTGATGCAGAATTCGAGAGCAGACCCGGTTATAGAGTTTATTTCAACATACATAAGGCTTTAAGCCCGTGAATACACAAATTTTACAACATAATATATTCACAAATGTTCAAGGACGTACAGAATTGTTAACAGAACCTGGATCAAAATCTTAATACAACAAAGTATACACTTAATCGTATTTTGTATTTTTATATAAAGTAGATAAATAAATGAAAGAACTTGGAGAGAAACTATTGATAATATACGTCAGCTCTTAATTAAAAAGCTTTATACACAAAAATGGCTAGATGTCGTACACTGTTTTATTGTCGGTCTGTAAGAGGTGAATAAACTTAATCATGTGTTTGTTCGTCCAATATTATTTATTTAACTTCTTACGTAAATAAATAAACATTGGGCATTCAAGTAAAAAATAAAATTCGTCCTCAAGAACGTTAGAGTGTTTGCATTATATACGATACATATGGAATATATTCAAGGAATAAACCACTTCAATTGTATACTTTATTTATTTCTAACATGGATTCGGCTCGTTTTGGTTTGTGTTTGTAGATTGCTTTGAGTATGTTTCGATGTGTTTGGTAATTGGTCACTTCGAATCACTTGCCATAAACGGACCGCGCACAAATACGGGGTTTTTCTTGTGTGCGTCTATGGAGTTACACTCGTGTATATTTCAACAATTATCCATGCACGTGTTGCTACACTTCATAGGAACAATTTGCATATACACGATGTAAAAACCTAACATTATGAAACTCAGCATAAAGCTTTGGTCCAAATACAATGTGGGGCTGAGTGTCTGGTCACTTTTATGTCATATGGCCCTAAGTTTAGTTTTTTTTTTAAATATTTTTTAATATTTAACCACTGTAAAAATAATATATTTACGCGAAAAATATTAAATAAAAACTACAATTTCTATGTTTAATATATGTCTGTCTCCCGAAAAAATTTTACCAGATTGTTGTGTCTACAAAACATGATAAAATTAATAATTTATCGCACCATGCAGACATCAAACACAACACACAGACACGGGTTTTTTGAGCAGCAAGATTATGTTGGGTATTGAACGTGTGTATCTCTCTCAACAGGTGGAGACTAAAATGGGCACAATATCTCAACTGCATTGATTCTAAAACTCCAGACTGAACCATTAACGGCATGCACATATGAGCCTCGCACTGTGAATATTAGGCTTAAAATGCATGTGTGTAAAGTGTCGTCACAGAGTCGGGACGATACTTTCCGCCTTAATGGTATTGTATTTTTCGCTTAAAAGAAGTCTCTTCCAAGCGAATCTAAGAAAATCCAGTTAAGGCTGAAAGTGTCCTCCCTGATTAGTCTTCGCGGACAGTAAAGGCTTATCTGGGACGAGACTTTACGCAATCAGTAATTCCCTTTATTGACAGATCGGGGCTCAAATTTAATTCACGTTGCCAAACAAAATTATTTATTTCAATTGTAGAGATAACGGAAACCGTTAATTACAATTGTGTTTTCAAATTTATTTATTTCAATTGTAGAGATAACGGAAACCGTTAATTACAATTGTGTTTTCGTACATGTAATTGAATGCTGTCTTTGAAACATAATTATTAAACCTTTCTTGCAAATCTATTCACAATATGCTGCATATAGGCGGAAAAGGGTTCTTTTATTTTAACAAATCAGAGACATGTGCTCGAGCACACACAGTGTTTACCAAATTTGATCAAACAAACATGATTATTAACTTGCTGTCCGATGGAGAAACAACACGAGTCTTGTTAAATCAAGTTATATTGCAGAAAATTAATCATTATTTTATTCTTATTTTGTCAAGAGTTTACATCAAACTTTATTGGTTTTTGTTGTTATAGTACGTAAGTTTTTAAAAGTCACTGTCAAATCATAATTGACGCATTATATTCTGTATGTGTGCGTGCTTGCCAACGTGATGATTTAGCAGTTTTCCAGTTAAATATCTGCCATTAATTTATATATTAAAACTAATAAAGATGTATTGTTCGTGTATTCATCCAATTATGTACATTAAACAATACAGACGTGTGCATTACGGAGACATCAATATCGTGTTCTTGGGTAGACCTGATCGGGAGAGGTTAATAATGGTAGTTTCATTGCGTGAGGAATCACTACTTGGGACGCGCTCTGACAAACGGGTGTTTAATGCATATAAGTAAAGTGTCGTCCCAGATTTTCCTATGCAGTCCGCTATTTATCTGCTGCTATTTTCGCTCGACGTACAGTGGGTGAAACTATAATTGAGTTGAAGTAGACTGATAATTATGAAAATGTGCGTAACTGGACTAACTGTTTAAATTTGTTGTTGATCAAGATCGTGTGTAATTTGATCTGAGAAAGACAGAAAGACCGTATACCTATAGAACACAACGGCTTACAAAAAGATCATGTAAAGCCATTATATGCGTTATGATTATTATGGTCAAATAGCAAATTAAAATCCAAGGCCAAGAATATTTTGTAAATGCATAGGCATTATTCCTTACGATTTCCATTGCTGCACATCTAAATCTAGAAGTTAATATGATTGATTTTCAAACAAACTGTTCAATAAAACATTAACAAACGGTAAAATAGTCCATGTTATGTAAGTGTTACTTTATATAAGGAAGTGAAAAAACATCTTAACATTTTCGTTAAAACAAGTTAAATGGACATAATCTTCGTTATTAACACATCGAATAAAGGTAATGTAATTTGATTCAAAAATACAGTTACCATAACTTATAGCGGTTTAAACGATGTTTATTGCTCGAAATAACATTTTTGTTTCTAAACGGAAACAAATGATATATGTGCTTTCAGAGTGTTTGACTGCAGTTTAGATGGAATAGTTTTGCCCAAAGAAAGAAAGGAGATGAAACCGAGCAGAATGAGAGATCCAACGTGGTTAACTTAAATGACAAAAAGCTCATTCGTCAGTATAGACTTGCTCTCTAACAATATATTGCAGAATATGGATATTGGTATACTATTCATTACTTGCGAAAAATGAATTGTTTTTAAAAAGTCGTCTTTTGTATTATACACAGTTTACAAAATACGAACTGCTTATAAGAAGCCGCCTTTTGTTTTATATTACAAATCTGTCTCATTTCAACATTTAATGTTGTCTTGATAAGTTATGTTGATCCACCAATCATCGTAAATATACGTAAAACTACTTAAATGTATATAGTTTGTATACAATGTAATCTACATCTTCACCAACTGTCATCAGTTCAGGACTGCTGTTATTTACAAAAGTAAAATTTAAACGTTTCACTACAAATCATTAATGCAAGCAATCCCTTTGTATTGAAGTGTATAAAAAGCTATTTCAAGACATGTATCTAAAACTGACAAATTGCAATTGAGTACCAGCGCATCTATTGTAGACATGGCGTTACATTCTCAACTCTTATTCAGTATCGCCCAGCATGTAAAGCCTCTTTTCATCACAGTCAGGCTGATGAAGAATCCGTCGGAATCACGCTATTGCACGCTCGCAGCTTCGTGCGAAGTGCAAATTAATTGTTAACTGTCAGTGAGAAATTTCATTGCATTTCTCGTTGTATGAAAGACGGGAATAACGATTTCACCCGTTTTTTTTCATAATTTATTATTTACAGCCACAAACCATAATACCGATTTAGAATTGCGACAGTCATAACTTTGTGTTGTGAACAGTTGTGTGTTCCTACGACTTCGTTTCATACGAAAACAAATGATTATCAATATTTTTTCTTCAAACCAATTTTCTGCAATATACTGCAACACATACATTTTATGTCCAAAATAAGTAAACAAACGTTAAATAAACACAAAGATTGAATCCTCAAATTGTAAAGGTTTATAAATCAACGACATAACAAAGTATTGCTTATAAAGAAACAAACCTAGGTATACCCAGTCATTCCTTTCTGATATTAGCTATTTATTCCATTTTTATTCTTTTTTAATATAGCTTAGCGATATCTCCACGTAAAAAGGCATTTAAAAACTAGTGGTCATACTGCAATATTAAAAAGGAAAACGTAAATCAAGAAATTAAATAATCATGCATATTAGCCGATTTTGAAAAATGCGTCTTATTAAATCGATAGATCTTCTGCTATGTATCCTTTAGCTTACTTAGTATTTGATTGATGACGTGCTGGAATAAATGGGAGAAAGTTGACAATTATCGTTGAGATTGTAGCTTTGAAAGACGAAGCAACACTCATTGAAATGCCTGGTAAAACCACACAATGTATCAATTTATGACAACAGTACTTTTTAACATACCCCATAGGTGTTGCACGAAATGGAAGACTGACTATACAAATTGAGACCCATACATGTTCCTATGAAGCGTGAATTGCATATCGTCTGGAATACTTGACCCATGTAACAGAAATAAAAGCTATTCCTGTAGTTGATCATTGATGATTCTTTCCTTACTGCCCAATATATTTTTATATTAAAAAGACGGCTTCTTGTAAGATCCGGTAAAGCCATGATATGTTTATTGAGTAATAAAATACCAAGATTTGCTTTAGAAATGAAAACTGGAGACGAATTAACCGAGAAATTTTACAGAGAAATGTACAACGTGACTGGCATCTTCAAGAAGATGTATACATCATGCTGTACAACGTGACTGGCATCTTCAAGTAGATGTATACATCATGCTGAACAACGTGACTGGCATCTTCAAGTAGATGTAAACATCATGCTGTACAACGTGACTGGCATATTCAAGTAGATGTATACATCATGCTGTATCGTACAACGTGACTGGCATCTTCAAGTAGATGTATACATCATGCTGTATCGTACAACGTGACTGGCATCTTCAAGTAGATGTAAACATCATGCTGTATCGTACAACGTGACTGGCATCTCCCTGTAGATGTATACATCATGCTGTTTCGTACAACGTGACTGACATCTCCCTGTAGATGTATACATCATGCTGTATCGTACTTTAACGTGTCAGTGCAATAGAAATGTTTGCGAGTTGTATATTGTATATTTGGTAATAGAAAACTGTGTGGGGAGACAGCATAAACCATTCACTTTCCTTTTTTGTAATGTTCTTATACAAATGTCAGTTGAGATAATATGAGCTTATGTTTTAGTGATTGCCATACAATAATTGACTGATTTATATGATATGTGTTTTTATTCTTAATTTCTCGTTAATCGCATATTCGGAATTTGTTGTCTTTAAAAGCAACGATTTATTTAAAATAACTTCTTCCTGGCAATGCAAGATCACCATTTGGGAAAGCTGTCTTATAATTTAAGATCAATCGAACAGTAAAATACAACGAATATTTTTAGATTAAAGAATTGCCTGTATTAAATATACACAAAAACGATCAAAACAATGACGCTTTAAAAATGTATTTATATGGTTTTTAGCAGGTTCAAATGCATGTCTCGTTTTATCATCTGGACTGGATTCACGACTTGAATGACAGATCAAACGTTGCTGACTTGCATATCCAAACACTCGATTCATTGCCTTGCTCTTTTGACATTGTAATTCATGGATTACGGATTGACCTTAGAGGCATAATATGCAAATTGCGAGAACTGAACTACTGCACCTGATTGAAGGTATTTACTATTATACAATTTATCACATTTCAACTCCAATGATAATAATTCATTTATTGCCCGAAACCATGCTTATGCGTCAAAATATAACAGTGATATATTAATAATTGCTTCATCGAAGTTAATGGTGAAATTTAAATATATCAATTCAACTGTTTAAAATATAATTACTTTTTTTTAAATATTTACATCATATATTTAGTTACAATGATCCCAAGACAATATAAAGATATGTCTTACAAATACCACTAATTTTGATATTGATATCGAGGTTATCGCTTTTTTCTTCTATGTAATTCAAGAGGATGATCTTAAACCGACTTGAGTCGACCAAGTGATTGACGAATAGAAAATTTCTCAAATGTTTCTCACACTTTCCCAAAGTAATATTTCATAAAGCGAAGCGATCTAATAATAGGACTTAGATATATACGTATATTGTGACATTCTGATCGAGACATACAACGAGTAAAATTGTTCAATGATGATGTTCAATGCTAGTGTATGTCGATGATATGTTTATAATTTTATTTTAGCCGCTAATACAACCACGTTCGTTTAGTACAATAAAAAACTGTGAAACAATTATATGTATACATGAAACAGTCGGCAGAAAGTATTCCCTCTGCATAATTACTACAATAAATCTACGTCAAGTCATCCTAGTCGGTTGCGCCATAAAAGCATGGTATGGATAATTGTATTGCCTTAACTCGATAACTATCCGTTGCCATATATCGAAAGTTTGACGCATAGTTTCAAGGCATATATTTAAGCGGGACTGTACGATTTTTACATGTGTTAAATTTTAATATATTGATTAAATTATGTTACGATAACTCAAAATAGGCAATAAAAATTATACTTTGAAGACGAATTTCATAAAATGCAGCAAAGACAAGTTAGTGCTGGTTAAAGCCGATGCCGACACTTTTACTCGTATTTGTAAGGAAACAAAATTGTGTCTGTGTGTCGTATGAACGAATCTGCACTTAAACTAAATTTAGATTCACATCGTACATGCATGATATACATGCTGGCTGATTTGGCTTCCAGCCATTTAAGCTTTCAGATTTAAATATCTGGCTTATTTCGCATTTTTCGACACATGTTCTTCTTAACTTTTATTTTAATTTATATTGAAATATATGTATACTAATTTTTAACACATTTTAAAAAAAAATCATAAATATTTGACAAAATCGTACAGTCCCGCTTTAACCTGATGTTTACAGCGTTTGATTTAAATGTAATTAAGTAATGTAGCTATATGCAAAATACAGTCGACAGTAAATTAAACTTAAATCCCCAGTGGTTTGGGGTAATGAACGGACAACTCTTTTAAACAGATACTTGACGTCTGCTTAATATGAGGATGGAACATCACTGAACTTATTTTAGTAATGAGCAAAAAGACGTTTTTGATCCTTTGGTAAGGGTTCATTGGCTGAAGTGTGTTTATTTGTTTAGTTAACAGTTACGTCTTCGCACTTATGAAACGAATAATTGTTGAAATAGTGGAGGTGATCAAATATTTGGCTGTTTCAGGATTGTGGTTTCTTTTAACTTGTGAAGATGGTATATGTATTGCGTTTAAAGTCATACAGAAGGAAAACAAATCAACATAATATCTCAAACAGGATCTTGAAACATACAGTGTGCGACTTATTCTACTTCCAGCAATAGTTAAACACCGTCTCAGAATACACTGCAATGCACATCATAATTGTTCTTATTTATTGTTCAGTATACGAAAACAAGAACAACAATCAAAAGATCTGTGTGTGATCGATACAGTTTTATGTTCTTTCCATCAGTCCTTTATACTGCTAGATGTTTGTATTGACTTTCAATACACATACACAAGTCTTGTAATATCGACAACAGTTGGTCAACTAACACCAAGTTAATGAGACATGCGTTAGTTGTCACTATCAATCACTTTTCTAAGCTTAGAAAATTAATTAGAAATTTACGCAAATGAAGTTGTCGGTCTTCCCTACTGGTGTACTATTATCTACCTTAAATGTTATGTATACGTCCCATTTAAGTATTCAGTTGTATTTGTTGTTATCGCATTGTTCTATTTAAATTGTACAGTGTAATTAATAAAGATAAGTAGAGCAACTAAACTATTTGCTGAAAGAGCTAAGATCATTTACTCACTTCAAACTGAAAAGGCCATATTTATAATGTTGTAATACAATATAAAAAGACTACGATCTGAATAATTAATCGCATATAAGAGCTCACGTAAAATCGTATGCATTATATATCAAGTAATTAACACTAACGCGAAAACTTCAAATTGTTTTAAAACCGATGTAAACTCTGAATGTTTTGCATTGACTTTTCCAATGCGATGCCCGAAGTTGTATTCATGTTTGTGTTTGTTTTGAACTTGTTTAGTGAATTTGTTTTGTGACTCACGGTTTTGGCAATTGGTTCTTTTTAAATAAAGGACGGCGTGGAATTTAAAGTCAAATTATTCCCAGAGCGGGGCTCAAATTCAATTCATATCGCCAAACATAATTAATTATTATCATTGTAGAGATAACTCAATTATTTTATTATGCTCCCCCAAATTTTTTGGGGTGAGCATATAGTCGCCTCTTCGTCCGTCCGTCCGTCCGTCCGAGCGTGCGTCCGTCCGTGCACAATTTTTGTCCGGGCTATTTCTCAGCAATTAATGACCGGAATTCAATTAAACTTTATAGGAAGCTTAACTACCAAGAGGAGATGTGCATATTATTAGCGGGTTATAGTCAGATGATTTTTCACAGAGTTATGACCATTTGATTTTTTTCAATTAACTGTACATATAGTGCAATTCTTGTCCGGGCTATTTCTCAGCAACTAATGACCAGATTCAACGAAACTTTATGGGAAGCTTCAATACCAAAAGGAGATGTGCATATAATCAGCCGGTTCTGGTCGGATGATTTTTCACAGAGTTATGGCCCTTTGAAATTTTCCATTAACGGTACATATAGTGCAATTCTTGTCCGGGCTATTTCTCAGCAACTAATGACCGGAATTCAATGAAACTTTATGGGAAGCTTCACTACCAAGAGGAGATGTGCATATTATCAG
>VMBQ01000028.1:113155-195712 GCA_007657795.1 Dreissena rostriformis | reverse complement strand
TATATATGTAAGTTTAGATCATAAGAGTTGATTGTTACATGATATAAAATAATCAACTGACGTTTACAGTATGTACTTTCATTATTCATTCCCAGTTAAACCCGTGTTCGGAGTTTTACAATAACTACCTCCGTGCAATTCCAAATTACTATTTTAGAAAGCTATCATATTTTGACAGAGCAATGTAAAATGGTTCATTTATTTATCGTACATACCGAGCCGATGGCAGCAAAAAGCGGGTTGGCTAGAACTGAATACAAATAAAGGACAGCAATCGTAAACTTCAAATCAAATAGCAAATTGAAATCCAAGGCCAAGAAAGTTTTGTAAATGCATAGGAATTATTCCTTACGATTGCCATTGCTGCACATCTTAAATCTAGAAGTCAATATGCTAGATTTTCAAAAACAAAATGCTATTGAAAAAAGTATGTCAGATAAATACCAGTAAATATTGGTTTATTGAATTGTTCAATTAAACATTAACAAACTGTGGAATACATTACATTTTCGTTTAAAAAAAATCTTTGGAAATAAATCTTCTTTTTTTTTACAGATCTAATAAATGTTCAACATTAATTTATTTAAAAAATACAGTTACCATAACTTATACCGGTTTAAACGATGTTTATTGCTCGAAATAACGTTCTTTTTCTAAACGGAAACAAGAGATATATGAAAATATAGAGTATTTGACTGTAATTTTGATGGATTAATTTTGCCCAAAGAAAGACAGGAGATGAAACCGATCAGAATAGGAGATCCAACGTGGTTGACTAGAACGGCAAAAAGCTCAATCGTCAGTATAGACTTGCTCTCTTACAATATATTGAAGTTATTGCAGAATTTGGAATTGGTATAATATGCATTAAATTCGAAAAAAAGGAATTGCTTATTAAAAAGTCGTCTTTTGTATTATACATAGTTTACAAAATACGAACTGCTTTGAAGGAGCCGCCTTTTGTTTTATATAACAGATCTGTCTCATTTCAAAATTGCATTTAATGTTGTCTTGATATGTTCTGTTGATCATCGAATCATCGTAAATATACAGTGTCGGCTACATCTTCACCAATTGTAATCAGTTCAGGACTGCTGTTATTTAGAAAAGTCACTTTTAAACGTTTCACTACAAATCATTTATGAACGCCATCCTTTTGTAATACAATTTATAAACAGCTAGTTCCAGACATTTATCTAAAACTGACAAATTACAATTTACCAGCGCAATTATTGAAGCCAGGGCGTTACATTCTCAATCCTTATTCAGTATCGCCCAGCACATAAAGCCTGTTTTCATCAGAGTAAGGCTGAGGTACAATCCGTCAGAATCAAGCTATTGCACGCTCGCAGCTTCATGCGAAGTGCAAATTAACTGTTTAATTTCAGTGAAGAAACTCATTGCATTTCTCGTTGTATGACAGACGGGAATAAAGATTTCATACGGTTATTTTTATTTTTCATAATTTATTATTTACAGACACAAACCATAATACCGAATTAGAATTGCGACAGTCATTACTTAAAGTTGTGTGTTACTACGACTTTGTTTCATTAGCAAACAATGATTATCAATCTCTTTTCTTCAAACCAATTATCTGCAATACAATGCAACACATATATTTTATGTCCACAATAGACAATCAAACGTTAAATAAACACAAATATTGAATCCTTAAATCTCGATTGTAAAGTTTTACAAATCAACGACATTACAAATGCTTGCTAATGAAGAAACAAACCTAGTTATACCCAATCATTCCATGCTGGTATTATCTATTTAATCCCTTTTATTCTTTAGTAATATAGCTTAGCGATATCTCCACGTAAAAAGGCATATACAAAAAAGTGGTCTTACTGCCATGTAAAAAAGGAAAATGTTAATCAAGAAATATAATAAGCATGCATAATAGCCGATTTTGAAAAATGCAATTATTTAAATCGATATACTTTCTGCTATGCATCCTTCAGCTTACTTAGTATTTGATCAATGACGTGCTGGAATAAATGGGAGAAAGTTGACCATTATCGTTGAGATTGTAGATCTGAAAGACGTAGCATCACGCATTGAAATGCCTCGTAAAACCACAACATGTGTCAATTTCTGACAACAGTACTGTGGAACATACCTCATGCGTATTTGTTATTGCATTTATCTTAATTTAATATTTTGTTAATTGCATTATGTCAATATGATCGATCTTCAAACGAAGCTGTATCAATGTATTTATTGAAATTTTATTTCTCCATATAGATGATCAAAAGTGGTAAATCCAGATAAATAGTATATTGATGATTATTTCGATGGGACCAAGTGCCGGAACACACAGGTTTTGTCAATATCAATTAAAGCTACATTTTTTGTTGATATGTTTATACTCGGAATGTGCTGTAATTATAATATTATTATTTTATATTTGACACTCGTGTATTACAGTGTCTTTTTGCACGAAATGAAAGACTGACTTTACGAACTGAGGCCCTTACATGTTCATATGAAGCGTGAATTGCATATCGTCTGGAATACTTGACCCAGGGAACAGAAATAAAAGCTATTCCTGTCGTTGACATTATTGATGAGTCTTTCCTTACTGCCAAATATATTTTTATATTACAAAAAAAGGCTTCTTGTTAGATTCGGTAAAGTCATAATATGTTTACCGAGTAATACAATACCGAGATTAGCTTTAGAAATGGAAAACTGGAGACGAATTAATCGAGAAATGTCACAGAGCAATTTACATCGTGGCTGGTATCTCCAAGAAGATGAACAAATCATGCAAAGGAAATTTCTACGAGTTGTCTATTTTACCTTTCGTAATATAGACTTTGAAAGAAAAATGTGTCGGGAGACAGCATTTCGCTTTCTTTTCCGTTTGCTTAATGTTGTTATAAATATGTCGGTTGAGATAATAAGAGCTAATGTTTTAGTTATTGTCACAAACTAATTTACTGATTTATATGGGGTGTTGTTATGCTGTATTTCTCGTTAGTCGCATATTCGAAATTCTTCGTCTTTGAAAGCAACGACTTATTTAAAATACCTTCTCCCTGGAAATGCAAGGTCATCATTTGGGGAAGCTATCTTATTCTCAAAGTTCAGGTATTTGGTCCCTTTCTGTATCGCCACTTCTGATGCGATGGCATCACAAACATGGATTGCTAGAACTGAATACGAGTAAAGGAAAGTAGTCTGAAAACGAACGTAAAATCACGAGAAATGTTTAAAATGCATAGGAATAATTTCTTGCAATAGCATTTCTTGCTCATCTCAAAATGTTAGTTAATCACCCAGATATTTACAACAATCCAAATGAAAAAACAGTAATGTTTGTGAAAGTTACTAAACATCTAAAAGTTTAAAAATAAAAATAAAATGAACTGCATTTATTTAAGGGACTTCGTTTTGTATTTCATGTATGGGTTTGCTAATTAAGTATTTGTTGTTTATGTTTTTTGCTTTATGAGAAGTTTTTTTTTCCATAATATGAATGTATTACCTATAATACACGTGTCTACTATGACATTAGTATATTTGAACTTCGTTATTGAACGTTTTCCAAGACTGTAAGAACAGTAAATTACAAAGAGTATTTTTATTTTAAAATGCCTTTATTTTATATACACAGAAACGATCGAAACAATTACGACAAAGCATTTTATTTGTATGGATTTCAGAAGGTTCAATTGAATGTCTCGTTTAATCATCTGGACTGGAGAGGGAATGAAAACGATTTTAATGAGAGATCAAACGTCGCTGACTTGAATATCCAAACGCTCGAACCGGGGGTTTGCTCTGTTGAAAACTTAGTTCGTGGATATGCAAATTGCGAAAATCGAACTACACCTGATTAATGCCGGAAACCATGCGTATGAATTTAAAAATGACAGTGATAAAATAATTGCTTTATCGAAGTTAATGGTGAAATATTAAACATATCGCTGCAACTGTTTTCCCTTTTTTGCATATACTGTTTTACATATTTGAATATTTACATTATATATTTAGTAACAATGTTCCCAAGACAATATACAAGAAATGTCTTAAACATACCATCGATGTTAATACTAATATAAAAGTATCTTTGTTCATGTATGTAATTTAAGAGGATCAGCTGAAACCGACTTGAGTCGATGAAACATAAATTTCACAGATTGACGAATAGAAAATATATAAAATGTTTCTCACAGATTCACAAAGTAATATTTCATAAAGAGAAGCAATATAATACTACGGACTAAGATATACAAGTTAATTGTGACATTCTGATCGAGACATACAATGAGTTATTTTTTTTATAAAAATGATGTTCAATGCTAGTGTATGTCGATGATATGTGTACAACTTTATTTTAACAGCTTCTACAAACACGTGTGTTTAGTTCAAGAAGAAACTGTGAAACGTTTATAGGTATACATAAAACAGTTGGCAGAAAGTATGCCCTATGTATTATTACTACAATAAATCCACGTCAAGTCATCTAAGCCAGCTTCGCGACAACAGCATTGTATGGATAATGGTATTGCCTTATGTTGATCAATATCCATTTTCATATATTGAAATCAATCGTGAAACTAACCTTTGACGCACAGTTACAAGGCATATATTAACCTGATGTTTGCAGCGTTTGCTTTTAATGTAATTGAGCAATGTCGCTTTACGCTTAACACGGTCGACTGTATATTGCACTTAACTCCTCAGTGGCTGGGTTAATGAACGGGCAATGCTTTTAAATAATGTTTTAAACAATTACTTCACGTCTACTTAATATGAGGATAGAACATCACTGAACTAATGTTACTTATGAGCAAAATGACGTCTTTGATCCTAAGGTGTGTGTTTGTTGGCTGATGTGTGTTTATTTGTGTAGTTAACAGTTACGTCTTCGCACTTATGAAACGAATAATTGTTGAAATAGTGGAGGCGATCAAATTCTGGACTGTTTCATGATTGTCGTTTCTTAACACTTTTGAAATTGGTATATGAATTGCGTTTTAATGTATACAGAAAGAAAAAGGATTTAACATAAAATCTCAAACAGGATCTTGAAACATACAGTGTGCGACTTATTCTACGTTCAGCATTAAGTTGAAACCGTCTCAGCATACACTATAATCAACATCATAATCGTTATCATTAATTGTTCAGTAAACGTAAACAAGAAAAACACTCAAAAGATTTGTGCGTGGTGATATAGTTTTATGTATCTTCCATCTGTCCTATATAGTGTTACGTTTGTATCGACATTCAATACACATACCCAAGACATGTAATGTCGACAACAGTTGGTCAACTAATAAGTTAATTCGGTTTGCGTTAGTTGTCACCATCAATCACTCTTCTTAGCTTAAAGCATTTATTATAAATTTACGCAAATTAAGATGTATGTCTTACCTATTTGCAGGTTGTTATCATCTACATAAAATGTTCTATATATGACCCGCTTAAGTGTTCCGCTGTATTTGTTGTTAACGGATTGTGCTATTTAAAATGTACATTGTTATGTCCAAACATAAGTAGAGAAACCTAACTATTAACTGAGAGAGCTTAGGTCATTTATCATATGGTATAACATTTATTGTTTACTGTACGGAAAGGACATATGCATGATTATTCCCATCGTACGCACTTCAAACTGAAAAGGCCATATTTATTATGTTGTAAAATAATATAAAAAGAGTGCGATCTGAATAATTAATCGCATATAAGAGATCACTTCAAGTCGTATGCCGTATATATCAAGCAATCAACACTAACGCAAAAACTTCAAAGTGTGTTAAAACCGATTAAAAAAAAAACAAAAAAACAACAACAAAAACAACATGTAAACTCTCAATTATTTGCATTAACCTTCCCTCATCGATGATCCAAATTGCATTCATTTTTGTATTTGTTTTAAACTTGTCAGTCTTGTTAAGTGATTTTTTGTGATTTACGGTTTTGTAAATTGGTTCTTTTCCACAAATAAAGGTCGGCGTGGAATTAAAAGTCCCATTATTCCCAGAGCGAGGCTCAAATGTAATTCATATTGCCAAACAAAATTTATTATTTCGATTGTAGAGATAACTCCATTATTTTACTTTAGTTTAGTTTTCGTTCATGTGATTGAATGCTGTCTTATAACACAATTAGTATACCTTTCTTGCAAATCTATTTACAATATGCTGCACGTAGGCGGACAGAGTTCTTTGATTTTAACAAATCAGGGACACGTCCTTGAGCACACACAATGATTATCACACTTGTTCATACAAACATGATTATTAACCTGCTCCTCGACGGAGAAACAACACGTGACGTGTAAACTCAAGTTATATTGCAGACAAATAATCATAATATTATTCTTATTTTGTAAAGAGTTAGCATCAAACGTTTGAAGTCACTGTCAAATCATAATTGCCGTATTATAATCTGTGTGTGAGCGTGCTTGCCTACGTGATGATTGGGCAGTTTTTCAGTTAAATATCTGCCATAAAGTTATCTCGTACAACGAATAATAATGTTTTGTTCGTGTATTCATCCCATAATGTAAATTAAACAATACAGACGTGTGCATTACGGAGACATCAATATCGTGTTTTTGAGTAGACCTGATCGGGAGAGGTTTATAATGGTAGTTGCATTGCGTGAGGAATCACTACTTGGGACGCGCTCTGACAAACGGGAGTTGAGTGCATATGCGTAAGGTGTCGTCCCAGCTTTTCCTGTGCAGTCCGCTATTTATCTTCTGCTCGTTTGGCTTATCGACGAACAGTGGATGAAACTGTAATTGAGTTGAAGTAGACTGATAATTATGAAAATGAGCGTGACTGGACTAATTGTTTAAATTTGTTGTTGATCAAGATCGTGTGTAATTTGAACTTAGAAAGACAGAAAGACTGTCTGCCAATATAACACGCCAGCTTGTTATAAGAACATGTAAAGCCATTATATGAGTAATGATTATTATGTCATAAATGGCGAAATCTGCTTAAGAATGGGAAAACAGGAGACGAAGGAACATAAGTGTTTCATGTAAATGGACATCGTGTTTTGTTACTCCAATTGTATTCATAAATCGTAGTATATAGTGACTTTTACGTGTAAATGCGAATCTAATCTCTGCTGTATATTGTATATGTTGTAACATCATGTAGTTTAAAAAAACTTTACACTTTCCCTTTCTTTAATGCTATTATGTATATGTTAGTACAGATCATAAGTGTTGATTGTTTCATGATATAAAACAATTAACTGACGTATAAAGTATGTAATTTCATTATTTATTCCCCGTTCAACCCGTGTTCGGAGTTTGTCAATAACTACCTCCGTGCAATGCAAAATTACTTTTTGAGGACGCTATCTTATTCTGACAGGGCAATGTAAAATGGTTCATTTCTTCATCGTTAATACCGATGCGTTGGCAACACAAACCGGGTTAGCTAGAACTGAATACAAGTAAAGGAAAGCAATCGTAAAACTTCAAATCAAATAGCAAATTGAAGTCCAACGCCAAGAAATGTTTGTAAATGCATAGGAATTATTCCTTACGATTTCCATTGCTGCACATCTTAATCCAGAAGTTAATATGCTAGATTTAAAAAATGCTATTGAATAAAAGTATGTCAGATAAATACCAGTAAATGTTGGTTTATTGAACTGTTCAATAAAACATTTACAAACGGTGAAATAATCCATGTTATGTAAGTGTTACTTTACATCAGGAAGTGAAAAACGTAAATAAATTGTATATATGTGGCGTGTTCTGAGAAAACTGGGCAAAATCTTGTGCGTAAATTGTCATCCCAGATTAGCCTGTGCAGTCCGCACAGGCTAATCAGGGACGACATTTAACGCTTTTATGGAATTTTTTGTTAAAATGATGTCTCTTCTAAGCGAAAATCCAGTTTAGGCGGAAAGTGTCGTCCTGGATTAGCCTGTGCGGACTGCACAGGCTAATCTGGGATGACACTTTACGCACAAGCATTTTGCCCAGTTTTCTCAGAACACGCCACATATATTCTAGGGTATTCGTATTGCCAATAAGAATTGCAGGTAAGCGTATGCAAATGTGGTTCTTGTTGTTAAGGTGTTTTGTTTTATGACAAGTTTCTCTCTTTTCAATTTACGCTTAATAGTATTTATTAACTTTACATTTTCGTTAAAAATAAATTTCAATGGAAACAATCTTCTTTTTTTTTACAAATCTTATAAATGTTAAACAAGAATTTATTGAAAAATACAGTTACCATAACTTATACTGGTTTAAACGATGTGTATTGCTCGAAATAACGTACGTTCTTTTTCTAAACGAAAACACAAGATATATGTGCTTTTAGAATATTTGACTGCAATTTTGATGGAATAATTTGCCCAAAGAAAGAAAGGAGATGAAACCGATGAGAATGAGAGATCCAACGTGGTTTACTTAAATGACAAAAAGCTCAATCGTCAGTATAGACTTGCTCTCTAACAAAATATTGCAGTTATTGCAGAATTTGGAATTGGTATAATATGTAATACCTGCAAAAAAATAATTGCTTGTTAAAAAAGTCGTCTTTTGTATTATACATAGTTTACAAAATACGGAATGCTTTTAAGAAGCCGCCTTTTGTTTTATATTACAGATCTGTCTCATTTCAACATTGCATTTAATGTTGTCTTGATATGTTCTGTTGGTCATCGAATCATCGTAAATATACGTAATACTACTTATATGTATATAGTTTGGATACAGTGTGGGCTACATCTTCGCCAATGGTAATCAGTTCAGGACTGCTGTTATTTAGAAAAGTCACTTTTAAACGTTTCACTTCAAATCATTAATGAACGCAATCCCTTTGTAATAAAATGCATACAAAGCTATTTCGAGACATGTATCTAAAACTGATAAATTGCAATTGTGTACCAGCGCAATTATTGAAGACAGGGCGTTTCATTCTCAATCCTTATTCAGTATCGCCCAGCACATAAAGCCTGTTTTCATCAGAGTCAGGCTGAGATACAATCCGTCAGAAGCACGCTATTGCACGCTCGCAGCTTCGTGCGAAGTGCAAATTAACTGTTAGATGTCAGTGGGGAAACTAATTGCATTTCTCGTTGTATGTATGACAGACGGGAATAACGATTTCATCCGGTTATTTTTATTTTTTTATAATTTATTATTTACAGACACAAACCATAATACCGATTTAGAATTGCGACAGTCATAACTTAAAGTTGTGTGTTCCTACGACTTCGTTTCATACGAAAGCTAATGATTATCAATCTTTTTTTCTTTAAACAAATTATTTGCAATACAATCCAACACATATATTTTATGTCCACAATAAGCAATCACACGTTAAATAAACACAAAGACTGAATCCTTAAATCCAGATTGTAAAGGTTTATAAATCAACGACATTACACAGGCTTGCTTAAAAAGAAACAAACCTAGTTAAACCCAATCATTCCATGCTGTAATTAGCTATTAATTTCCTTTTTATTCGTTGTTAATATAGCTTCGCGATGTCTCCAAGTAAACAGGCATATATAAAAGAAATTGCCATTCTGCCATGTTAAAAAGAAAAATGTAACTCAAGAAATTAAATAATCATGCATAATAGCCGATTTTTAAAAAGCGGTTAATTAAATCGATAGACCTTCTGCTATGCATCCTTCAGCTTACTTAGTTTTTGATTTATGATGTGCTGGAATAAATGGGAGAAAGTTGACCATTATCGTTGAGATTGTAGCTCTGAAAGACATCGCATAACTAAGTGAAATGTCTCGTACAACCAAAAATGTGTCAATTTATGGCAACAGTACTTTGTAACATACCCCATTTGTATTTGTTATTGCATTTATTTTAATTAAATAAGTTGTTAATTGCTTTATGTCAATATGGTCGATCTTCAAACCAAGCTGTTTCAATGTATTTATTGAAAGTTTATTTTTCCATATGGATGATCAAAAGTGGTAAATCCAGATTAATTGTAAATTGATGTTTACTATAATGGGACCAAGTGAAGGAAGACACAGGTTTTGTCAATATCAATTTAAACTACATCCTTTGTTGATTTGTTTTTTCTAGGAATGTGCTGTAATTTTAATATTATGATATTATATTTGACACTCTTGTATTACAAAGTTATTTTTTGCACGAAATGGAAGACTGACTATACGAATTGAGACCCGTACATGTTCATATGAAGCGTGAATTACATATCGTCTGGAATACTTGACCCAGGGAACAGTAATAAAAGTTATTCCTGTCATTGACATCTTCATTCATTGATGATTCTGTCCTTAATGTACAAGATGTCTGTTTTTATATCAAAAGACGGCTTCTTGTTAGATCCGGTTAAGACATAATATGTTTATTGATTAATAAAATACCGAGATTAGCTTTAGAAATGGAAAACTGGAGACGAATTTACCGAGAAATGTAACAGAGCAATGTACATCGTGACTGGTATATCCAAGTAGATGTATACATCATGCTATATCGTACAACGTGACTGGTATCTCCAAGTAGATGTATACATCATGCTGTATCGTACAACGTGACTGGTATCTCCAAGTAGATGTATACATCATGCTGTATCGTACTTTAACGTGTCAATTCAAAGGAAATGTTTGCGAGTTGTATATTGTCCATTTGGTAATAGAGACTTCTTTATTTAGAAAGAACACTTTGTGGGGAGACAGCATAAACCTTTCACTTTCCTTTTTTGTAATGTTGTTATATACATTTATGGCAATTGAGAAAATATGAGCTAATGTTTTAGTAATTGTCTCACAATAATTGACTGATTTATTTGATATGTGTTTTTATTCTTTATTTTTTGTTAATCGCATATTCGGAATTCTTTGTCTTTAAAAGCAACGATTTATTTAAAATAACTACTTCCTGGCAATGCAAGTTCACCATTTGGGAAAGCTGTCTTATTCTTAAAGATCAATCGAACAGTAAAATACAACGCGTGTTTTTTAGATAAAAGAATTGCCTGTATTAAATATACACAGAAACGATCGAAACAATGACGGTAAAGAATTTATGGATTTTAGAAGGTTCTTATGCATCTCTTGATTTATCATCTGGACTAGAGAGGAAATTAAAACAACTTGAATGAGAGATCAAACGTCGATGACTTGTATATCCGAACATTCGATTCATTGCCTTCCTCTGTTGACATTGTAATTCATGGATTACGGATTGACCTTAGAGGCATAACATGCAAATTGCGAAAAATGGCATTTGCTCTTACACAACTTATCACACTTCACCTCCAATAATAATAATTATTTTATTGCCTGAAACCATGCTTATGCGTCAAAATATACCAGTGATATATTAATTGCTTCTTCGAAGTTAATGGTGAAATTTAAATATATCAATTCAACTGTTTGCAATATAATGACTTGTTAAAAATATTTATATTATATATTTAGTTACAATGTTCCCAAGACAATATACAAGAAATGTCTTACAAATACCACAAATGTTGATATTGATATTGAAGTATCTCTTTTTACTTCTATGTAATTCAAGAGGATCATCTTAAACCAACTTGAGTCGACCAATTGATTGACAAAATAATAGTAAATTTCTAAAACAATTCTCACACTTTCCCATAGTAATATTTCATATAAAGAAGCGATCTAATTCTACGGACTTAGATATATACGTGAATTGTGACATTCTAATCGAGACATGCAATGATTCAAACTGTTCAATAACCATGTTCAATGCTAGTGTATGTCGCGGATATGTTTATAATTTAATTTTAGCCGCTAATACAAACACGTACATTTAGTTCAATAATAAACTGTGAAACATGTAAATGTATACATGAAACAGTCGACAGAATTTATATCCTCTGCATACTTACTAAAATAAATCTACGTCAAGTCATCTAAGTCAGCTGCGCCATAAAAGCATTGTATGGATAATTGTATTGCCTTAACTTGATCCATATCCCTTGCCATGTATCGAATTTAATCGTTAAATTAAAGTTTGATTCAAGGCATATATTAACCTGATGTTCACAGTGTTTGATTTTAATGTAATTGAGTAATGTGGCTATAAGCAAAATACGATTGACAGTAAATTGAACTTAACTCCCCAGTGGTTGGGGGTAATGAACGGACAACTCTTTTAAACAGATACTTAATGTCTGCTTAATATAAGGATAGAACATCACTGAACTAATGTTACTAATGAGCAAAACGACGTTTTTGATCCTTAGGTGTGGGTTTGTTGGCTGATGTGTGTTTATTTGTTTAGTTAACAGTTACGTCTTCGCACTTATGAAACGAATAATTGTTGAAATATTGGAGGTGATCAAATATTTTGCTGTTTCAGGATTAACGTTTCTTTAAACATGTGAAAATGCTATATGTATTGCGTTTAAATTCATACATAAAGAAAACAAATCAACATAATATCTCAAACAGGATATTGAAACAGTGTGCAACTTATTCTACCTTCAGCAATAATTAAACACTGTCTCAGAATACACTGCAATCCAAATTATAATTAATTGTTTTAATTGTTTGTTTTTTTTCTTATTAAGTTCCCATAAATATCTGTCACTTTTTTGCATTGATATTATGTGAACTAATTGATCTTCTGCGTTTGTACTTTTTGCAAAAACGAAATCATATATACCATACCCAAATTAAACGTAAAAGTTTATCCTTACTGCCTGTAAAATAAGCATGTTTCTTCTTTTCAAAATCGTTGTTTTTTCTCTGTTCATATTTTGTTTTGAAATTTCACTGAATTTACACATTGAATTTATAAATATATATATATGTAATATTGTATCATTGATTTTGTCAAAATAATTATATTTTGACACGTGACATTGTTTGATTTATAAATATATGCATTTAAGACGATGTACATATGTATAAGTCTGAATAAACTGTCTGATCTGTTCTGTTCTGTTCATAATTGTTCTTATTAATTGTTCAGTATACGAAAACAAGAAAAAACAATCAAAAGATCTGTGAGTGATCAATATTCTGTCTTCTTGGAAATACAATTATTATACCTTTCTTGCAAATCTAATCATAATATGCTGCACGTAGGCTGACAGTGTCCTTTGATTTATTTATCAGATACACGTGCTTGAGCACACACAGTGATTATCACACCTTGTTCATTTAAACATGATTATTAACTTGCTCCCCGAAGGACAAACAACACGTGTTAACTCAAGCTTCATTGAAGAACATTTATCATAATATTATTCTTATTTTTTTAAAGAGCTTATATCAAACTTTATTGGTATGTGTTGTAATAGTATGAAAACGTATTTTTGAAGTCACTGTAAAATCATAATTGACGTATTATAATCTGTGTGTGTGCGTGATTGCCTGTGTGGTGTTTTAGCAGTGTTCCAGTCATAATGATGTTTTGTTCGTGTATTCATCCTATAATGTACATTAAACAATACAGACGTGTGCATTAAGAAGACATCAATATCGTGTTCTTGGACAAACCTATTTGGGGAGTTGTCTAATGGTAGTTTCATCGCGTGAGGAATCATACTTGTATTGATATTCCTAATGAAAATGCAGCTGCGTCATAAACGTGTTCGTTACTTATATATGAGCTTCGTTCCGTGAAAAGGGGTTTTAATTCATGTGCGTAAAGTGTCGTCCAAGATTAGCATGTGCAGTCCGCTTTGCTTTTATAATGGACTGCACAGGCTTATCTTGGACGGCACTTTACGCACATGCATTAAATCCCCTTTTCACAGAGCGAGGCTCATAAGTGTATACATGAAGTTCGTGCTGAATAAAAGTGCTCAGCAGACTTTGTTTGAACAACAAAGTGAAACCAATTACTAATATTTAAAGCAAACTCCAAAGTTTCTTCATGATTATCCATTGCAGTATATTCCAGAAATGGCCTTTTAATAAAGATGTTAATCAGATGGAACATTAAAATTAAGTAAACGTTAATTGTGGAATACAGATGAATCATTTTTGATACGTTCAAAATGAAAAGACCGGATTATTTTTAACAATATAATCTATAATTATGTGTCATGTGAAAATATATATAAACGACGCTTACCACAGCAATGTGGATTTTAATTTTGACCTGAATGTATTAATGTATATGATAACATTTTTATCGATAAACATTCTTAATCCAAACACACAATTATAAATAGCATAACTTTCGGAAAGCATCACCCTAAGCGGTATATTTTGTTCCATAGAAATCCATTTTAACCAAATGTACACGATCATTAAAATTCAGTATTCGAGCTTCCTTATTGACAAAAGTAGAAATACCACAACGGCCATTTATTGAAATTAACAGTGACCATAACGTAATGGTGTGTACTGCGAAACAAAAAGCTACACAGACACAAAACATTCATAAAAAGAATAGTATTTAAATGCACTTCTAATTAAGAAAGCTTTACTAACGAGGAAATGAAATGTATTTGAATGCTAGATCCAACGAGCCTAGTGTGTCCAAACGCTTATCGAAAGTTAAGGCTTGCTCTGCTGCATTACATGGCGCATAATACTGGGTTTGGAATTGGCACGATATGAATGCTCGACTAAATTATCACTCATAACAAGTGATTATTTAAGCCTTGTTCTGTCAGAATTGGGCTACATGCATGTGCGTCAAGTGACGTTACATATAAACCTGTGAAGTCCACACATGCTAATCGGGGACGACACTTTCCGCCTAGACTGGATTCTCGATTGGAAGAGGGTTTCTTTTAACGAAACATTCCATAAAAGTAAAAAGTGGATTAAGCCAAGTTTACCAAAAGCAAGGCTCATCTGTATTATACAGAGCGATCCGTATCATTTCAGCTTTGCATAGACATTGTGCGTTAGGTTTTGATGATAATCGAACATTTATTTTCCCATCATCTTTAATATAATGTACTAATATATCTATAGCTGTTCACTAGGTCATGGTCACGCTACATCTCCACCTAGGTTGAATCATTCAGAAATGGTCTTGCTAACTTGTAAAGTGTTCACTAAAGATCACGTTTACACACAATACCTTGTTGGAGTGGATGTATGAGGTATATTAAGACATGCATAGAAAACTGAAAATTGCATTAGAGTACCATTGCATGCTGACAGGTGGTAATGCTCAAAATTCGGAATCATTAATGTCCAGTTTGTAAATCAAGAGTGTACACTCCAGCCGAATCCCGCTATTGCATGTGTGTAGCTTCTGTAGAAGCGCACATTAATGGACAATGTCTTTGCCCCTCAAATAACACCTTATCTGACTGTAGTGATGATGCAAGTGAAGATGACTTGTGTTGCCAGTGCAAACAGTTTCCCCTGGCAGCTGCAAGGCACAGTGCTTCCATAATGTCTGCAATTAAGCACACTGTGACAGTAGAACATAATGCTTCATAAACGCAACACCTACTCTGACGGTTCAATACTAAGTTGAGAAAACCGCTGGAAATTCACAGTGTTGATTCCAAAGCGATTATTGCAAAGCATAAACATTGGTGATATACATACTGAGTTTATTAAGTTTGAGTTTATTGATCGTACTAACAGGCATTATTCGATTGAAGCGTGTGGTGTTTTTGTAAAACTATTGCATTGTCGTATGCAAAGAAAGTGAGCCACGTGCAAAACGTGCTTTACTTTTTATTGCTTAAATAGGGCATTCGGGCGTTTACGGATACATAATATCGTTGAAGTATTATTGCATGACCCGTGGGTTATTTTTAGAGCTTGGAGAACAGGCTTGTTCACAGACAAAATCATTTTTATCAAGAAAGCGTTCAGAAAACGTTAATTGTGAATCATAATTTTCCTCCGCTATTGGGTAATTTCCGCGATTGGCGCCTCGACTGTTTTGAGGTATCATCTTTGAGATGATATACTTTTATAATTCAAGAGGTCCAATATAATCAGTTGTATCAAACTTAGGTGTACATGTGCTTAATGGACCTTTTTTCAGATTGCTGAATCGACTATTTTCACATGTTTCTCACGAATTGCCCATCAAAATATGTATAATACAGGAGCAAAAGAAAACTAAAGAATTTAATTAAAGCGTTTAATGAGATATTCTGCTCATGACCTACATGAAGTAAATCTGTTCATAATTATGCTTATTATAGCAAACAATGACACTCCGGAAATTATGTAAGGAGAGAAATTTATTGTTTCCGTCCACCACGTTTATAACAAAGCACCAAATGTAAACATAAAATGATCAAAACTGGATCACCGAGTTAGAACGGTCAATGCAACTTAAATTACGGTGATATGTTTATAACTTTACATTGACTGCTCATGTAACTAAACACTAATGTAAAACTCCAAACATATACACGGTTATTGGTATAATTTTAACAAATGCTGAAAATTTGTATTCCTTAAAATTTCTCAATTTGTACATGATTCTTTCAAACACAATTCCCGTTCCATAGTCACTCCATTAATCTAGGTCAATCGTCATCTTAGTTAGCCACGCCGAAAAAGCATCGATTGATCAATTTGTATTGATATTTGTTTTGTTTGAACTTGATCAACGTCAAACGTATGCGTATGTTATCGCAAACCAAGTCGTATATGAAAAAGTAGTTTATTGCCGTTCCGTCAACTCGATGCCTACAGCGCTTGATAATGTGGCTTTCATGCAATACACGGAATATTAACCTTAACTCCCCAGTGGCGGAGGCAATTAATGAACAGAGATTTTGAACAGTGAATTAACGTGTGCAAATAATTAGCATATAATTTTAGTGAACGGTCTAGTAACAAACACATACAAGCAATTGGAATAGTTCATGATTGTCGTTTCTTAACAATAGTGAACATGTTATTATAAAATTGCATTTTATCAAAAAGAATATTGGCAAATTTTAAATAATATCTTTTTAAAGAAATGTATATTGTTCAGGCGTATTCTACATGCAGCAAATCGGACACCGTCTCAGCATATACTAGAATCAACATCTCAATGTTTCTAAGTTATTGTTTAGTAAAATGAAACAACAAAGCCACTCGAAAGATCTGTGAGTGGTGATCGATATAGTTTTATGTTCCTTCCATCTGCCCTATATAGTGTTACGTTTGTACTGGTCTTCAATACACTTACCCAGCCATGTAGTATCGTTACAGTTGGTCATCTTACCACAACGTTACTTGTCACCATCAATCAATTTCTGTTGGAACCTTAATTAGAAATGTACGACTCCTTTAGTCATTCCACTTTTGCAATTATACATAGAGTAGTTAAGTGTAATGCATCCAACAGCACTAAGCATGTTTCAATTTATAAGCAACATCATAATCACTAAATATCGATGGCCTTATCTACTGCCGATAAAACACGTTAGTTCGCTTGTATATTGTTGTCATTCTGCAATACCATCATACGACCTTAGCGTGCAATACATACCTACGCATACTTTAATTCATTTGAGAAAAGGTTAAGACTACTAATAATATGAGTATGAATTCGCAAGTCATACAGGTTCTTATATAACTGGACAGTACAATTTTGTCGTCTACATTAAATGTTTTAGACCAGTATGGCCCACTAAAGTGTTCAGTGTTTGTTGTTTCTAGCTGATTATGCTATTTGAATTATTGCATATGGTTATGTGCAGAATGTGACATACGTACAATAATGAGCTAATGGCCGAGAACGCAACGGTCGTATATCATATAGTGAACATGTCAAGTGTTTTTAAATGAAGAGAAATAACGTATTATGATTATTCACATTGTAATATGTGACATACTGGTATAATATCGATAGTTTCCAACAATAAGACTTACCAGAACATTCCTCAACTTTCTTCAGAAGTGTTTCGAGTTTGAGTACGTGGCAATCAATATTTAATCTTACCTTGTTATGAAAATTCGAGTTCAGCGGTTACCACAATTGTATACGTGTTACCTGACTTTCCTCAGCAGATATGGCGAGTTCGATTCATTCGAGACGGGACTGATACGCGGAGAGGCCGATGGCTGGTGAAGGCTTTGTTGGGAACCATGGAAACTGATCCCGTCAGTCTTTAACGAAGACTGAGAGCCTTGCCAGTCTGTGCAAAGTCCAGAAGAAGCCGGATAGTCTCTTTCCATTGAACAAACGATGTCTTATCATATAATACACGAAGTACTAAATGGCATTATGCCTTTGTTTGTTTTCACATTTAGATTAAAAACTCATCGTTATTGCTCATAGATCATTTGTAACAATTCATCAAGTTAATCTTCTTGACTACAATCAATATTCCACTATAAGAAGTACATAACAGAACTGGAAAGCACGATACTATGCCATCGTAAAAAAATAAAAAAAATATTCGCATTATTTATGATTGATTCCACCATGCAGCATCACGCTCTATTTAAATCCACAGATATCCTACATTAAATTCTTCCAACGCAATCAATGCTTAATGCAACGAATGAACCAGAGTTTAAACAGTCCGTGCTTTGACAGTTAAAATATATCGTGTGATTGAGGCAATAGAGTCTGGCAATAGCTCGTGTTAATCGATGGAAGCATACATGCCCATTGCAAAGAGTGTCGCTTCATCAGCTTATCATAAATCTCACAAACAACGTAATTAATGACACCATTTTTGTTACGTTACAATGACAACTTCTATCGGGTAAGGCTCTAAGAAACGTAGATACGATTCATTGTGTGTATGGATTGGGTGGATATATAGGATCTGACATGAGTTGTCATATCATACCATAATTTATTAAACGAGTTCAGGAAATTTGTTAGTAAGCGAGTCTTTGGCGAGCTTACTAACGAATTTCCTGGACGAGTTTAATAAATATGGTATGATATGACAACGAGTGTCAGATCGTTTTATCACATGCTTTTAAACTAAATAAAATACATCTTAATTGACCAAACAAATGCTGATATATCTGATTTACGACGTCATTTCACCAAAAATAAAGCCATGCGATTGGTTAGTTATTGATTCTGTAGGCAATGAAAACGCTTTAAAATGTTGTATTACACATGTGTAGTAAAAAAAAAACGTAATGTCTTTATTACATTGTAAACAAGGTATAGCATTCGATATATTGCTGATATGTTATACCCATAGTATAAACTAAGTATTATTATTATACCATTAATAAAAGCATGTTCTGTAACGTGTATCAACATGAATTGTTTATATATGGTATTTGTTCATCATTACTCTAACCGATTTACTCGTGTTTTGACGTTGTTGTTGTTTTTTTTATTAAAGTTAACTTGTAACTGTATGAGTAGCATAATGAAAACTGTCCTGAAGTCTATTTTACCATTTTAGAGGTTCGTTACAAACCTAACCAACAAAGATGCCTAAAACACAAACAAGGTTTCGAATAAAAAACAAATTGATGCAATACAATCGTTTGCTCTGTCAAGATACAAGATACATACAAGAAACTTTATTTAAAGTTGTTTTTTACAACAGTTTACATTAGCTATCAATGCTATTTTCCGACAAAAACGAAGTCTTAACAACAAGATAAAAAAACACCTAGATAAAAAGAAATGCAGATTATCACATATAATATATGGACAAATAAAATGATTGCTAAGAACAACATCATTATTAAAAGTAATTGACCAGAGTATTTAAATGGATACACAAGACTTTTAAAATATATACCTGAGCATTTTATATTAACACAAGTTATGTACAAACGAATGGGGAACAGAGACTTACAGTATTATAAATAGCATCTGTCTACACACACAAACATAGTTAAACAAGCATGCAGAATAAAAAGAAACATGGACATTTACTGTCAGTCCTGCAGGGCAATACTGGATGTATAGTGATATACGCCAGAGTTGATCTGTTAAAAACGTCAAGGAGAGAAAAACTATTTTAAGACACTGAACAAGAAAAAAGATGCAAAATCATACGATTAAACTATTTCTCAAAACAACTATCACTTTATACCAGGTCTGAGTTAACTGACTGACAATGAATTCATGCAGACAAGCAATGTGTAAAAAGAAAAAAAAGAAATCAAAGCAAACGATAATAGCATGCATGGGCTGCAAAATAAAGGAGAAAAGTTAGCATTGACAAAAACATTAAGAACAAAGGGAGCATTTACAACTGGGGCCGCACCAAGTAATATTAGTATTTACGTAGTTTTCTGACCGTTTGATAAAAGTGATAGAAACGCGAACGCATGGTAGGCCATTCAACAAAGCATTTAAGCAGATCCAATTAATCTCTTGCTTGCAAGGTGCTTGAAAAGGCTAATGTACGCTCGATTAGTACGGCTCAGGTTCTTCATAAAAGTACCCCGGGTACTCTTGTGTATACTACAATGGGCCCCGGGTACGGAAAATACGCTTACAGGCATCAGGCCATACTCCGTGGTACTTTTTTGTATATTGTCCGTTCCCCGGGTACTTTGTAATATACTTAGAGTACCTGGGGTATTTGTAGTAGCACCTGAACCGACTATTACCAATCAAGCCTAATTAACATGATGTTACCACAAAAATACTTTATTATTTTCATTGTAAAGCTAATTTAAGTAAAGTAAAATTGCGTGCGTAGATTTTCTCAGAGCGCACAAAACGACTGCTTAGTATTGTTATGAAACAAATTGCGAAAACCAGAAATGATCATTATGTCTAGCCGCCTTCAAATTTGTTGAAGAGAATAGACACTTCGTTTTAGTGCTAAACAAAGTGTCATAGTCTTCTATTTCCAATTAGGCAACCGGAAATGGTAGAGGCTGCCGTCAGATCTACGGATATCACTGTCTGCTTCGTATCTAAGACAATTGTCCATCGCCCTATGCCAAGTTTCGTTCGTTAATAAATGTAATGGCATATTTGTTGTTATTTTAAAAATTAGAAAGGCTTGGTGTTATTATAAAATATCACACTTTAGTAGTTGCAGATAGCAACAATAATTCTTTATGGATTAACCATCGTGTCAGTTGTTATCATTATAAAACCCGAAATTAAGTTTGGCTAAAATGAATTAAAATCCTTTTTGTTACGAACTATATTATGATTTCCGGTCATTGGCGGAACACAGTGGGGCATTATTATACAACTTACTTCTGCTAAGATCACTCCGTGTGACCAGAAATCAATACAGTCTAATGATTGGCAAAACCATCAAAAACTAAATATAAACTAATAAATTAACATGGATTTGTGATCCTTTAGATGTTTAATTGATGTCACTTCGATAAGAAAGCATATCATACTTTTATAATACTATATTGCTATATCGTTTCTATTGATTTAACTAAGATATTCAAGAAGTGTATCGAGACAGATCGCAATATCGGCTTGGCAACACGATTATAAAACAATACAAGCTTTTCTTCAATTCAACAATTGCTAATATACATCTTTTACATAAATTGGAAACAAACTCGCGGTTCCTTAGTCGAAAGTATTTGAACAAAACATTAAATCCGTGCGCGATCTCGATTGCAATGCCAACAATTCAAAAAAAGCCAAATGAAGTTTAAATAAAAAGAAAAAGGAAATCGGAAAAAAAAATCAAACGAATCTACGACAATGATACAAATATCCTTTTAATAAGAAACTTGCATCGAACTTTTTAAATATATCAACTGTTTAAATGGTTTACCACGATATCTGAGTTTAAGAAGAGTATGTCACTCACAATGCAGATTCTTGGGCTTGCAAACATAATGTATTGCACCCGACCAACCAAGAACGCAAAACAGTTTGTACCGACAACATAGCTTTGGGACATTATGGGATGTTAATAAAAACGTGTAGTTCTTTCTTGAAAACGCGGTCTCTGAATAAGTTCGGTTTGTCTAAAAAGTTAACCAACACAACTACATTATTTTTATTTCACAGAATTTTCAACTGTTTCATTTCTTTAGACTTACTGTAAGTATATAGGAATATTGAAACCCCATTCCAAGCGGTCAGGAAATTGGACATTCAGGAAAACAGAAAAAATCCTCCTCTAACGAGCCTTCTATCGTCCACACTTCACTCGTGCGAACGTGAGCATTAATATGTTCTTTGAAAAGAGCCAATAATGGTTGTGACCGGTCAAGTGCCGCCAGTAGTGCGGGAATAAATCATAATCAATTGGACAAAAGTTCACGACATCAACACAGATTTTCATAGAAACTTATTTCGACATTACATATGGTGCAATTAAGTACATTTATGTACGCGTAGAAACAAAAACATGAAGATTGGCTAATCAATTTATTAATACAGATGAATACAGAATGTATTTGCTGACAATCGTATTAAAACATTAATACAATATCTGAGAAGTGTTTGAGTGTGTCGCATATTCTATATTTTAGGGAAAAGGCATGATACAGGATCGTGTGAAGTGATTTGGTAAAAAATTACCAGTTATAACAGTTTACACTCTCTTCATTGCAAGCTATTTATGTAGCCTTATTTTTTCTCTCCGCTGTGGTCAACACATATTTGTTCGATACGTTCGCCTCAACTGGCAACACAGATTGGCAAATATGTACTTCTGTTGGTGTTTTTTAATTCAATGTTGCTTTAGATTCACACTAATATCTTACGCACATGATGTAATATCACATAAAGTTATATTCCTACTGTTCTACTGTATCCGATCTTATATGTCAGCAATTTGGCACGGGAACTTTCAATGACAGAAAGTCATCTTTGATTTTCTTGAGGTGTTAGGCGATTGTTTCATCGCGTGAGGAATCTTTTTTTTTTCAGAGTAAGTTTGAACTTAGCTTCGAAAATGGGCATTGATGCTTGTCAAAATGTTGTTCGACGTTTCAGTTTTTTTAAGTATTGCATGACATCTTATACTTTTCGTAATGTTCGTTGATATGATCTAAAATATGTGTGATATATTAAGATGCTGGCTTTGAACTCGTTTGAACAAGCTGTTGTTTAACTGATACTTGTATTGCACAATGACTCAGAAAGTAGAAAGTATCTTGGACTCGTAGACATTGAGTAAGTAAATTGTAATGCAGCTTCTCTTTCTTGCCATTTAATTTGAATACTTTGCATCGACCGTTCAAAAGTAGCTACACCATTTTAATCATCGTGTTTTGTATTGTGTTGTGCGTGTTTTAATTCTTTTAGTGAGAAGAAAAAGGTGAAATGTTAATTGCAAACAAACAAAACAATATGGATATGCTCTTTGGTAAATGTAGTAAGATATATTCGTATATAAGTGAGTGATATTCTGTTGAAAGGTGAAGAATACATTATATGGTAAAGCATTCTTAAGAAAGGCCAATGACTTGACAACATTTTAGTAAACAATGCGCTCAAGTTTGTTGCATTCGTCACCAAAAGCATCAACATGTGGCAAATCCTGTTTACAACACCGGCTTTCATGTATATGCCTGAATACAGATTATGCAATTATGTTAACGGTAAAAAGGGAACAATGATCAGGGAAAATGGAATTTTGCATATATATATTTTACAGACAAAATAGCAGACTGAAAAGAACACACAACAGAAACGTTGATGATCGCCTGATGAATTCATGTAAACAGTTTTGCAACAAAATGCTTTCTATGTCGGGTTTTACTATGTCATATTTGAGTATCGCATCAAGAGCAACTTTCTACTAATATGTTTGCTTGTACATCATACTGAGTGTGATCGAAACAGCTTATATTTTATGACATTATCGTGGATCATAAGCGATCATATAAATCATTATGTTCTGTTTCGGTTTGCTGTTAACAGAAAAATAAACAAAAATGTGGACTTTTTAATGGAGATTATTCAAAATCTCATAAACCAATACACATTGAAAAAAAGTTCCTCTAATAAAAAAATGCTGAGAAAAATGGTGAAATAATATATTTTAACGCGATAGTAAATATCCTGTTTATCTTGTACTGGTAATCTCGACTGACTACCAACCATATTGCATAACAAAACAAAAGCGGCACGCAATGTACTGAAATCGTCGCAATTTGAAAAACAAAACAAATCTGATATTCAAATCTAGATCTATAGTGCACCATATTCCGAGCAATGAAAAAGTCAACGTTACATGTTATATGATGCTTTTTCATGTCAATGATTATATATGAATAAAAAAACACATGCACGCTTATACGAATAAATAGAAAGGAAATGATATTCCGATCGATTTACACAACTTTTATAATGGAATATTTCCGATTGTAAAATGACTTTAATGTGAGGTTTTTAGTCTGATGTACATCTTCAGCCGACTTCATAAATCACCCCGATCATTGGATCATGGGCCGTCCGTTCACCGAAGAAACGATACATTGGCGTATGCCCCCCACAGGTACCCATGCATACACCTTATCTGAGCGAAGCACACGTGAGATGAATTGTTTGCTCAAGCAAATTCCAGGTACCGGTGTTGATTTAGTCCACTATTCACACAAATAATTATTTCTACTCTAACGCAGTCAAAATAGATTAATGAATTTGTTTCTAATTTAACCATACTATGCGTTATGTCAAATTACAATATACTAGTAGCTTATTTTATTTAGATAAAAATGCGGTTATAAATGTTTTTATATTGGTGATTAATAACATTGTTAACGATAAACATATACAAGTAGAAAACGTTGTTCGTGATCATGTTTAAGTGCCCTATCCCGTACACAGAAATAAAGAGAACATGTTCTACACGGATTGTGGTTCATGTCTTTCAGGTAAAGCCCTGCTGTTTTTGCCAAATCAGTTGGACTCGGAAATGGAAGTCATTTGCATGAGAGAACAATCATTGGTGCATTATCTAATCAAAGGCTCAATCTCAATATTTGTTTTCAACGAAAAATGCGACTTACCTGACTTTCCTCAGCAAATATGGCGAGTTCGAGTCATTCGAAACGGGACTTAGACGCGGAGAGGCCGATGACTGGTGAAGGCTGTGTTGGGAACCATGGAAACTGATCCCGTCTGTCTTTAACGAGGCCTGAGAGCCTTGCCAATCTGTACTTAGTTCAGAACTAGAAGGATATTCCCTATCCATGTTCACCGCAATATTACCGATGATATTATATTCAATTATATGAAAATTAGCACGTATCTTATTATATCTTCTTTGTTGACTATACCAATTTGTGAACCGACATATGATCAATCCTTACATTTATCTTCAATAAAAAATATAATTAGATTTTTCACTACTGGATAAAAATGCTGAACACTGCTATATGTCTTAAAACGGAATAAACGTATATCCAAATTCTAATTATTTTGCTAATATCCCAATACGCAAACCTTGAACGACAAAAGCTGTGTCCTTCTATATTCCTTATTATCTGCTTCCTCAACAATCAATGCCTCATGGCATGGCTGATTGTGCTTCTAAACGCCACACTGAGAGCGCTCAATTTATACAGTCCGTGCTGTGACATTTCAAAAGATCTGACATTATTGACGCAATCGGAGAGACACTGGACTATAGCACTTGTGAATCCGAATCAAGGAGAGCTAGTGGTCGCGCCATACGTCGATGATAAATCTCAATAAATGAGGCAATTTTTGAGGAAATAACGGCAATTTTAACATTATTGGACAATACAGTGCGAAACATAAAATATGTTCTCCACGTTGAACTTAATTGTAACTGTTCTGAGGATATAACAAAACTTAAGCATGTTTCATATGCTTCTTAACACGTACTCCTGCTTAATTCTAAATGATGTTGAATGAAATATTTCTATAATATTTTGCGAAATATGCTTAAATGAGAATATGCTATGAGCAGTCAAAGTGACTTTAGCATCAATATGAAACATGTCATGCGCTCTTTCGCTCGTTATGAATTAATAGACAGGGCCCCATAGTTTTAATCAAAGTGCTGTGAACATACAAATTGTATTATATGCATTCAATAATAATATTACAATCTTAACAACATAAGTGATGTGGGTCTGTGTGCAAAAATAAACACAGATGATAAAAATAAATCGGCGAAAACCCGAACTGTAAGTCGTATCTTAACGCTTGAAATGCGTACCAGGAAATACAAACTTAATTTTACTATCAGTAGGCATATTATCTAATTTCTAACGCGACTGTGAAGCATATACGTTTCCAGGAATCTATATTTCTTTGAGGAAGTTTCTGGATAAAGTGGATTTGCTTCGATAAAGTTCATATAAGACGTATTTAATCACGAATAATACTGATAGATAGAAGTAGTCATATTTGAAAGATTTCGATGATTTGTCGTAATCACAATAATCCCTGACAAAAAGATATATTTTATGTGTGATAGAACTAGTTATGGACTTAATTGAGTAGACATACCGAATGTCAGATAGTGATCTGACAAAGTGTTGAATTGGCTGAAAATTAATCAAGACGGTGTTGTTTACAAGAAAAATAATAGTTGTTAACACGTCACCAAACACCTATTTATAATATAAATGTTGATTAATAATGTTTTATATGACAGACGGTGGTTGGATTTTTTATTCAAACATTTGCGATGGACGAAAACCTTTTACCGTTAGAAGTTGCTAGTGTCTTCCTTGTGATGATATCAAATGGTGTCGCGAAACAGAATACTTAAATAGTCAAGCCCAGAAAATAGTTAACTCTTTTCTGAGTTACAGGTTTTAAAAACGATACACTCACTTTAAAAATATTCTCTTGTAAATGTTGATTTTCGCTAACACATGGCCAAAAATTATCAAGTATCTGTTGTTATAATAAGATTGGATAATTTTGAAATGCAGTCCAAACGCATGTACATATCTGCAGTAAAATTAAATTTTATTTGTGATAATTGTGTTTATTTTGGTATATTTAACCTAATTATAAAATAAGCATACACATCCATTCAACTGCATATGTGCAAAATTCATATACATGTAGATTTTAAATAAACCAGTGGACGTTGTATGTTTAAAGTTATTAACTTCGTGTTATTTCGCCTCATTTGGTAAGTGACCGTCACAACGACTGTTTTCCGAGTAAGTGCGTAAAACTACAGAACAAAATCAGTAAAGTACTTAATGAAGAGCCCGCAAATTTAGTTTACAAAACAAGATACGAGATGTCAGACGCAACAATTGCAATCAGAAGCTTCTGTGGTGAAGAGCTAAATAGTTACATTTTACCACTAGGCCCCGTGTTTGAATCCCGCGATAAAAAAAACTTTGGTTAATTCCCGTTTTTATATTGATTCTTAAATTACTTCAGATATTTCAAAATATTGTAGTGGTGTTATTAAATACATTGAATGACAAAACAAAGTACGAAAAAGTGTGCACAAGTCCTTGTATTACCCCAGTCAAAATGTCTCGGTGTCTTTAACATTAATAATATAAAACTCTTTTTGAAATCCCAGGTTTATGCGAGTTAGTCCGTCCTAATCTGTGAAGACTCTCGGTACCATGTAATGATATTGTTATGAGCTGGGTTTTAAATCCAAGAAAACTATTTACCTTTTAAAGATATGTGTTTACAGTTACGTTCTTTTGGTCTGGTGTTTTTAGCAAATATAATAAGCAGAATATGCACATGAATCTGATTAAACACCGACCCACTAACATAAAAATCAAACCATGTTTGTTATTTACCATTTTCGACCAAGAATCCTGCAACTGTTATTTCTTGTAAAGTTGACTTGAAAACGGTCCGCTCGGAAACACACTTTCAATTAAATTATCTATGTTGAACACTGAATGTTTATGGTTTAAAATAACTCTCCATGAAAGTTGAGTACACATATTTCGCTAATCCATGCATGTCAAATGAATATCTTCACTAGTTAAATTGTTATTTGTTTTTGTTTTTTCACTGAAAATTGTGCTGTCAATTTTCATTGTCTGCCATCTTGAGAAAACTGCATTACTCTACTACACAGACGCTTATTTTTAGACATTAAGAAAGATTTTGAGATATTATTAGCAGTTAATGTATACATGTATCTAAAGTTATAGTCTGCTCTATCCATTTGTGAGCTTTTAAAGTCTATTTTGATCATTAAGTTGGTATCTAAGTGACATTCTATACTTGTCCACATTCAGTTGTTTAGACCAATTAGATTGCAGTGGTGGACCGTTTTTGTCCACTGTGGTGGACGGTTTCGTCCACCAGTGGACAGGTTTTGTCCACAGTGGACAGATTCTGGCCACCAGGAGAACGTCGGGTATATAAAGGTGGACAGTTTTTGGCCTACAAGCTCATTCCAGTCAGAACACTCAAACAAGCAACATCTATGTCGATTTTTCCTTAAATAAATAACTTCCATAATAATGTAAAGTGGCTTTCAAGTGTTAATTTACTAAATATGAAATATTTATAGAGCTTGAAAATAGTAATTGTGTTATATTCAACTAGTCTTGTGAAATTCAAGTGATGCATTGTTCTACTCACATTCTATATGGACAACTGCTATTGAAACATAATATTATTATTAAACTTCTGTATGACTATTCTTACGCTACCAAATTGAAGAATAAAACTTGAAGAAAATGTTAACTGGACTTAGTGTTGTGAATTTCGACGTTAGCGTAGTGCGTAGCGCCTACGGAGCGCAACAATATTGTTTGTTTCACTATGAATGAATTATAAAATATTCATCATGTTCACATACTTAAGAATAATAATAATAAATATATTATATATGAAAACATCTTTCTGAATATTATTATGTATTATTATCTCCCTGTATTTAAAGTGAATTTCCTCCCTTTAAAATGTTGTTTCTCATATTTAACATACTTATTTTTTTATATATAGTATTGATTTCAACAATATTATAACTATTTTCTTATGTTGACCTACAATAAATATATAGTTGTAACAAAATAAAGTTTATATAATTACTTACAAAAACTTCATTTAACAATGGAGTTTTAAGTCGGCGGAGTAACTTTGTCAGTTTAAGGGCAACCAGACATGAATTATCTTATAATTGTCTACCAGTGCCAGGTAAATTAGACCTACTTTGGCTCAAGTTAAATATTTTCCCCTGAAAGGTCACAGGTGCAGATCGGCACATAATGTAGTAGTGACGACCTGTAAATAAACTCTGAATTACACTAACACGGAGTTTTATGTCGGCCTTCCCATAAGTTTGGGCAAGGTAATCAGGTTGACCAGTTTTATGAAAAAGAAAAAAAATCAGGTTGATCCTGATGACTAATATAGTATACTGATAGTACTACTATCATATATTTTTCAGGATTTATTAGTCTGATACATATTATTTAGTCTGGACCTATTAGATAAAATAAATACGAGTTTACGATCATTTGCGTTTTGTTCTATAATACAACCTTCTTCAAGGTGAATAAGAACCCGAGCACGAAACGATCCTATCACAATTGCCTGTGTGGGCAATATGAACTCTTTTGGGCTCGATTACTTTCGCTTACAAATTATGTGCTATATTTTATTCATACGTCTATGCAATAACGGATATGTGTAGACGAAACTTGGTCGCCGTTGCAATTGAAGCTGTGACTTTAAAATTTTCGGTAAAAATCAAATATTTTGCAAGTTTTCAATTGAGGATACTTTATAGAAAATGTCTTGGATCAAGGTTTGCATTTTCCTTCTGCTGCTTTTTATTCCTTTAAAAATAACTTATGCGTATAAATGGTATTTTTGTTCTGGTGTTCTGAGGAATGATAGCAACACTTGAATGATTATACTATTATTTTCTTTATTGCACATTTTGCATCTTAATTCCGATTATGAATGCATATATTATGCATTTATTTGTAAATATATGCCAAATTATTCATGCAGTATCAAAACGAATTTTTTCTAGAGGGAAATTTGAATATAAATGTTTCAGACGAAATGGAGGATAATATTGAACTTGGAATGTCTGAAAATCCTTAATTGTTATTTTATTTTTCTCAAACATTGACTTGAGATGCATCTCTGTAGAATATTTCGGATTTTAAGTAAACCTTTGCGACAAAAAGTTATAATGGAAACGCATTGTCATACACAAGTTTGTAAATTATTGAATGTCTCAAAATTGAATGTTGAATTTTCCACACAAAAAAAAGAATACTTGACACATTTAAATACGCAAGGATAATGTTTATTTTGATTTCACAGAATGTGTGTGGAAAAAAAGCAACTCATGCACTAGTAATCCCATGTTAATTTTATATGTTCACAAAGTTTTGTTTCACTTTATCATTTTTTTTTTAAACAAAAAAGTAAGGTTTTCACACAAACACACACACACGCACGCACATTGCCGAAGGCTGATTTTAATGTTTCAGAGGACATAACAGGTAATTTACTCCGCCAGTCATTATGTAGCGCAATGTGAATGCATACGTCTACAGAAATGTTGTTTGAGGCCAGTTATCTTGTCCTTGCCATGACATGTTGAGGACTCACCTCATTATACGTGTTAACCCCCTTAGACACTGCAGGAACTTTGTATAGCTGCATTTAAGGAATGGGAAAACATTCTAAGGAAGAAATCGCCTGAACAATAAACTCGATGAGCAGCCAATGTGTGGCATGGGAAATGCAAATGGTGGTCACACACGATAGTTACCTCTGTACGTTTGAAATTAGCATCTTTGTGTGTGTAAAACCGCATTTTCTAAATAAATAATTTGCATTAAAAACTTATTCAAAATATTACATAAACAAGTGAAAACTGGGACAAGAATTGCCTTTCAAAACCTTTCAAATTCTGAGAAATCGAAATAAACATTACCCGTGCTTTTTAATGGGATAAGTATGTATTGTCAAAGGCAATCGTTCTAAGTGAAGCCTCAGTCCGTTTTTACTAAAGGAAATGTAATATTTAGAACAACGTATGAACATAAAAAACAAGCTTTGTAATTTGGTCTTTTACAGAGAGTAGTGGTACTTATTCCTTAAAGAAACTGCATGACGACGATAACAATACAGTCGATCACCGTTATGTTCAACATCCGTCAATCGAATTACGAATTTCGAAGTATTCTGTTGGTCCCAATTTTGCCTTACATGTTTTTAATAGAAATGAAATCTCTAATTCAAACTCCGCTTTTTTAATAATTGCTAGCTATTTCGAATCAATTTATCCAGTCCCATTTCATACGTTTTTATCAACTATTAATTTGAAGTGTTTATCTGCAAGTTCAAGGTCTAATTTCATCCCTATTGCTACTTGCAATAGCTGTTCTCGCCTCTTGATTTCACAAGTTTGTTTTTTCATTTATGTGTAACAAGGAATTGATTTTAACAGCTGGCAAAAAAAAATCGCTGTCATTTCTTGTTATTTTACGCAATTAGTTTAACCTAATTACATTAAAAATGTAATATCAATAAGGATTTAGAGGTTGAACAATACAAATAATTGTATAGGCATTTCCTTATAAGTCTTACAAAGATTACACAAAAATGTTTCTTTCGAATAATCGTTTTTTTGAAGAATTGTTTTCGGTCTCGGATATAACGAGCTTTGACTTTATTAAATTATTTTTTGCTCATCTCTCAAGCTTTTAAATTAAAGACGGGGTTAGTTAATACGTGTTTTTGTATCACTTCATAGTGCATCAGAAAGATGTAAAATGTTATGTTGGTTTGTATGCAGCCATTGAATGGTTAAATAGTGATTGATTTAAATTATATTTACTTTTAATGCTATTTTTATTGAATAATGATGATATGATGACCTTTGTTATTAACAGTTGAATATTTTGCCAAGGCGGTAACCCCAGGTTTATTGTTCATTTTGTGTGTGGGAGGTGTTCTTTTGTGCCGTGTCTAGTTTGTTTTAGATGTGTCACACAGAATTGCATTTGGGCACTTGTCATAAATAAAGTATCACGTGCTTATATTTGTATAATATTTTGCATTAATAACTTACGAGCTTTTATTTATTTATTTGAAAACAGTTACAACATGACACGAAAAATCACATATTATGTACGATTCATTGTGCATAACAAAAACATCGCACTTGATCTTTTACACTCCCGACATGTTTTACAAGACAAAAGGTGAACATTCTTAGTCCAAATTAGTTTTAGTAGTATCCTTACAAAAACCAATCAAACAAAAGTAAATGCCAAATATTGTAAGTAACCTAAATCCGCCATTGTGAATTTTTCCAAATTTCGTTGTCATGCTGTACTCCTACCACATGGAAAAATTCTATTGACAATCAGTTCAACAAATAACTTAGATTTATATTACGAATGTATACATTTTCATAATTGCCGATTACATTAACCATGGCTGTTTCCTGAATTAATTTAGCAACCTGGACCAAATAGTAGGCAAACGATGTCTGTCGGTCAATCTGCTGGCGTTGGTGTAAGATACGAGAACCGCATTAACATTCAGGACTTTATTAATAATTCTGACAGCAGTATATCAGAAATATGTCGAACTTATACAGCTTGGCATTCGGTTTTATATCAATATAATATTCTCTTTTCATTGAATTGAATACTCAAACTGCATGAATTTAAGTATTAATCATAAGAAGGATTAGTTCAATTTTTATTCTTAATTTTGATACAAAATTCATCAAACTGATATGCTATAAATACAATATGCGACATGTACAGTATATATTGCTAGTATTATGTATGTGAGTGCCGTTCAATATTGCAAAGGACTCGACTCCGTGTGCATGGAGATTAGAACATATTGCATGACGAAAATGTGTGATATTGACTGTGAGTCGGTACACTAAAATAGGATGTACAATGCGAACAATGAAAATTAATATCGACACAAGGATAATCCAGTGTGATGAGATGATAATACTAACACTGTGTATCGGTCAAGTTTGTATGGTCAAATAATTACAACTTATTTCAAGTTCACGTTAATACTGTATTCTGATTGATAAATCAGATCCCGTGACCGGTTAATGCAAATAAGGCGTGATTTCCCCTAAAGTGCATATACTGTTGAAATGCAGAACAAATGCTATTCAATGTTTAAGACAAGTATTGTGTCAAACTAATTGCACACTTTAATTCATCAATATGCATCAAATGTACAGATTTGCTTATATTTATTTCATGACCGTAACACAAGGTTTTTATGTGTATGGCATGAAGGAAAACAACGTTAAAAACATATTAAAACAAATAATAATGTAGATCTAACAATCTTATTTATATAATGTATTGTTCATAGAGTTTTTGTAAGGCATTACTATAAACAACAAGAGCCACAAACAAAATTTAAGACAATTTGAAACAAAGCTTTCGAAGCAACAAAATGTCATGGATGAGTCTCATATCTGCTCTCAAAGTTGGGTTTAACCGTGCTCTAAGAACGGTCGATTCAGTAGACAACCTCAAAGATATCTAAAGCCTTTCCAACTTTCCGAGATATTATGTCAAGAAGTCTGAACCAATCTGAAATCGATTGCAAATATTGCGTGCAAACAATGCAACATGATTGATTATTTGAACTGTTTCTTTTTGCTTAGGTGTCAGGTTCAAATCATATGGAAGGCAAAAATTATTATTTAACTCTTTTTGATGCTAAAATAATTAAATTTGATTATTCCAAATGCTATATATTTGTTATTGAATAAACTAAATGGCATGTTTGAAAATGCGAAAATCCACGGAATCCGTTAACAAGTACACTAAATTGCAAAATGTATAATTTTGTAAAAATTAAACGTATGAATGTGTATCGTATAGTGAAAATGTCAAATATAATAAAATAAAGTGAAGGAATATTAGCTAGGATTATTCACATTTAGCATTTATACTTCGTGTCTAACAAATAAGTATACCGGTACTTTTGAGACATCGAATTCAAGTTCAAGCGATTGTTTGTCTTCATATATGTTTTGCCTAAAATATATGGTTTCACTTGAAAGTTTATATACGTACATGTATTTATAAATTAAAACACTCACACATTAGTTAAAGCGCGGTACGAGTAATTTTCTGCGATAGAACCCAGTGAACACAGTAAATTGATATACATATCAGTTAGTTAACACGCAAGGTAAGTTAAGCTCGAGTCAACGGTAAAGACGTGTGTATCGGTTAAAGACAATTGCAACCATAAGTTTATATTCAACAAGACTTACCTGACTTCAATACGGCACGTCCGAGTCCATTGTAACCAAAACTTGTTTCTACAATGCGACTTACCTGACTTTCCTCAGCAGGTATGGCGAGTTCGAGTCATTCGGGACGGGACTGAGACGCGGAGAGGCCGATGACTGGTGGAGGCTTTGTTGGGAGCCATGGAAACCGATCCCGTCAATCTTTAACGAAACCTGAGAGCCTTGCCAATCTGCACTTAGTTCAGAACTAGAAGGATATTTCCTTTCCATGTTCATAACAATATTACAACTATATTATATTCAAAGTGTATGAAAATGAGCACGTGTATTTATCTTGGTATATCTTTCTTGCTTTCAATACCAATTTGTAGCATTGATATATGGTCAAGTCATAACGTTTATCTTCTATACAAAATATAATTCGATATAAGCACTACTGGATAAAATTGCGACCCATTGTGCAATGTCTCAAATTGGAAGAAACGTATATCCAAATTCTCATTATTTTGCTTATTCCCCAATAGGCAAATCTTGAGCGACAAAATCTGTGCTAATGTCCTGCTATATTCATCATGTTCTGCTTCCTCCACAATCAATGCCTCGTGGAATGGATCATTGTGATTCTAAATACCACACTGAGAGCGCTCAATTTTTACAGTCCGTTCTGTGACAGTTAAAACGATCTGACATTATTGACGCAATCGGAGAGACTCTGGTCCATAGCACGTCTGAATCTAAATGAAGGACAGCTTACTGGTTGCGCCATTAGTCGATGATACATCTCAATTAATGAGGCAATTGTGAGGAAATAACGGCAATTTTAACTTTACCTGACAATACAGTGCGGACCATAACATATGTTCTCCACGTTGAACTTAATTGTAATTTTTCTGAGGATGCAACACAACTAAAGCATGTTTCATGCTGATGCTTAAGTCACTTTGCTCACAGTGTATCTGCATGTAAGTATATTTTGTAAAATACTATATTAATATTAAATACAAACTCGTAAAGAATTTAGCAGGGGTATGTTTATAGAAACCGTTTTCGAAACGATAATGATGTTCGAATCATTGGCACTCTCTTGCCCGTGATAGTTTATTTGACAATGTCTCATATGTTTTATCAAAGTGCAATGAAAATATTATTTGTAGTTTAAACATTTAGTGAGTTAATTGCAGTCTTAATAACAAACGTAGCGTGTATTGGGTCTTTGGGGAAAACAGATGATAAAGATATTTCCGCGAAAAGCAGAACTGAAGTCATATCTTGACGCTTAAAAGGTGTACCAGGAAACACAAACTTAATTTTATTTCAAAGCAAATTGGCACATTTAATCATTTTTAACGCGACTATAGAAATAGTAAAGGCTGCCCTTATATCCCTTGATGGAATTGTTTCATTACCTCTGATACTAGCACATCATCCTTGGAGAAACCTCGTTATCTGATGGACTGCTTTCACAACTTATTATTCAAATTAGCTGTGAAACATATACGTTTCCATGAATGTTTATTTCCTTGAGAAAGTTTCTGGAGAAATTGGATTTGCCCGGATTATGTTCATATAAGACATATTAAATCACTGATAATACCGGCAGAAATAGTCATATTTAACAGATTTCGATGATTTGTCGTAATCGCAATTATCATTGGCAAGTAGATATATTTTATGTGTTATCTGAACTAGTTATGGAATTACTTCAATAGACACACCGAGTGTCAGATATTGCTCTGACAGAGTGTTGACTTGGCTGACATTTAACTGGTTATGAGGCATTCCTTATATATTGAACAAGTAACCAAACACCTATTAATAATATAAATGTTGATATATATATATAAACATAAATGCTATTAAATTTATAGAAGGTCGATGGAAAACGAAGAATGTATTCGCTGACAATCGTTTTTAAACATTGTTGAGATGTGTTTGAGTGTGTCGCATATTGTATATTTTAAGGAAAACGTGTTAGAAAGGAACATGTGAAGGATCTGGTCAACAACTGACAGGCAATCACAGTTTACACTCTCCGGATTGCATGCTAATTATGTAGTCCTATATGTGTTTTCGGTTGTGTTCCACAAATATTTTATTCCGTTGTGTGCCCCGCAACTGGCAAAAACAAACACATTCGCCAATATCTACTTATGTTGTTTTTGTTTTTTCAATTCAATGCTTCTCTAGATTCACACTAATATCTTACGGACATGGTAGAATATCTCATTACGTTATATTCATCCTGTTTCGGATCATATTATGTAAATAACTTGGTACAAAGCTTTCATGGACACAAAGTCATCATTGATTTCTTGAAATAAAAATCTTAAGTTGGAGGTGTTCAGAGATTGTTTCATCGCGCGAGGAATCTTTTTCAGAGAAAGTTCGAAACATGCTTCAGAAATTGGAAATGATACTTGTCATGTCAACATGTTGTTCGTTATTTCAGATTTGCTAATTATTGTATGGCATCTAATACTTATCGTCATTGTCGTTTATATGATCTGAATATGCGTTATAAATTAAGATGATGACTTTGCAATGACTGTTCGAAAGCAGCTACACAAATTTAATTATCGTTATTTGTGTTGTGTTTTGCGTGTTGTAATTGTTGTAATTCGTTTATTTCAAAAAACAAAGGTTAATGGTTTATTGCACAGAACAAAACATATGACAACAGAGGTTGAAAGCAATTAATAACAAGAGCTGTCAGAAGACAGCGCGCTCGACTATTCAAGTGCTTGACAGTATAAAGTAAGCCATCATGGGGACATTGTTCATATTCAATAAGGTCAAGGTAATATAGTCATATTCTAACTGGAAGAGGACCATAATTGAAACATATTGATCGCTTATGTTTTAAAGAAGTGGTACATTATAGACGATTCTGAGTTCAGGTATATTTTCCACAATCTATTGAACATTTGTAAAGACATAAAACAAACTAATAAGATTATATTTCAAGTTTGATAGCAATAGCTTGGGTGGGATGGTTGGACGGTCTTTCAAAAAAAAAAAAATATATATTTTTTACCATTTAAAAAAATAATAAATGAGGAAACAAAAAAAAAATGGGGGGGGGATTTCTGGGGTGGGGCGTGTGGGATGGTTTGGGTGAAGTCCATTGTGGTATGTCAGGTAAGTGTTGTTTTGTCAAAGTATGAATCAAATCTGATCCTAAATAAAGAAGTTATGGCAATTTAATCAAAATTTATTAATTTGACCTTGAGATTCAAGGTCAAAGGTCAAGGTCAAATTCAACTTGCCAGGTACAGTACCCTCATGATAGTAAGAAAGTATTTGAAGTTTGAAAGCAATAGCCTTGATACTTTAGAAGTAAAGTGGATGTAAACACAAAATTTAACAAAATATTCAAAGTTACTAAGTGGAAAAAGGGCCATAATTCTTACAAAATGCTTGTTACAGTTGTCTGCTCTTTTTAATAGATTGGGGTCATGTTGATAAAGAAGTATGCGAAATATGAAAGCGATATGTTAAGGGACAAAGAAAATATTTGAGGTGGTAGGCAAACTTTAACAAAGATTTATCAATAATATGCATATTCTAAGTGGAAAAAGGGGCCATAATACTTACAAAATGCTTGTTACAGTTGTCTGCTCTTGTTTATAGATTGGGGTCATGTTGGTAAAGAAGTATGCAAAATATGAAAGCAATATGTCAAGGAACTAAGAAAATATTTGAGGTGGTACGCAAACTTTAACAAAGATTTATCAATTATATGCATATTCTAAATGGAAAAAGGGGCCATAATTCTTACAAAATCCTTGTTACAGTTGTCTGCTATTGTTTAAAGATTGGGGTCATGTTGGTAAAGAAGAATGCAAAATATAAAAGCAATATGTCAAAGGACAAATATTTGAGGTGGTACGCAAACTTTAACATGCCAACGCTCACGCTCACGCCGACGCCGGGGTATATATATATAGTCGAGCTAAAAAAAATGTAAAGATTGCCTGATAAATTATCGTAAACAGTTTGGCAAAACATGGAATTAAAACTAAATTCTAAATATATGTGTTTAACTATGACATATTTTAGTAACTCTTCAAGTGCAACTTTCTACAAATATGTTCGCAGGAACGCCATAATGAGGGGAATTGAAACGTTAACAGCTTATATTTTATCACATTTATTTTTATCATAAGCGATTCTATATCCCATTTTGTCATGTGTGACGTGTCTGTAGTTGTTGTTTTTTAACACAGTTGTAGACGTTATCGTTCAGATTAATCCAACATCGCATAAACTAATGCATAGTGAAAAGTAGTTCTTCTAAAATTCCCAGAGAAATGGTAAAGTCATATATTTTGACGTGATGGTAAATATCGTGTTATCTTTTACTGGTACGCTCGACTAACTACCACTTTGCATGAAATAAAAAAAGAACGCGCAATTAATGGAAATATTTTCAATTTGAACAGATCAAATCTAGATTGATAGAGAAGCATATTCCAAACAGTTAAATAGTCATTTTTGCATTTTACATGATGCTTTCTATGTCAATGATTGTTGATCACTAAAAGAATCACATGCACGCCACCACTAATAATGGGAAAGGAAAGGACATTGAGATCGATTCACACAACTTGTATATTTATGGAATATTATCGATTGCAGAATGATTTGTATATGAGTTTTTCGTCTGCTGTTGATTTACAATACATCTTCAACCGAAATTATATTAAACCCCCGATCACTCGGTCATAGGCCTTCCGTTGAATCTCGGCGCAGTGGGAAGCCACGGCACATTGGCTTATTCCCTTAATAGTTTTTCTCTTTAACTTTTTTGAGATTCCCAATCTTAATTTAACATTCTTTTTTACTTGTTTTTACATTTGTTATTCAGCGAATAATAGCAAATCAACCAAAAATCATGGAAAATTTAATAGTAAATTTAGTAAATATGATAGTTGGCATATCGGGCAATCTTTTATCATGGTTACAGGACTATCTCAATGACTGAAGACAGTGTGTTGTCATTTCCGATTGTAAATCGGACTCACTGCCTATCAACGCTGGTGTTCCCCAAGGGTCCATATTAGGGCCTCTCCTTTTTCTTGTGTACATAAACGACATTGTGCGAGATATTCACTGACCAGTGCGCCTGTTTGCAGACGATACTGCGCTTTACAGTAGTGAAATAAGGTCACTTCCAACAGCCTTGCTGTTGGGCTAGCTCTTTAGCGACGTGGTTAGAATGTCTGACTACCACTCTGGAGATCGTGGGTTCAATCCCCGGTCTGAGTCCAATTTATAAAGAAATTAATCAAAAGGGTAGGATATCTTGCAAATATACAATAGATAATATAGGAATAACCCAATGAAAAATTCGCCATGTGGGTATGATGCAATCAACTCATGATGTCATTCAGCTCTGTGTAAACTCAAACAAGGACTCGAGTGTGTTGACATTTAAAACATTGGACTTAAAGAAGAGTTTCTGTGTTTTATTATCAGAGGGACATAAATAATAATTATCAGAACCATTTGTGTTCGTTTTTAAGATTGGTCATGGTATGATGTGCATAAAGATTTGCTTGTTATTCACCAGCACATGTGAACTATGTGTGCGTTCTCTGTAGAAAGTATTGGTTGTTCATGCTACGTTATACTTCAGGGCGGGGAAGGCGCTGACCAATTGCAGCTTAAGAATAACCATCAAGACTTACGGTGAAATAACTCTTATTTAAATTGATATTTAGAACTGAAACTTTATTGTTTGGGGTCGGTGTAGTAAATGAAGTAAACGTCTTGAGAAATTTAATAATAAATTTATGAAATATGATCGAATACAAAAAAAAATGTTTAGGGCCGGTTCAAAAAGTAGGGTTGGTAAGGTAAGTGGAAGCTAACAAATGTTGTACGCCTTACCTTAAAATACAGAAATTTTCGGACTTGCATAACAATTAATGTGTAGACAGTTAGCACTGCTCTGAATAGCTGGAAGAACATTTAACACAAAACAATTTCAAAACGTATTGTATGCTATTATAAAATCTCAAAATTTATTAAAGGGACATGTTCACAAAATGTCGAAATGACAATTTTCCAACTTTTTGTCACATATTGAAAAACATAGAACAACACTGTACATCACGGAGCGAAATAATATTAATGATGTAGTCTCGTACTGAAAATACAAGTTAGTTAAGAGTGCTTCTGTTTTTGTCATTTTGTGACAATACGGATTACTTATATTAAATATATCATGCTTAACGTAATGAAAAAGACTAGATTAATAAGTGGATTAAGCTTTTTCATTCAAAAGTCAGTGGTTCCAGTCCAGGTGGGGTAAACTTTTTTCTTTCTAAAATTATATTCTTGTTATGTACCTGAGCTATTTAGTATCGATGTTTACATTTATTAATTTAAAGCATTTAATGAATAACTTTGAAAATGCCAATATCTATCTTTAAAGGGGTTCCGAAGAATCGTCCTATAATTGTATTAAACTTTGGAAGGAATTGCGGAGTACACAAACCATAATTATTTCTATGATTTTAAAAATTTTTAATACGTTTTGTTTATTTTTCTTAGGAAAAGCATACGTTTTGTTTATTTTTCTTAGGAAAAGCATAAGTATATTAATATTTTGTCTTTGTTGTTAATTCTTTGATGATAAAACATTGTTATCAGTAAATTGTGAAATTCGTGGAGCCACTGAACGTATTGCAGGGTTAGCTAGGATTGTTTAGCATGTAGTAAAAATGTCATATATATTATAATACAGTAAAGGGACATTAGCTCCGACTATTTACGTTCATCATGAATACTTCGCGTCTATAAATTGGGTTTATATTTTCAAACATTTAATTAAATTTCATGAGATATTGTTCTGAATATAAATTTATGTTTTCTATGAAAAATATCGTTTAACATACAAGGTTAAATACGTCTTTTGTATTTTTAACTCTCAGACACTTGACTGACAGCGTGGAACGTGTATAATTATAATTATTATTTTTTAAATATATATAATGCCCATCTGTTGTATATTCTTCATTATTAAATGTATTTATAACATTTAAGTTATACATTGCTGTTAACACAATCTCGTCAATTGATATAACAGTTAGTAATCACGCCACCTATTTATCTTTTGCTGAAGGTAAGCTAAGCTCGAGTCAACGGTAATAGTTGGTGTATCGACATTGGTCCTACTTGACTGTCTTTCATAGGTTTACCGAGTTTAAGACGATGGAAACCATTAGTTTATATTCAACGAGACATTCCTGACTAAGGTATATCAAGTGCGAGTCAATTGTAACCAAAACTTTATTCTATAATCCGATTTACCTGATTAGGTACGCCAAGTGCGAGTCGAATGTAACCAAAACCTGTTTCTACAATGTGACTTACCTGACTTTCTTCAGCAGGTATGGCGAGTTCGAGTCATTCGAGACGGGACTGAGACGCGGAGAGGCCGATGACTGGTGGAGGTTTTGCTGGGAACCATGGAAACTGATCCCTTCAATTTTTAACGACGTCTGAGAACCTTGCGAATCTGCACTTTGTTCAGAACTAGAAGGATATTCCCTTTCCATATTCGTCACAATATTACAATGATATTATCTTCAAATTGTATGAAAATGAGCACGTGTATTTATCTCATTATATCTTTCTTGCTTAAAATACCGATTTGTAACACNCAGTGAATGTAAGGTATGTCATGTTTCTACTTGCAAGAGAATCAAATCCTATAATCATGGCCAATATATCATAAAGATTTTGCTATTAAATTTCCAAACTTCATTTATGTTATTATTGTTCCTAACATTCAAATATTTTCTTTATAGTACCCTTATTATTATAATATAAGATTTATCATTAATTACCATTGTATAACATAATATTTATGTTATAAGAATAAACAATACGCATATGCTTCGTTACAGTTCCAGTCCAGGTGGGGTAAACTTTTATGTACCTGAGTTTTTTAGTATCGATGTGAACATTTATTAATTTTAAGCATTTACTGAATAACTTTGAAAATGCCAATATCTATCTAAAGGGGTTCCGAAGAATCGTCCTATAATGGTATTAAACTTTGGAAGGAAGTGCGGAGTACAAAAACCATAATTATTTCTATGATTTTATAAATTTAATACGTTTTGTTTATTTTTCTTAGGAAAAGCATACGTATATAAATATTTTGTCTTTGTTGTTAATTCTTTGATGATAAAACATTGTTATCAGTAAATTGTGAAATTCGTGGAGCCACTGAACGTATTGCAGAGTTAGCTAGGATTGTTTAGCATGTAGTAAAAATGTCATATATATTATAATACAGTAAAGGGACATTAGCTCCGATTATTCACGTTCATCATGAATACTTCGCGTCTATAAATTGGGTTTATATTTTCAAACATTTAATTCAATTTCATGAGATGTTGTTCTGAATATAAATTTATATTTTCTCTGAAAGATATCGTTTAACATACAAGGTTAAATACGTCTTTTGTTTTTTCTAACTCTCAGACACTTTACTGACAGCGGGGAACGTGTATAATTATAATTATTATTTTTTTAAATATATATAATGTCCATCTGTTGTATATTCTTCATTATTAAATGTATTTATAACATTTAAGTTATACATTGCTGTAAACACAATCTCGTCAATTGATAGAACAGTTAGCAATCACGCCACCTATTTATCTTTTGCTGAAGGTAAGCTAAGCTCGAGTCAACGGTAATAGTTGGTGTATCGACATTGGTCCTACTTGACTGTCTTTCATAGGTTTACCGAGTTTAAGACGATGGAAACCATTAGTTTATATTCAACGAGACATTCCTGACTAAGGTATATCAAGTGCGAGTCAATTGTAACCAAAACTTTATTCTATAATCCGATTTACCTGATTAGGTACGCCAAGTGCGAGTCGAATGTAACCAAAACCTGTTTCTACAATGTGACTTACCTGACTTTCTTCAGCAGGTATGGCGAGTTCGAGTCATTCGAGACGGGACTGAGACGCGGAGAGGCCGATGACTGGTGGAGGTTTTGCTGGGAACCATGGAAACTGATCCCTTCAATTTTTAACGACGTCTGAGAACCTTGCGAATCTGCACTTTGTTCAGAACTAGAAGGATATTCCCTTTCCATATTCGTCACAATATTACAATGATATTATCTTCAAATTGTATGAAAATGAGCACGTGTATTTATCTCATTATATCTTTCTTGCTTAAAATACCGATTTGTAACACTGATATATGGTCAAGTATTTACGTTTATTTTCTATAGAAAATATCATTCAATATTTGCACTCATAGATAAAATTGCTTTACACTATAAAATGTCTGAAATCCGAAGAAAAGTGCATGTATATCCATATTCTCATTATTTTGCTTATACCCCAATACGCACATCTTTAGCGACACAGTGTTTATATCCTGCTATATTCCTCATTATCTGCTTCCTTCACAATCAATGCCGCGTGGAATGGCTGATTGTGCTTCAAGACTTTACGTTGACAGCGCTCAATTTATACAGTCCGTGCTGTGACAGTTAAACAGATCTGACATAATTGACGCAATCGGAGAGACACTGGTCCACAGCACGTGTGGTTGGTCCACAGCACGTGTGGTCGCGCCATTAGTCGATGATAAATCTCAATTAATGAGACAATTGTGAGGAAATATGAGGCAATTTTAGTATTACCTGACAATACAGTGCGGACCATAAAATAATGTTCTCCACGTTGAATTTAATTGTAAATTTCTGAAGATAGAACAAAACTTAAGCATTCATGCTGATACTTTAGTCACTTTGACTGCTCACAGTGTATTCGCATGTAAGTATATTTCGTAAACTACTCAAAACAAAATCATATACGTTTAAGCAGGGCGACGTGTATATAAGCAGTTTATGAAACGATAATGCTGTTCAAACCATGTGCACTGTCTCGTCCGTGATAAGTTAACAGAAGGTAATGCACCTTTTTCAAAGTGCAATTAAAATACTATTTGAAGTATATATATTCAATGAGTTTAACGTAGTTTTAATAACAAACGAGACGTGCAATGGGCAATTTGTCAAAAAAGGTGATAGTCTTATCATGCCGCTTTAAATGTGTACCAGGAAATACAAACTTAACTTTACTGACAAGCCCATTGATATATTCTATAATTTATAACGCGATGATGGAAATGGTTAAGGCTGTCTTTATATTCCTGGATGGAATTGTTTCATAACCTATGACAGTAGCTCATCCTCCAATGCGAAACCTCGTTATCTTACGGACTGCTTTCAATACTTATTATTCAGATTAGCTGTGAAACATATTCATTTTTTCATGAATGTGTATTTCCTTGAGAAAGTTTCTGGACAAATTGGATTTGTCTGGATTATGTTCATATGCGACATATTTAATCACTGATACTACTGACATATAGAAATAGTCATGTTTAGCAGATTTTTATGATTTTTCGTAATCGTAATAATCCTTGGCAAATATATATAATGTGTGTTCTGAACAGGTTATGGACTTACTTGAGTAGTCAAAAGCCTAATGTATTTAAATATAACGTAAACAGTAAACGGAAAAAAATAATTCAAACGGATCATTGATACAATAATGCTTTTAATTATAAACTTGTCTTGACTATTTTTTGTACATATCAACTGTTTTATATGGTATACCACAATGTCTGAGTGTAAGAATATTATGTCACTCACAATGCAGATTCTTGGGCTTGCAAACATAATGTATAGCACCCGACCAACCAAGAACGCAAAACAGTTGGTACCCACAACATGACTTTGGGAAATTATACAGGATGTTCATAAAAGGCGTAGTTCTTTCTTGAAAACGCGGTGTCTAAATAAGTCTGGTCCGTGTAAATAGATAAACCAACACAACAATATTATCTTTTCGACATTACATTTGGTGAAATCAAGTACATTTATGTCCATAATATACACCATACTTTCATCACAATTGTTGAATATGCATTTACTTACACCGTCATTACATGTTTTATGTATGTTGTTTGGCTATGTACTAATGTATTTGCCAATAAAATTGACTTGACTTGACTTGTGTATGCGTAAAATCAAAAACATGAAGATTGGCGTATCCATTTATAATTACAGATAAATGAAGAATGTATTCGCTGACAATCGTTTTTAAACATTAATAAAATGTCTGAGAAGTGTTTGAGTGTGTCGCATATTGTATATTTCATGGAAAAGGGCATGAGACAGGAACGCTTAAATTGATCTTGTGAACAATTACCAGTAATTACAGTTTACACTCTCTTCATTGAATGCTCATTATACAGCCCTATGCTTTCTTTCGGTTGTGGTCAACACATTTTTTATTAGTTCGCCGCAACTGGCAAAACAGATTCGCCAATTTGTAATTGTGTTTTTTTTTTTTTTTTTAATTCAATGTTGATTTAGTTTCCAACTGATATCTTACGCACATGATAGAATATCACATTACGTGATATTGGATCAAATTATGTAAATAACTCGGAAGCTTTCATTGACAGAAAGTCATAATTTATTTTCTTGAAAAAAACAACATCTTAAGGTGGCGGTGTTCACTGATTGTTTATCGCGTGATGAATCTTGTTCGGGGGAGTTTGAACTAGGCTTCAGAAATGGGAATTGATGCATGTCCTAATGTTGTTCGTCTTTTAAGATTGTAAATGTTTGTATGACACATAATACTTATCGTAATGTTGATATGATCGATCTGAAATATGTGTGTCATATATTAAGATGCTGGCTTCGAACTCTTTTGAACAAGCTGTTTTTAAATTGATAATTTTCATAATGCCTCAGAAAATATCAAGTAACATGGTCTTGTTGCCATTTAGTACGTAAATTGTAATGCAGCTTCTATTTCTTGTTAATTATAATGAATACGTTTATATTGACCGTTCGAAAGCAGTTACAACATTTTAATCATCGTGTTTCGTATTGTGTCGTGCGTGTTGTAATTCGTTTAGTTGGAATAATAATTGTTGAATGTTTATTGCAAGAACACAAAATAATCATGATGTGCACTTTGATAAATGTCGTTAGAGATATTAATATATAGTAAGTAGTTTACTACACACGTTACCAACAGCATACACATATTGCAAATAATGTTTAAAACACCGTCTGACATTTATATTACCAAATGTAGATTCTACAATCATTTAACGGTTAAAAGAGAAACATGGTCAGGGTTTTTCTGTTCAAAAACAGCAGCACAAAGATGTAGACAGTATCGTAAAGATTATTCCAAGTCTCAGAAACAAATGCATGGTGAACAGTAGTTTCTCTGAAACGTTGAGAGAAACGGTGAAATGATATATTTTAACGCGATTGATAATATCCTGTAATATTTTACTGGTACTCTCGACTGACTACCATATTGCATGGAATACAAAAGCTGCACGCTATGAACTGAACTCGTCGCGATTTGAAGAAAAAAAACTGATATTCACATCATGAGCGATAGAACGCCATATTCCGTGCAATCAAATAGTCAAGGTTACATGTTATATCATGTTTTTTATGTCTATGATTATAGATGAAAAACAAACACATACCCGCTAACCTGAATAAAGGGAAATGAAAGGGCATTGGGAACGATTAACACAACTTTTATAATTATGGAATATTTCCGATTGGAAAAGGTTTGTTTTAAGTTTTTAGTCTGCATTATACATAAACCTATGCATTTGTTATTCTATTTGTGATTCAATATTTTGTAAATGATGAACATATTAAAGTAGAAATTGCTTTTCATGATCATGTTTAAGTGACCTATCCTGTACACAGAAATGAAGGAAACAAGTACTGGGACGATTGTATTTCACATTTTCAGGTGTAATCCTGCTTTTTGGCCTAATCAGTTGGACTCGGAAATGAAACCTACTTGCATGAGACTCGGAAATGAAAACTAATTGAATGGGAGACATCGGTGCATTGTCTGTCCAAAGGCTTAATATAAAAAGATCACGTGCTTGCACATGGAATTATTTGTAGATTTTCAATTGGCATAATATGCATAACTGGCACAGTAATAGTTCTGAGACATGTTTTATATTCTTGCACAATTGATCAAATTCCAACTCAGATTATTAAAATTTACATTTATTGCAAGTACAACTCAAAACCATTCGCACCGTAGAAAACATTTAAATATACACACATAATAATTATCACTACTTTCTTAATGCGAATGATGCAATGTAAATAACTGTTTCGCTCTCCGTGTGTTTTAATACTGATTTAATTAGCAACTTTAACCATAAATATGCTTTTCTTATAAACCAATATATGACAATAAATATCTATGAAGTCGGGCAATAAAGACAGACATAAGAAACAACCAAAACCTTTAAGTAAATAAACCCCAAATCAGTTTGTATTTGTTTAGAATTATTTAGCTGAAAAGGTTAATGCTCTGGTAAACAATAAAATACGTATATTATGTCACTTTCTAACGTTGTACTCACATTGTGCACGATATAGTTTTATATAGGGTATATAATAAAATGATAGGAAAACATAGCTAATAGATCAAACTTAAAATATTCATGTATAAATCACCATTTGATCAAATATCTTAAAAACAAATAGGACACAATAAACACCCCTTAATTAACGAATTTATATTAATATTTTAATAAAAAATTAGCGTAAGAAATGATTAATCGAGTTGATTATTAATTATCATATCTATTCGCCGAATATGTTCGAGGTCATTAATAGATATGAACAGGTGACAAATTATAAATAAAGATTCCTTTGGGACAGCTAACAGCTCATCCCAAATATCAATGCTCTATACGTATAGTTATTGTGTGACATATCGGAACATTAATGTGATGTTTAATCAGTATGTAATGTAAGAGTATTGTTTTTTTCATTTCTCAATATCGATGCGCAGCTTCTTCATCAACTTCATCATTTAATAAATCATAATTTATTTATAACATGTACAGCCATACATTACGTTAGAGCACAGCGTTGTCAATGGATATAACGGTTAGCAATAACGCGACTTTTTTGCTGAAGGTAAGTAAAGCTCAAGTCAACGGTAACGATTGATGTACCACAATTTTACTCACTCGACTGTCTTCCGTAGGTTAACCGAGTTTAAGACAATGGCAACCATAAGCGTATATTCAACAAGACTTACCTGACTTCATTACGGCACGTCCGAGTCCATTGTAACCATAACTTGTTGCTATAATGCGACTTACCTGACTTTCCTCAGCAGGTATGGCGAGTTCGAGTCATTCGAGACGGGACTGAGACGCGGAGACTGGTGGAGGCTGTGTTGGGAACCATGGAAACTGATCCCGTCTTACTTTAATGATGCCTGAGAGCCTTGCCAATCTGCACTTAGTTCAGAACTAGAAGGATATTCCCTTTCCATGTTCGTCACAATATAACCGATGATATTATATTCAAATTATATGAAAATTAGCAAGTTTATTTATCTTATTATATTTTTTTTTTGCTTACTATACCAATTTGTAGAACCGATACAGTCAAGTCATTACATTTAACATCTATACAAAATACAATTCGATATAAGCACTACTGGATAAAAATGCTAAACACTATGCAATGTCTTAAATCGGAAAAAATTATATCGAAATTCTCATTTTTGCGCGTGTTCCCCATTATGCAAATATGTAAGCGACACAATCTGTGTTTATGTCCTGTAATATTCCTTATTATCTGCTTCCCCCACGCTCAATGCCTCATGGAATGGCTGATTGTGCGTCTATACGCCACACTGACAGCGCTCAATTCATACAGTCCGTGCTGTGACAGTTAAATACATCTGTCTTTTTTGACGCAATCGGAGAGACACTGGTCCATATCACGTGTGGTTCCGCCATTAGCCGATGATAAATCTCGATAAATGAGGCAATTGTGAGGAAATAACGGCAATTTGAGCATTACTTGACAATAAAGTGCGGACCATAAAATATGTTCTCCACGCTAAACTTAATTGTTACTTTTCTGGGGATATAACAAATCTTATGCATGTTTCATGCTGATGCTTAAGTCACTTTGACTGCTCACAGGGTATTCGCATGTAAGTATAGTTCGTAAAATACTATATTAATATCGAATACTAAAGAATTAAAACGGGGGTATATAGAAGCCGTTTACGAAACGATAATTATGTTCGAATCATTGGCACTCTCTCGCCCGTGATTGGTTAATTGACAATGTCCCATACGTTTTATCAAAGTGAAATGAAAATAGTATTTTTAGTATAAACATGTAATTATTTTATTGCAGTCTTTATAACAAACGTGACGCGCATTGGATCATTGGGGGGATGATAAAGCTATTTCCGCGAAAAGCAGAACTTAAGTCGCATCTTGCCGCTTTAAAGGTGTACCAGCGAATGCAAAACTTAATTTTATTTCCAAGCAAATTGGCATATTCTATCATTTTTAACGCGACGATGGAAATAGTTAAGGCTTCCCTTCTATCCCTGGATGGAATTGTTTCATTACCTCTGACACTAGCACATCATCATAGGAGAAACCTCGTTATCTGACGGACTGCTTTTTAAAACGTATTATTCAAATTAGCTGTGAAACATATACGATTCCATGAATGTTTACTTCCTGCAGAAAGTTTCTGGGGAAATAGGATTTGCCCGGATTATGTTCATATAAGACATATTTAATCACTGATAATACCGGCAGAAATAGTCATTTCTAACAGATTTCGATGATTTGTCGTTATCATTGGCAAATAGATATATTTGATGTGTTATGTGAACTTGTTATGGAATTACTTCAATAGACACACCGAGTGTCAGATATTGCTCTGACAGAGTGTTGAGTTGGCTGACAATTAACAACTGGTTATGAGGCATTCCTGATATATTGAACAAGTAACCAAACACCTTTTAATAATATAAATGTTGATATCTATAAACATTAATGATATTACATTTTACAGAAGGTCGATGGAAAACGAAGAATGTATTCGCTGACAATCGTATTTAAACAATGCTGAGACGTGTTTGAGTGTGTCGCATATTGTATATTTTATTGAAAACTTGTAAGAAAGGAACATGTGAAGTGATCTGGGCAACAACTGCCAGGCAATTACAGTTTACTCTCTCCGGTTTGAATGCGTATTATGTAGCCCTATATGAGTTTTTGGTTGTGCTCAACGCATATGTAATTTCGTTGTGTGCGCCGCAACTGGCAAAAACAAATTCGCCAATATATACTTATGTTTTTTTGTTTCAATTCCATGCTTCTTTAGATTCACACTAATATCTTACGTACATATTAGAATATCACATTACGTTATATTCCTCCTGTATCGGGTTACATTATGTAAATAACTTGGTACGAAGCTGTCATGGACACAAAGTCATAATTTATTTTCTTGAAATAAAAATCTGAAGCTGGAGGTGTTCAGCGATTGTTTTATCGCGCGAGGAATCTTTCTCAGGGAAAGTTCGAAATAGGCTTCAGAAATAGGTAATGATACTTGTCAACATGTTGTTCGTCGTTTCAGATTTGCTAATTATTGTATGGCATCTAATCCTTATCGTCGTTGTCGTTGCTATGATCTGAAATATGCGTCATATAAAAAGATGCTGGCTTTACATTGACTGTTCGAAAGCAGCTAAACCAATTTAATTATCATTATTTGTGTTGTGTTTTGCGTGTTTTAATTCGTTATTTCGAAAAAATCAAAGGTTTAATGTTTATTGCAAAAACTTACATATGAAGATGCACATTTGGATAAAAGTCGTTAAAGATTTATTATAAAAGTAAGTGATATTGTGTTGAAAGGGGCTGTATAAATTATATGGCCGATAATTCTTAAGAAACGCCAATGACTCGACTAAATTTGAGTAAATAATATGCTCAAGTTTGGTGTATACGTCACCGATAGCATCAACATTTTGCAAATCCTGTTTACAACACCGGCTTACATGTATATGACTACATAAAGATTATATAATCACGTCAACGATAAAATGAGAGCTATGAAAAAGGAAAAAGGAAAATGGATTTGCGTTTCAATAAAAGATATTTTTACAGAAAAAATAGCAGACTTTGAAAGCAATTATTAAAAAATGTAATGATTGCCTGATAAATTAATGTAAACAGTTTGGCAAATCATAGAGTAAGAACTTAATTTTTAATATATGTGTTTAACTATGACATATTTGAGTAATTTTTTAAGTGCAACTTTCTACAAATATGTTCGCATGAACGCCATAATGAGTGTAATTGAAACGTAAACAGCTAATATTACTACATTTGTACATAAATTTTTTTCATAAGCGATTTTATATCCCATTTTGCTCTGTGTGGCGTGTCTGTGGTTGTTGTTTTTTAACACAAATGTAGACGTAATCGTTCAGATAAATCCAAATCGCATAAACTAATGCACAGTGAAAAGTAGTTCTTCTAAAACTCCGAGAGACATGGTAAAATGATATATTTTGCAATGTTGGAAAATATCGTGTTCTCTCTTGCTGGTACGCTCGATTAACTACCACTTTGCATGAAATAAAAAAGAACACGCAAAAAATGGAAATATTCTCAATTTGAACAGATCAAAGAGCGAAAGAGAAGCATATTCCAAACATGTTAATAGTCAATTTTGCATTAACATGATGCTTTCTATGTCAATAAATGAATCACATGCCAACACTTATAAAGGGAGGAAAGGACATTGAGATCGATTCACAAAATTTGTATATTTATGGAATATTATCGATTTTAGAATGATTTTTTTATGAGATTTTGTGTCTGCTGTTGATAAACAGTACATCTTCAATCGAAATCATATTAAACCCCCGATCACTGGGTTTTGGACCTTCCGTTAAAACTCGGTGCAGTGGAAAGCCACGGAACATTGGCTTATTCCCGTAATAGTTTTTCTATTTAAATTGTTTGAGATTCCAAATCTCAATTTAACATTCTTTTTAACTTGTTTTTATTATGTAAACTTATTCAGCGAATTAAAGCAAATGAACCAAAAATCATGGCAAATGTAATAGCAAATTTAGTGAATATGATCGAATTCAAAAGAAATATTAAGGGCCGGACAGAAATAGTATTGATAAGGCTGGTGGAAACATTTTTGTTTTACGCCTTGCTTTAAATAAAGAATGTTTCGGACTACTGGATTATATCAAATAGCGTGAAGACTGTAAGCAGTGATCTGAGTTGCTGAAAGAAAATTGAAAACAAAACAATTTCGCAATGTCTTATATGCTATAAACTTTTACACAATTAACATGACTACAATACCCTTAATGGCGCATACGACTGTCTCGCGATAGAGTATGTAGCAAAGGGCCATATTGTTAAATACCTTATTTCGAGAATACCTATGTGCGTGTCCTATCGGTCAAGCGAACACAACATTTCCGCCTTTGATTTCTTGGAAAAACAAGATTAATAATTTTTATATTACTATTTAGTTTATATACGTACATAGATATCAGGACATTCACGGCAAGTTAGTTCGCGCATCGGACTTTTACGAGGACGACGAGATTACACGCAATTATACTTTGAAGGACTTGGACCGGCAACATTTTCTTGTTCAATTTATAAATCCATTACAATTAAAGATATTGAGATAAAAAAAAACATCAAAGATTTTCTGAGAATAGTTAGTGTTAGAGCAGCGTACAAGAACTATAACTTTCTCATCAATGTTTTCAGAGTTAATGTCCTTAGTATATCTCTTTAGCAGAGCACAATAGTATAGGTGTAATTTTACTGTGCGGATCAAAATGTATTACGGGACATTTTCACATAATGTCGAAATGACAACTTTCCAACTTTGTGTAACAGATGGAAAAAAACACTGTACATCAGGGAGCGAAATAGAAGTAATGATTTAAGTTCGTACGGAAAAAAACAGGTTCTTAAATAAGTCACCATTACAATTTGGTTAAAATTATAAAGAGTTACAAACGCTTAACGACCAAATAATTTGGGGTGCTTCTGTTGTGTATTTGTTATTTTGTGACAATACAGAAAAAATATATTAAATATATAATGTTTCACGTAATGAAATAGACTAAATGCCTGCTTGGTCAGTGGTTCCAGTTCAGGTGGGGTAAACCTAACAGTAAGCAATCACTTGACTGAATTGATGTTTTGCTGAATGTAAGTTAAGCTCGAGTCAACGGTCACAACTGTTCATCGGCACTTGTACTTATATCTTTCGTCGGCTTACCGAGTTTAAGACAATGGCAACCATTAGTGTATAGCTTTTTTTCTACTCCATAAGACGTCCCTGACTTCGGTACGATACGGGCGAGTCTATTGTAATAAAAAAACAATTTTCTACAATGCGACTTACCTGACTTTCCTCAGCAGGTATGGCGAGTTCGAGTCATTCGAGACGGGACTGAGACGCGGAGAGGCCGATGACTGGTGGAGGCTGTGTTGGGAACCATGGAAACTGATCCCGTCATACTTTAATGATGCCTGAGTTTCATGCCAATCTGCACTTAGTTCAGAACTAGAAGGATATTCCCTTTCCATATTCGTCACACTATTATTAATGATATTATATTCAATTATATGTAAATGATCACTTTTATCGTATTATATCTGTTTTGCTTACTATACAAATTTGTAGAACCGATATGTGGTCAAGTCATTATGTTTATCTTCTATACAAAATATAATTCTATATTAGCACTACTGGATAAAAAATGCTTAACACTGTAAAATGTTTTAAATAGGAAGAACTGCATATCCAAATTATTTTGCTTATTCCCCAATACGCAAATCTAAAGCGACACAATCTGTGTTTATGTCCTGCTATATTCCTCATTATCTGCTTCCTCCACAATCAATGCCGCGTGGAATGGCTGATTGTGCGTCTAAACGCCACACTGACATCGCTGAATTCATACAGTCCGTGCTGTGACAGTTATAAAGGTCTGACAATATTGACGCAATCGGAGAGACACAGGTCCATAGCACGTGTTGTCGCGCAATTAGCCGATGATACATCTCAATGAGGAAATTGTGAGGAAATTACGGCAATTATAGCCTTATGTCACAATAAAGTGCGGAAAAAACATGTTCTCCACGTTGAACTTAATTGTAACGTTTCTGATGATAAAACAAAACATGAGCATGTGTAATGCTGATGCTAAAGTCACTTTGACTGCTTACAGTGTATTCGCAAATATACGTAAAATATTATAAATTGTACGTGTGTAGAGCGTTTTACGAAATGATAATGATGTTCGAATCATTTGCGCTCCCTCGCCCGTGAAAAGTTAAAAAACAATCCTCTATGTTTTAATCGAAGTGTTGTAAGCATACTATTTGTAGAATATACATTTTATTAATGTATTTGAGTCGAAATAACAAACGTGATGTGAATGTGGTCATTGTGGAAAACAAACAACATATGATAACAATATTTCGGCGAAAATCAGAATTAAAGTCGTATCTTGCCAATGTAAATGTGTACCAGGAAATACAAACTAAATTATACTGCCAAGCAAATTGGCACATTCTCTAATTTCTAACGCGACGATGAAAATGGTAAAGGCTGCCCTTATATCCCTGGATGGAACTGTTTGATTACCCCTGACACTTGCTCATCCTCCTTGACGAAACCTCGTTATTAGACGGACTGCTTTCAAACTTATTATTCAAATTAGCTGAGAAGCATATACGTTTCCAGGAATGTTTATTTCCTTAATAAAGTTTCTTGCCCTTATATCCCTGGATGGAACTGTTTGATTACCTCTGACACTTGCTCATCCTCCTTGACAAAACCTCGTTATTAGACGGACTGCTTTCAAAACTTATTATTCAAATTAGTTCTGAAGCATATACGTTTCCATGAAAGTGTATGTCCTTGAGAAAGTTTCTGGAGAAATTGGATTTGCCTGGATTATGTTCATATAAGACATATTTTATCACTGATTATACTGATAGATAAAAGTGGTGATATTCTACAAATGTTGATGATTTGTCGTTATAGCAATAATCATTAGCAAATATATATATTTTATGTGCGATATAAACTAGTTATGGACTTAATTGAGTAGACATACTGAGTGTCAGAAATTGCGCTAACATAGTGTTGAGTTGGCTGAAAAAAATCAAAGCGGTGTTGTTTATCAGGCATTATCATCCGACTTCGATAACACAGAAACATAAAAGCCACGTGTGTATCTATATCCTTAACATTAGTTTTTGAGACACGGGACATAAAGTGGATAAATGGTATATCCTTGTGTATTGCGAAGAAAGAATTTTACGGAAGAATGGATGATTTGTGCCAAAAAAATGAGACGATTACATCGAAAAACAGCACGAACTTGATGATCAGTACACATGTTAATGAAATATAAATACTTATAAATATTGCATATTATAAATAAAGTATTTAATGAAATATTTCACGAAGATAGAGAATGTTTTAATTTGTGGTATGCATGATGTTGTAGACACTTTGATTCCCGATAAAAACAAAACACGTCGGATAACGGAGACTGTCAGCAAATTTGGTACTCTGATATCCGAGAAAAAATTCTACTTGAAATGCGTTTTTTTAGTTTGACTATTCTTACCAAACATTTTGACGTACGAATCTATTCGCATAGTCCTGCGCGACACATCTATCTAGAATTTAACTGGGATATTTTCAATTTTTAACTGACATGTAAATGCTTATTTTTGAAGAAATATATTTGAAGCGACGACCGGAAATACTAGTCTACATAAGGAACTTGTTTAATAGTGGTAACTTGAGATTTAGATAATTGCAAATATGACGGATGTGGAACAACAATAGATAACCGAAGTGAATGGGTCGTTAAGAGGCCAATACACCTTTGACCTTCATTCAATCCTATGTTGTTGATGCTCATTAGAATCGCATCACCAAAACGATTCAAATGCGTAGGCAAAACATAGGGTTTCGATTAAAATTAAAAAGATTTACCGGCTGGAACATCCCCTTAATCTAGAGCTCTGCTTATAGCGAGACTTACCTTTACACAACAATAACGTTTGCTTGAAGTACGATTCACCTGAGGCTAAATCACTTTATTGGTTGAGTTAAAAGATACAGGGGTATGATACAGGGGTAAGAAATTTGAATCGAATCGAAAAAAAACTGATTCTTGAAAAAGAAATGCGTCCATGCAATGTGCACATGTCATATTTTAATGTGGAAACACAGTACTTGATCATTCAAATATATTCTTGTTTCTGTCTCGCCGGAAGTATAAGTGCTGCTATTGTACATACCTATATACAGAAAAGACAATTATTCTGGAATTGTGGGGCATTGTGTCGAAGACCACAAGTACCATACTTTAAAATATACCAGTCGAAGTCCCAAGAAGGGATAATGCCTTTAAGATTGGAGAATTAGGGGAAAACAATTCAAGTCAGTGGTACTCAAACCGTTATAGTGTAATTTATCTCCAACAATCGATATAAGATGAACACGTTGCAATCGATATAAAACTGCTGTTTTGGCTTAATCAGTTGGACTCGGAAATGAAAGCTATTTGCTTCAGACGCGGAAATGAGAAATTTCTTTCATATGGGATCAATCGTATTGCATGGTCTGTTCAAAGGCTCAATATAAAACATCACGTGCATAAACATACTGAAGTTATTACTAGATTTGCAATACGCATGACTGGCACTGTAATCCTTCTGAGACCCCTTTCATATTCTTGCACAATTTATCAAAATCGAACTCAGATTATCAAAATATATATGTAATGCAGTACAACTAGAAACAATGCGTCTTTTAGAGAACATATTTATTACTTCACTTATAAATAAATATAATTACTTATATCACATATCACTTTACTAATGCGAATGATATCATGTAACTAACTGTATTGTAACTATCCGTGTTTTTTTTACACTGATTTAATCAGCAATTTAAACCGCAGTCTGTATCATGCTTTTATTATACATCAATATGTCACAATAAATATATTGGAATTACGGCAATAAAGACAGATATGAAAAACAACCATTAGTATTACCTAAACAAAACCCAAATTAATTTGTATTTGTTTAGAATATTAAGCGGAAAATGTTACCTTTTATGTCGACAATAAAAAACGTATATAATGTCAAGTTCAAGTTCAAAGTTTATAGTTAAAGTATATAATGTCAATTTCTAACGTTGTGGACACATTTTGCACGATACAGTTTGAAATAGGGCATATAATAATATGATTGGAATGCATAGCAAATACAACAAACTTAAAATATTCATGTATACCGGTATATCATCATTTAATAAAATATATAAAAGAAGAGAAGTACTGAACATCCTGGAAGAAATGAATTTATATTTATATTTTAATATACAGTTACCGTACGAATTGATTGATCGCGTTTATAGTTAATTGCCATATCAATTCGCTCAATATGTTCGAGTTCATTAATAGATAAGAATTGCTTTCTATTTGCAAACATGTTTACATAGAACATACATATGGGACCGTACAAGCTCAACCCAAGTATAACTTCGCTCTATACTTATCGTTATTATGTAACATTTCAGGAGAACAAAGTGTTGAATCGTTGTCTAATCAGTTTGTAACGCAGCCTGGAGCTTCTCTGGCCAAATGGCATAAGACCCATTTTCGCATTACGCGGGTTCATATTATTGTTTAATGAGTTTGAATATGCGTGTGTCAATGTGTTACTTTTTATTGTGGAATGCATTTATGATACAGACATATAGTAAAGGTACGTTAAACTTAAAAAAGTATATCCTACAGACTCGTACAACATAAAGAGTTGATTGGACCTTTATCATTCCGCAATCGTCACGATTGTTCTATTTTATTGTACCGTACATGGTAATACGGGAAATTCCGAGACAACTTTAATCTCCTTTCGTTTGCTATGTACATTGTAATATTTCTATTGGCCTTCAATAGAGAGACCCCAGCACCGTAGTATTGACAACATTTGGTCACCCTACAACATGTGAACGAGCCTATTGGTTAATTGTCAACATCAATCAATCTCCACGGCTTAATAAGAAATATATTATCGGTTCTGTTGGCATTTAACTTTTTACAAATGGTCACTCTTACACAAGTGAAAATATAAAAGTGCACATTATCGATTGTAAGTGTTTCATTTTAATAAGAACGACTTTTGTCCTAGCGCTAAATGATTTTTCATAAGCAAACTTGAGCTTTATACTACCCACAATATTTATACGACCCTACATGTACATAATTTGACGAACTACTTTTTCTGGAATTAAATGTTAATAATTGTATCGTTCTTTGACCGTTCGTATTTGATGGTTATAAACACTAAACTTATACTGATTTCCTTTAATATCAGTATGTAAGGTACAAATCAAACAAAGATACAATAAATTAATCAAAAGGGTAGGATATCGTGCAAATATACGATAGCTAATAAAGGATTAACCCAATATAAAATTCGCCGTGATGGTATGATGCAATTAATTCATGACGTCATTCAGCTCTGTGTAAACTCAAACACAGACTCGAGTTTGTTGACATTTAATACATTGGACTTAAATAAGACATTCTGTTTTAAGCTCTACTGGCCGAAGGCCGGAAGAGCTTATGTCATGGCGTGGTTTCCGTCGTCCGTCCGTTCGTGCGTGCGTGCGTTAGACTTCTTCTTGTTTACGCGATAAACTTTTCTTTTCAAACTTGTTTAGTGTCTGTAGATAAATGAGGACTCGAACCCTATTGAAAATGGGTTACATCAGACCGTCCGTCCGTCCGTGCGTGCGGCCGTGCGTTAGACTTTTTCTGGTTTACGCAATAAACTCCACAGTTTTCATCGAGTCTTTTCAAACTTGTTCAGTGTCTTTATATTAATGAGGACTCAAACCCTATTGAAAAATGGGTTACTTCAGACCGTCCATCCGTCCGTGCGTGCGTCCGTGCGTTAGACTTGTTCTTGTTTACGCGATAAACTCAACAGTTTTCATCCGATTCTTTTCAAACTTGTTCAGTGTCTTTATATTAATAGAGACTCGAACCCTATTGAAAATGTGTTACATCAGACCGTCCGTCCGTCCGTGCATGCGTCCGTGCGTGCGTTATACTTTTTCTTGTTAACGCGATAAACTCCACAGTTTTCATCCGATTCTTTTCAAGCTTGTTCAGTGTCTTTATGTTAATGAGGACTCGAACCCTATTGAAAATGGGTGACATCAGAGTAAATAGTCCAGAATTATCTCCCCTTGAATTTGTATTGGTCCGAGGCATTTAAGTAGGTTGTTTAATTGGTTGCAATTATTAATTTAAAATTTAATAAATATAAGCCATCTGATAATTCATTTAGCAAGGATTAAAGGATTTGTGTTTTCAGTATTCCCTTGCATGTTGACTGCAATCCAATCAATCAACCAGCCATTCAATCACCCATAAAAGTATTCCCTTCTAATGAACAATTATTAATGAAGGCCTCGATAACGAAGTCCTCATTAATACAAGTAGTTCCTTACAAATTGATAAACCAACCACCCAATCATTCAATAAGAAAAGCCCATTCAAAATAATAATGAAATACTTACAAGCTACGGCATGTATGTTTTTTTTACAGTAGTCCCTCACACATTAACAACATCAACCAATCAATCAATCAAAATTTTATTTCCAACTTTATGACAGCTGTAAGGGGCTACATTCTGAATAGTCATATGCAACGTCTTTTTTGGGTCAGTCTGAAATTGGTTTGGTAATGAGTCAAAAGCCTTCTAACCATTTTGTGATGTGATATGATTAGTGAATACTACTTGTCCTGTATAGCATCTGAATATTTTTTTTGAACATAGTGATACAAGGAGGAAGTATTTTAATGTATTTGCAGCAGATAACGTTTTGAACATGTGCCAAGACGAAACAGTAATTGAAGTGATTAACTTCTCCTTTTCTCACCATGTTCTTTACTCTTATCGCAGCAATATTTTTCATTTTCATTTCATTCGGAATAGTAATTTGCAAACTTTATATGAGTCGGTCCAGAATTGGTTCACTCTCTTCTCTGATGCATGTCATAAAAATTATAAATATATATGGTTTTAGTATACGATGCCATGATATGGCCAACCTTTGACTCCAAACAATCATATGCTCATACTAAGCAACACAAACAGTGATCAAGCACTGAAATTAGATCATTTTCATTAATAAATAATAATTGTTAAAACTGTTTCCCAATAGTGTTAAACATTTCAGCCAGTAGAGCGATTCAGGCCCTCATGGGCCTCTTGTTTATTATCGGAGCGACACTAATAAGTATTATCAGAATAGTTTGTGTTCGTGTTTAAGATTGGCCATGATGTGACATGCGTAAAGATTTGCTTGTAATTTACCAGCACAGCAATGTGTGCGTTCTCTTTAGAAAGTATCGGTTGTCATGTTACATTATACGTCCGGGCGTGAAAAAGGCGCTGACTGATTGCAGCTAAAGAATAACCGTCACGACTTACGGTAAAATTTCTCTTAGTTTAATTGATCTTTATACCTGCAACTTGATTTATTGGGGTAGGTGAACATAGATGATGGTTAAATTTACTATTTCGGCGCCTGATATGGCTTGTCCAGATGGCGAAGTTTAAAAGGACAGTGTATGGAAGTAGTTTGTTATGTAATGTCAGTCTTCAAGCTTAACAGTGCAGCCACGCTGCTGGTAAGAAGAATTCCATACTATTAAAAATTCAGATGTGTTTGTGCTAGTGAAAGATCTCCAGTTAGGCCAGAGAGCTATGTCATTTGTATTCACTTACATCGAATAAAATATAAGATTTTTTTTAACGTTTTTTTTCACGATTCCAAATCTCTATTTAGCATAATGTTTTGGTTGTTTTTATTAATTTAAAGTTAATTAAGCGAATATAAGCGAATGAAGTTAAAATCTTGGGAAACTATATAATACATTAATGAAATATGATCAATACAAAAAAGGTTAAAGGGCAGGTACAAAAGGAAGGGTTGGTAAGGCTAGTGGAAACAAACAACTGTTTACGCCTTACTTTGAAATGCGAATGTTTCGAACTAATGGATAATAACAAGTATTGTGGAGAATGCTAGCACTGATCCGAAAACATAAAAGAAAACTTTAAACAAAACGATTTCGAAATGAATTGTATGCTATAAACTTTATAACACAATAAACATCACTGGAATACTAGTAGTGGCGCGCATACGAGTGACTCGCGATAGAGTATGTAGCAAAGGGATAAGATTTAAATACACCATTTCGAGAACTTGCCAACCTCTGTGAACATGTCCATTTAAAGGTAGTCCGATGCATTGTCCCATAATGGTATAACACTTTGGAAGGAAGTGCGGCGTACAAAAACAATAACTTTTTTATGATATGTTTGAATATATTCCCTTTCTTGTTTTGAGCAATGCATAATTATAAATATTATTGATTGTTTGTTAATTGTTTGATTATAAAACAGTTGTATCGTTACATTGTGAAATTCGTGGAGCCACTGAACGTAGTGCAGAGTAGGCTAGGATTGTTAATCGTGAAGTAAATATGTCAAATATAATAGACTACAGTGAAGGGACATGAGCCCGGATTATTAACATTCATCATGAATACTTCGTGTCATTCAATTCAAAATTCCAATATATGTTTTTTTCTGGATATTTGTTTTGTTCGATTGTTTCACTTGCAAGGTCAGATACGTATTTTTATTTTAAACCAAACTTTACCTACTGCGTGGAACTTGCATTATTATAATTGTTCAATATAGATGCACATCTGTTGTATATACTTCATCATTTAATGTATTTAAAACATTTAAGCCGTAGATTGCGAAAAAAAGAGATTGTCGTCAATTGATTAAACAGAAAGCAAACTTCATTTATCTTTTTCTGAAGGTAAGTTAATCTCGAGTCAACAGTTACGACTGGTGTATCGACATTAGATTCACTTGACTGTCTTCCATAGGTTTACCGAGTTTAAGACAATGGCATCCATTAGTTTATATTCAACAAGACTTCACTGACTTATTTTCGTCAAGTGCGAATCTATTGTAACCAAAACATACTTCTACAATGCGACTTACCTGACTTTCCTCAGTAGGTATGGCGAGTTCGAGTCATTCGAGACGGGACTGAGACGCGGAGAGGCCGATGACTGGTGGAGGCTTTGTTGGGAACCATGGAAACTGATCCCGTCATTCTTTAACGAAGCCTGAGAGCCTTGCCAATCTGCGCTTAGTTCAGAACTAGAAGGATATTCCCTTTCCATGTTCGTCACAATATTAAGAATTATATTATATTCAAAGAATAAAAAATTAGCACCGTGATTTTTCTTATTTTATCTTTCTTGCATACAATGTAACACCGATATATGGTCAGCTCATTACGTTGATCTTCTAAACTAAATATAATTCGATATAGGAGCTTTTGGATAAAAATGCTAAACACTTTGCAATATCTTAAATCAGAAAAAAACGTATATCCAAATTCTCATAATTTTTCATATGTCCCAATACGCAAATCTTAAGCGTTAAGATCTGTGTTTATGTCCTGCTACGTTCCTCATTATCTGCTTCCTCCACAATAAATTCGGTTGGAATGGCTGATTGTGCGTCTATACGCCACACTGACAGAGCTCAATTTAAACAGTCCGTGCTGTGACAAAAAAGATCTGACATTATTGATGCAATCGGAGAGACGGTGGTCCACAGCATGTGTGAATCCGAATCAAGGACAGCTTACTGGTCGCGTGATTAGTGGATGATAAATCTCAATAAATGAGGCAATTGTGTGGAAATAACGACAATTTTAGCTTAACTTGATAATACAGTGCGGACCATAAAATATGTTCTCCACGTTGAACTTAACTGTATTTTTTCTGAGGATGTAACAAAAGTATTTTCATGCTGATGCTTAATTCACGTTGACTGCTCACAGTGTATTCACATCTACGTATATTTCGTAATTCGTGTATAGAAGCCGTTTATGAAACAACAGTGGTGTTCGAATCATTTGCACTCTCTCGCCAGTTATAAGTTAATAGACAAAGTCCCATGTTTGTATCATAGTGCAATGCATTTTTTTTTGTAGTATATACATTAAATGATTGTATTGTAGTTGGTATAACAAAAGTGACGTCCATTGTTCAAAAACGTTGACAAAGATATTTCGGCGAAAACCAGAAGTTAAGTCGTATCTCGCCGCTCGAAATGTATACCAGGAAATACAAAATAAATTTTACTGCCTATCTAATTGGCATATTCTATAATTTCTAACGCGACGATGGAAATGGTAAAGGCTGCCTTTATATCCTTGGATGGAACTGTTTGATTACCTCTGACACTAGCTTATCTTCCTAGACGAAACCTCGTTATCAGACGGGCTGCTTTCAAAACTTATTATTCAAATTAGCTGTGAAGCATATACGTTTCCAGGAATCTATATTTCCTTAATAAAGTTTCTTGTGAAATTGGATATGCCGGGATTATGGTCAAATAAGACATATATAATCACTGATAATACTGACAGACAGAAGTATATATATTTTACAGATTTCGATGATTTGTGTTATCGCAATAATCATTGGAAAAAAAAAATATATATATATATATATATTATGTGTTTGATTAACTAGTTATAGACTGAATTTAGTAGATATACCGAGTGTCAGATATTGCTCTGCTTAGTGTTGAAATGGCTGAAAATTAATTAAAGAGGTCTTCTTGACGAGGCATTCCTTAGATATTGAACATGTAACCAAACACATATTAATAATATAAATGTTGATCTATATAAATGAATAATGTTTAATTGTACAGAAGGTAATTGAGAAAATGAAGAATGTATTAGCTGACAATCGTATTGAAATGTTACTTAGATGTATTTGAGTGTATATTGTACATTTTAGTAAAACAAAAACGTGTAAGAAAGGAACATGTGAAGTGATCTGGTAAAAAATACTGACAGGCAATTACAGTATACACTCTCCAGATTGCTTGCTAATTATGTAGCCCTTTTCGGCTGTGACACGCATATTTTGTTTTGTTGTTTTCACAACTAAATGTTTCTTTAGATTCACACAATGTTATTTCAGATTCACACTAATATCTTACGTACATGATAGAATATTACATTGCGTGTAATGCCATCTGTGTTCAGCGATTGTTTCATCGCGTGAGTAGTCTTTTTTCAGAGGTATTTTAGATTAAACATATTTATTTCAAACAAGAATGTTTATACATACAATTTCATACAACATTTATAATAAATAATAACATGTTTGACTGGGATGAGAACGGAAGACAAGAGGTAGTTTGAACTAGTCTTCAGAAATTGGAAAAAATACTTGTGATTTTTTTGTTCGTTTTTTAAGATTTGTTATTATTGTATGACATCTAATACTTATCGTAATTTTCGCATATACGATCTGAAATATGCGTTATATATTAAGATGCTGGCTTTACATCGACTGTTCGAAAGCAGCTAAACCAATTTAATGACCATTTTTTGTATTGTGTACTGCGTGTTGTAATTCGTTTAGATCAAAAAACAAGGGTTGAATAATAATTGAAAAAAGCATCTGATGATGTGCATTTTGGCAAATGTCGTTAGAGATATTATTACTAAAGTAACTTAGGTAAGTGATACTCTGCTGGAAGGTGGCAGTATAAATTATATGGCCGAGCATTCTTTAGAAACGTCAATGAGGTGTTTAGTCTGCTGTTGATATACACTACATCTTCAGACGAAATTATATTAAAACCCCGATCGCTGGGTCATGGGCCGTCCATTAACACTCGGCGCAGTGGAAAGCCACGGCATATTCGCTTATTCCCCGAAAACGTGGGATGAATTTAATGCTCCAGAAAAGTCCAGGGTCCGGGTGGGATTTTGTCCAGGGCTCTTTGAGCCCGAGGCCCGCGTCCTACCAGTCCACTTCTACCACAAATAAATGGTTCTACTCTTAAGCAGTAATAGTATATTTTTTATTTGTGATCTAGCTTTACCATACTACTTGTTATGTCAACGTTCTATATACAAGTAGCTAATTTGTATTTCTATGAGAAAATTGGCTTATATAAATGTTATACTATTTGCTTTTTGCTATATTGTTAACGATAAACATATTAAAATAGAAATTGATTTTCATGATCATCTTTAAGTGCCCCGTCCCGTACAGAGTAATAAAGGAAACTGCAAAGATTGTGGATCATATGTTTCAGGTCTAACCCTCCTTTTTTGGTTGGACTCGGAAATGAAAGCCACTTGAATAAGAGATCAATCGTCGGTGCATTGTGTATTCAAAGGCTGAATCGAAAAACATTTTCTTACTTTAAGTTATTACGAGAATTGGCATTTAGATAGTGTGCAAACTGGCATAGTAATCCATCTGAGACCTCTTTTATATTCTTGCACACTTTATCAAAGCCCAACTCAGAAACCATGCGTATTGTACACAACATATTGTAACACATCTTATTTTTATCACTTTCTTAATGCGAATGATGTACTGTTAATACCTGTATCGCTCTTCAGGTGTTTAACACCGATTAAATTAATAAAGACAGACATCAGAAACAACCATTCGCAAAACAAAATTAACCCCCTAATTATTTTTTACAATATTTAAGCTGAAAAGGTTTCCATTCATGTGGATAATAAAATACGTATATTATGTCATTTTCTAACGTTGTTGTCACATTTTGCACGATACAGTTTTATGAGGCTTTATAATAAAATGATGGCAATAAAAAGTAAATAGATCTAACTTAAATTAATCAGGTATAAATCATCATTTTAACTAATATCGCAAAAAACATATTAAACAAATTAAACATCCCTTAAATCATTCATATTAATATGTTAATATACAATTTGTGTGAAAATTGATTGATCGCGTTTATAATTAATTGTCACATCCACTCGCTCAATATGTTCGAGGTCATTAATAGATAGGAACTGGTTACTGATTATGAACAGGTTTGCAATTCGACCGCTACCAGCTCATCTCAAGTATAAATAACTATGCTTTATACTTACAGTTATTGTGTAACATATCAGAAATTAAATGTGTTGAAAAGTTGTTTAATCAGTATGCAATGTAGATATTTATCAAACCTACATAACATATATGAACATTCAGCTTTGCAATCCATTCTGATACAGTTCATTACTACAACAGCTTCGCAACAGCTTTAGATCTGCAACTTGATTGATTGTTGTCGATAGTATACCTGTATGATAGTGAAAAGATACGAATTCGCCGCCGATCATTGGAGATTATTGAATGTCGTGATGGAGAAGTTTAAAATGACAGTGTAATGGACTTTTGTGTAATGTAATTTCAGTCTTCACGCTAACCAGTGTAGCCACGGTGCAAGTGAGAAGAATTCCGTGCTATTATTTATTCTGCTAGTAAAAAATCTGCATTCACCAAAAATACTAGATTAACTAGGTCGGCTAGATTGTTTTCTATTCATGGTTTTGCTACGATTCCCAATCTCTATTTAAAATTCTGTTTTATTATTGTTTTTTTTTTGTTTTTTTTAAATTTGAAGTAATTAAGCGAATGTGAGCGATTTAATCAAAAATCATGGCAAACTTAATAGTAAATTTAGTAAATATGATCGAATAGATCAAAAGGTTGAGAGCCCTTTCATAGGGTTGGTAAGGCAAGTGGAAACAAACAACTGTTTAACGTCTTACTTTAAGACGGACAAATGGGTTATATTAATAAGTGTGAAGACTGTTAGGAGTGCCCCGAATTGTTGAAAGAGAATTGAAAACAAAACAATTTCGCAATGCCTTGTGTGCTATACACTTTCTAACACAATTAACATGACTAGAATACTCGTAATGGCGATATAAGAATCGTATTGTTTGTAAATTGTATGATTATAAAACAGTGTTATGCATGAACATTCGTGAAGCCATTGAACGTATTGCAGAGGTAGCTTGGATTGTTCATCATATAGTGAAACTGGCAAATATAAAAGAATGCAGTGGAGCGACATTAGCTCCGATGATTCACGTTCATAGTGAATACTTCGTGTCTATAAAATAAGTGTACTTTTTAAACATTTAATTCAATTTCAAGCGATGCTTGTCTTAATATATGTTTTCACTTGTAAGGCTGTACAGGTATTTATTTTTTAAAACAGCATACGCTTAAGTTACAGTGTTGTATGAGTATAACAATATCTCGATATCAATTCGCAGCTGTTGTATTTAATTCATCATTTAGTAAATCATAATTTATTTATAACATCAAAACTTATAAATTGCGAAAAAAAACACAGAACTGTCGATAGGTATAACAGTCATCTATCAAGCGACTTTCTTGATATTTTGCTGAAGGTATGTTAGATAGAGTCAAATGTAACGATTAGTGTATCGACATTGGACTCACTTGACTGTCTTCCGTAGGTTTACCGAGTTTAAGACAATGGTAACCATTAGTTTATATTCAACGAGACTTTCCTGACTTAGGTACGGAAAGGGCGAGTCGATTGTTACCAAAACTCGTTTCTAGAATGTGACTTACCTGACTTTCCTTAGCAAATATGGCGAGTTTGAGTCATTCGAGACGGGACTGTGACGTGGTGAAACCGATGACTGGTGGAGGCTTTGTTGGGAACCATGGAAACTGATCCCGTCAATCTTTAATGAAGCCTGAGAGCCTTGCCAATCTGCACTTAGTTCAGAACTAGAAGGATATTTCCTTTCCATGTTCTTCAAAATATTTCCAATGATATTATATTCGAAGTATATGAAAATTAGCACGTGTATTTATCTTATTATATCTTTCTTTCCTATAATACCAAATTGTAATACCGATATATGGTAAAGTCAACACGATTATCTTACAAACATAGTATGATGTAAAATAAATGATAAAAAATATGCAATGTTTTAAGTCGGACGAATCGTATATCCAAATCCTCATTATTTTCCTAATTTCCAAATACGAAACTCTTGAGCGACGAAATCTGTGTTTATGTCCTGCAATATTCCTCATTATCTGCTTCCTCCACAATCAAAGCCTCATGGAATGGCTGATTGAGATTCTAAATGCCACACTGAGCGCGCTCATTTTATACAGTCCGTGCTGTGACAGTTAAAAAAAAAGATCTGAAATTATTGACGCAATCGAAGAGACACTGGTCCACAGCACGTGTGGTCGCGCCATTAGCCGATGATAAATCTCAATAAATGAGGCAATTGTGAGGAAATAACGGCAATTTTAACTTTACTTGAAAATACAGTGCGGACCATAAACTATGTTCTCCAAGTTGAACTTAATTGTAACTCGTCTGATGATATAACAAAACTTAAGCTTGTGTCATACTGATGCTAAAGTTACTCTCACTGCTCACAGTGTATGCGCATATAAGTGTATTACGTAAAATACCAAATACAAATTCATATAAATTTAAGCAGGGGTTAGTGTATAGAAGCAGTTAATGAAACGATAATGATGAATCATTTGCACTATCTCGGCCGTAATAAGTTTATAGACAATATACCATATTTTTTTATCAAATGGCAATGGAAACACTATTTGTAGTATATATATTAAAAGATTTTTACTGCAATTTAATAAGAAACGTGGCGTGCATGGCGCCATTGGCAAAAAAATATTATCTTAATATTTCGGCGAAAACAAGAACTTATTTCGTATCTTGTCGATTTAAATATATGCCAGGAAATACAAACTTCATTTTACTACCAAGCAAATTGGAATATTTTCTAATGCGACTATCGACACGGTAAAGGTTGATCTTATATCCCTGGCTAGCTAATTCTCCTTGGCGAAACCTCGTTATCTGATGGACTTCAAAACTTATTATTCAAATTAGCTGTGAATGAAACCTATACGTTTCCTTGAAGGTTGTTTTCCTTGAGAAAGTTTCTGAAGAAATTGGATTTGCCTGGATTATGGTCGTATAAGACAAATTTAATCACTGATAATACTGGCAGATATAATTAATCATTTTTAAGAGATTTCGATGACTTGTCGCAATCTCAATAGTGAAACTGTCAAATATAATAAAATACAGTGAAGCGACATTAGCTCCGATGATTCACGTTCATCATGAATACTTCTTGCCTATAGAATAAGTGTACTTTTTAAACAGTTAATTCAATTTCAAGCAATGCTTTTCTTAATATAGGTTTTGAAATATATATTCACTTGTAAGGTTGTACAGGTGTTTATATTTAAAAACACTCAGACGCTTTAGCTACAGCGTTGTATGCGTATAACAATATTTCAATAACAATTCGCAGCTCTTGTATTTAATTCATCATTTCATAAATCATAATTTATTGATAACATCAAAACTCAAACATTGCAAAAAAAACACTGTGTTGTCGATGGGTATAACAGTAATTTAACAAGCGACTTTCTTGATATTTTGCTGAAGGTAAGTTAAGCTCGAGCCAAATGTAACGATTGATGTATCGACATTGCATTTACTTGACTGTCGACCGTAGGTCTATGGAAGGGAAAGACCGCCAATATTATTCATCACCATAAATGTTGCACGTGTTGAGTATTTAGCTGATATGTTTCATCTTGCAATTATAGATTATACATACATGTCAAATAATATCCGTTCAAATAAGCAATGTTCGATATTTATGTTTCAATTTTCAACAATGTTAATTTTTAAGGTGGAGACACCTCAAATGTTCATCTTGTTCATTGTCCAATTAAAACTGTTCAATGAATAAAAAACTTAAAGGTTCAAAATGTAAAATATACATTTACTTGTATTTTTAAAGCGCATTCCCAACGCATAAAACTTACAAATATGCAACAGTAACTTTAACGAACTACCAATTTCCTTTGTTAGCAAGTAAACATTTCTAGATTGGTCAACGCGCATCTTTACACATTGCAATGTTACAAGTTTACATCTGCTCAGTTGTAAAGTCGGTTTTACAATCTATACGCAGTGAATAATATTGGCGGTCATACCGCAGTAGACGCGTCAAAATTATTTTTCGTCTTAGCCAGGAACCAATGCTACGCTAATGCTAATGCAGGCCGGGAACCATTGTGACATGATACGTCACACGAAAATGTAAACATTGAAATCTTACGGTGCAATAACGAAAATAGTCACTTTCTGTGAATAAAGTTATCAAGTATGTGTCCAAAATGTTTTTTTGTATCAGAAACTGTGGGATATTTTACCGAAATTATATTAAATTCGGTGTATATGCAATAAAGTAATTGTCTTTATATGGGTTTTCAGCTGATTTTGACTTAATTAGTGGGTGGGGTGAAATAACACATTTTCATGTAGCAGATTTCATTAGTTTTTTTTTAATTTCAGGACAACAATTGACACATAAATGTTATGTTTCAGATTCCATATTGGTATCCTTCAAATATGCCTAACTGTCATGGCAGATTGGCATGATGATGATGGTCCTGTTCACCAAATCCTGTGCATGATAAATGTCCAAGGCAAGTGAATACTAAAATAACATCATGCAATTAACCTGAACAAATTATTGTAAGTTTCTAGCACATATGTTTTAGTCTGAACTGATAATATATCAAATCCACCAATTTTTACAAGATGGAATACTGAATTGTGTATTGTTTAAACTTTTTTATTTTAAACTGAACATCTTAAATAAACCCCACTAGCTGTTGAAGTTTTATCTTTTTTAACATGCATGTTCTTTAAATATAAGTTTTTCTTCATATTAATTTTTGTCTTTTTTTTATTATCATGGTTAATATTTTTTCTTAATTATTTGTACACACTTTTTGTACAAATAAAAGACAAAGAAAGTTAAAGCACAAGTTAAAATGTGTTATTCTTGTGTTGTGTTCAGACTTGAAAAGGATTCGTCGAAAGATTTGTTCCTGTTTTAAGGTGCGAAGCTGTGTAAGAAGTACATGAACACCATCAAACTACACAGGTGTTGTTATGCAGTAAGTTTAATATTTCAAAAGCAGTGACAGACAGGGACTATGGAAAGCTGTTTCTCTTAAAGAACTATATAAACAACCATTTTACATTTATTTTTGCATAATCAATACAAAGTTTATGTATTAATACAGATATATATTTATGTTTTTTGTTTCTATGTTATTATTAATATTGATTAGATGCATATTAACTCGGATTATGCATATTAATATAACAGTGGTTTCACAACAAATAATAATATAAACCAAATGATGCTTGTTAGTGGTCTATTAAAGTTTCTTTGGTTTCCAATATTACATGTATGCCATGGCTTATGATCTTGATTTGCGAAAAGGGCCTAGCCTTCCAATTTAGTGGTCAACAACATATAGACAAAACTGAAAAATGTGAAGAAATTTTCCAAAGTCAGCTTTAGATTTGTGGAAAATTGCACCATTTTCAAGAAATTTTCTTAGGGGAAGGGGTCTTTCTCTTGGTGGAAGGGGCCTATATAAGGCCCTTGCTAAAGACGGAATCAAAGCCCTGTATACCCATATGGGTTTCTTTAGTATATCTAAATAAACACTACATTAATAATTAAATTACAATTTAATAAGCATTCAAATCTTACATGGTAGAGACAGCAGTTATTCAGTATCAACTTCATAAAGTAATACAGCAGTATTTACAATGTTTAATCTGTCAATTTATGAATTGCAAATCTTGCTATACCAACATATAAAAGCACCAATTGACACTTAACAAACTATCGTCATAAAAATTTCTTGACTTCGGGGTTCACTATAACAACAAACATATTAAATTGTACTAATAATTGAACTCAATTTCACATGAAATCTGAATATCTGAGAATACTGTATGAACATATTCAACAGCCCCAGTCATGAAAGGGGGCTGCAAGATCTTATTACTACTGCATCAAGTAATAAACATGCAATGTTGTTCGATTAATTGAATTGTCCAATTTGTGATTACATTTTTATTCAATATTTACTTTGATTTTTTTCCTTCACTGCAATACGTTCACCATCAGGTAATTAAACAACACAGTTTTCTGGTTTGTCAAGACTGGTCAATGTAAAAGAGTAAAAAGAACATCACTCCGACCAGGACACATTTGAACCCGTACTATTTTATGTTAACTTTTTATTTAACAAGATATCACTTCAAGTCTTTATAAGATACTTTCATCTCCTCCCAGAAAGGAACACAATACAGAATGTAAATCATATGAAGGCAAAACCACTGAACACCATTAAAAATAATAGGTAAAAATAATAGGTAAATACACATTACACACCATACTGACAATCGATCAAAAACATGTTTACATTCAGAATTCATGTATATTGTTACAAACAAACAATTATTTGATGATAAAATAAAAAAATAAAATTGAATGACCTAAATAATATTCTGGTTTTAAATGGTTTGCTTGTTGCACAGATAATTTGCATAATCATGTATATTATGCTAAGATGTGTTAAAAAATATATGCTTGTGATATGGATGACCATGTGTAAACAAACAAATAGTGAATATGAGTAAGCACCTCACACCAAATATGCGGAGCAGCCTCACAAACTAAGCTTTGGAAGGAAAGGCACAGTCGTTTCAAGCTTGCTTATCACACCATACAAAATCATATCCAGCAAAAGATATTTTCTATGCTACGCATCTCTTCGGAGTTCATTGACATGTTTATGACTGTAATCAGAATCTTTTAGTCATTCGCTGTTCTACGTTGTGGTGCGCAAGAGAAGGCCGGTCTGATATGTTGAATCTTCTATTTTTTAGGTGTAGTAGTAGTTTACACTCCATCCATGGTCGATATGGCCTCCAATATCTTAAAATAGACAATTATCTTATATAAATAAAACCTACTTATTACAGTGTAGTCATATGAATTTTAATATGTGGTATACTTATTTTACTGCACAAGTGTCCTTAAGTAAATACAAATAACAAGTTCAGTTGCACAGTGAAAATGATTACATTTTATGTCAAGTATTTGTCCAGTGTTGTTTTTACCATACAATATAACATACATGTAGCATTTAAAATGTAATTAATTCCTCAAAGAATCATCAAATACTTAATACTCTCCAAACAGTTCTATTTTTCAATAAATCAACATCAATAAACTTTAAACCACTCACCATAAACATAAATGTTATGCCCCCAGTAGTAGCATTTGAACTGTCTGTCTGTCAGTCCGTCCGAAAACTTTAACTTTCGCCATAATTTTTACAATATTGAAGATAGCAACTTGATATTTGGCATGCATGTGTATCTCATGGAGCTGCACATTTTGAGTGGTGAAAGGTCAATGTCATCCTTCAAGGTCAAAAGTAAAAAAAAAAATCAAGGGAAGTAACAAGCTTTAAAGGGAGATAATTTCTATTTATCATTTGGCAGGTACAAATCATTTTTACAAGGCAAGTAATATTTTAAAAGGGATATAATCAAAAACAAAAAAAAAACAATCAAAGCGGCGCAGTAGGGGGCATTGTGTTTGTGACAAACACATCTCTTGTTTGTGTATTAAAAAACTTGTGTATATGGCCGACAAGACGTCAAAGTCAATATTATACATATATCAAACTCAAACAACAATTATTTCCAATAGTTTTAAATGATAATTGATATTATTACCTAAAACGATATGGACCGACATGTGCATGATTCCAGCAAACCAATCAGCCTTATTAGTCGATTTTTGAAAGTTTCTTGGCTTCCAGGATCCATTCTGGAGCACTATCTGATCTGTTGGGGATAGCGTCGACCTGTAAAAATATATAGTTGATTTTTAGGTACTATCCATGTCTATTATCTGTAAAAGTGTTAACAAACCAAGCTTATAACAAAGAAACCACAGTTTAAAACTGCATCAACAGCTCAGCTGGTAGAGCGTTTGCCTCGAGTACATGAGGTTGTGGGTTCAATCCATAGCTGCATAATACCAAAGATGTACAGAAACGGTACCAGTTGCTACCTGTGGTTAACGCATACCACTATGCAAGAAAGCACTGGCTTCTCCTAAAAAATGAAATGAGACCCTCGTGGTGATGAATTCCATCAGGAATAAGGTGTCGAGTGTGATTAATATAAGTTGCCAAAACTTGTTTCAGAATCGACCTCAAATAAATTACTATAATCTTACCATCAAATAAAATTAAAACAATATATCACACAGATGCAAGTCTATTTTATAAAATATACATTGAAAAGGGGACTCATACATGATTCCTCTTTGAACTAATGTATCAGTATCACACAAAATCTCCGTCCTGTGGTCCCATGTACTCTCATACAAGATAAAAGCCATATATCCATTGTACGTCTTTGGTAAGAGAGAACACAATTGAACTAGGTTAGATGGTGAAAATACTAAGGGCATGAATATCGAATTAAATGTTAATGTCACTCCACCACAACGAACGTTACCAAGCTGAGTCTGGTCTATTTTCAATATATAATGGGGTCAGACATTCATCTCAAATCAAAATTAATGTTTTAACCTAAAACGTTTAAGAAAAAAAATCTTAATAAATAAATGCAAAGACCTATATATAGGTATTATACGTCTTTGTTAACAACGAGCAGGTGGTCGAGAACCACTAATTGTGTGATCCAATGTGCCTAACACCTATCTGCATCCATGAATATAACAATGATGATGATGATAGTAATCTTTAAAAAAAAATCCTTACCTGAGACCTATCAAAACTATTCAGTTAAGCCGGATAGTAAGTTCGTCCACGATAACAAACGGCAGGGCTGGCAGGCTTCTACTTATGACAATGTTTACCCTAACACCGGTTGACTCGAAAATGCGTTGTAAAATGTTGAATTGTGATTTGTCAACTTGTAATCTGTAGAATTGTAAAGTGTACACTTGTAAGATGCTGACTTGTAGCAGATTACTCAAACCGATCGCACATCTTAGAAATATTCAACATGCTAATGTAGTTTTTTTATCAACTTCTTCATTTTCAGATCTGAAGTTTAAGAAGTTACATGGTTGTATTTAAACATTTAAACTTGTTGAAGTTACAATTTAAGTCTACACATGTGTACTGTGGACATCGATCAAATTAAAATGAAAATATCTCCATATTCATAATTGATTTATTTGCATATCGATTTTGTAGAATCGGAACATACAACATTTTACAATCGTACAAAACAGATATTAAAATGTTGTATTTAAGCATTTTAAAAATTCTCTGTTAAACAAATGAGCTGAATATTCAACACGTGCAACATTTCTGGTGATGAATATTATTGTCGGTCCTCCCCTTCCATATAGGTCTACCCAGTTTAAGACAATGGCAACCATTAGTTTCTATTCAACGAGACTTACCTGACTTAGGTACGGCAAGTGCGAGTCGATTGTTACCAAAACATGTTTCTACAATGCGACTTACCTGACCTTCCTCAGCAAATATGGCGAGTTCGAGTCATTCGAGACAGGACTGTGACGCGGTGAAACCGATGACTGGTGGAGGCTTTGTTTGGGAACCATGGAAACTGATCCCGTCAATCTTTAACGATGCCTGAGAGCCTTGCCAATCTACGCTTTGTTCAGAACTTGGATATTCCCTTTCCATGTTCGTCACAATATTTCCAATGATATTATATTCAAAGAATATGAAAATGAACACGTTTATGTATCTTATTATATCATTATTTCTTACAATAACAAATTGTTATACCGATATATGATCAAGTCAAAACGATAATCTAAAAAACATAATATGATGTAAAATAAGCACTACTGGATAAAAGTGCTTAAGCCATATGCAATGGTTTAAGTCGTAAGAATCGTATATCCAAATCCTCATTATTTTGATTATTCCCAAAAACGCAAATCTTGAGCGACAAAATCTGTGTTTATGTCCTGCTATATTCCTTATTACCTGCTTCCTCCACAATCAATGCCTCATGTAATTGCTGATTGTGCGTCTAAACGACACACTGAGAGCGCTTAATGTATACAGTCCGTGCTTTGACAGTTAAACAGATCTGAAATTATTGTCGCAATCGGAGAGACACTGGTCCATATCCCGTGTGGTCGCGCCATTAGACGATGATAAATCTCAATTAATGAGGCAATTGTGAGGAAATAACGGCAATTTTAACTTTACCTGACAACCCGACCATAAAAATATGTTCCCTACGTTGTACTTAATTGTAACTTTTCTGAGGATAAAACAAAACTTATGCTTGTTTCATGCTGATGCTTCAGTTACTTTCACTACACACAGAGTATGCGCATATAAGTATATTACGTAAAATACCAAAAACAAAATCATATAAATTTAAGCAGGGGTTCGTGTATAGAAGCAGTTTATGAAACGATAATGATGTCTGAATCATGTGCACTCTCTCGCCCGTGATAAGGTTATTGACAAAGTACCATATTTTTATCAAAAAGCAATGGAAAAAAAATGTAGTATATATATTTAATAATTTAACTGCAGTTTAATAACAAACGTGACGTATATGGCGCCATTAGGCATAATAGATTATATAAATATTTGGCAAAAACAAGAACTTATGTCGTATCTTGACGCTTAAAATATGTATATGTACGAGGAAATACAAACTTCATTTTACTACCAGGCAAATTGGCAAATTATCTAATGTCTAATGCGACTATCGACACGGTAAAGGCTGTCCTTATATCCCTGGATGGAACTGTTTGATTACCTCTGACACTAACTCATTATCCAAGGCGAAACCTCGTTATCTGACGGCCTGCTTTTAAAACGTATTATTCAGATTAGCTGTGAATGAAACGTATACGTTTCCTTGAAGGTTTTTTTCCTTGAGAATGTTTCTGAAGAAATTGTATCTGCCTGGATTATGGTCGTATAAGACATATTTAATCACTGATAATACTGGCAGATATAATTAATCATTTTTAAGAGATTTCGATGACTTGTCGCAATCTCAATAGTGNTATTGAATGTGTGATTATGAAGTGGTTGTTGACTTATTTCAGTAGACATACCGTGTGTCAGATAAAGCTCTGAATGTGCTGAAAAGTAATTAAAGCGGTGTTGTTTACTGCGAATTATATTAAAAGAAATGTTTATATTTATATAAATTTATAATGTTTTATATTACAGAATGTGTAGGGATTATTTATTCAAACATTTGCGATTGACGGAAACCGTTTACCGTTAGAAGTTTATAGTGTCTTCCTTATGATGTTATCAATGTATGATACATTATCGCAAAACAGCATACTTAAATAGTCAAGCGTAGAACATATATAACTCTTTTCGAAGTAAAGGTTTAAAAAGACGATACACGTACAACAAAAAGATTATCTTGAAAATGTTGATTTTCGCTGAGCACATGGCCACATTTTATCACGTTTCTGTTGGTATAAAAAAGATTGAAGAATCTTAAAATGCAGCTCAAATGCATGTGCATATCTGCAATTAAATGAAATTTTATTTCTGATTATTTTCTGAACGTTTGTATCAAACCAAATTATAAAATTAGCACACACATCCACTTAATTTCATACGTCAAAAAAAAATTCTCGATTTTAAATTAACCATGCATTTATGTACACGAATATGCCAAATATTTCTTGCTATATAAATTTGTATTTTTACTAGAGCGAAATTTTAATATAAATGGGAAAAGATATTAAACTTGGAATGTCTGAGAATCCTTAATTGTGACTTAAATTGCTCTCCAACTTTGATTTAATATGAAAACAATATCGAAATGACATATACTAAGAAAGAGCAGAAAATCCAAATGTCGCATCACAGTCTAATGCTTTTATATCTTAAAATTGCTCTAAAATGCCTCACTGCCTCGACTGTCCGCCTAGAATGAATGTCGAACCAATTGTGATGATTTACGATGGTAGCCACCTTCAAAAAGAATTATGTTCGTGCGTGCCATCAATTTGGCATAAACATGTTACAATTTACTCCCGATGGATTTCAGTAACGGTCCGTATGTCCATATCAATAATATACGCATTCACTTGCATCTTACTCGAACTTTTCTGGATTTGTTAAGAAGATGAAACAGTACATTTCAGTTCCCCTTGCTTGATATACATATGATTGTATATATTTCTTTGTTTATCTGAATTATAAGACAGTTCAGATTAGCTATTTATAAATCACAATAATGTCCATAAAATGTCATCCTAAATGCAAATGAACTGTCTACTAGGAGTTCATGCAAATGTCAGTATTTTATTCATTAACAGTACATGACAGCGTCCATGGTGTTGTTCCCTCCCAATAATTAAATGTCTGAAGACGGTACCTGACGAGCTGTTAAGTAAAATATATCAACATTTGTATTACCTACTGCAAAATAACGTTTCTCTGAGGTTCATTTAGGATTTGAAGTAAAGCTTTTCGACAAAAAGTCATAATAGAAACGCATTGTCATTCTTAAGTTTGTAAATTTGTTAATGTCTCGAAATTGAATGTTGAATCTTTCATAATGAACACATTATACTTGACAGGGAAAATGTTTATTTGTTGACAAAGTGTTGTTATTTTTCAATTTGTATTAAAGAAAAAGTAAGGTTTTCAAACACACACACACACAAACACACACACAAACACACACACAAACACACACGCACAAACACACACACACACACACACACACACACACACACACACACTCTCTCTCTCTCTCTCCTGACATGTCTCCGATTGAACCTATGTTTAACATGTTAAAGACTCGCATCATTATAGGTTTAAACCCCGTTAATCGAATGGGAAAACATTACACAGGAAGAAATCCCCAGAACAATTAACTCGATGTGTTGCAGATGTGTCGCATGGGAAATGCAAATGGTGATCACACACGATATTTAAGTATGAAATCAGCGTGTGTGTGTGTGGGGGGGGTGCGTGCGNATGTGTATGTATATGTATGTATGATTGATTTATTGTTTTTGACGATGAGCTGTATATGCTTAAATCGCAAATAAACTATCTGTTCTGTTCTATATCTAAAGCTTTTAAATTAAAGACGGGGCTAGTAAATACGTGTTATTGTTTCACGTCATCGTGCATCAGAAAGATGTAATAATGTTATGTTGGTTTGTATGCAGCCATTGAATGGTTAAATAGTAATTGATTTGAATTGTATTCACTTTAATGCTATTTAATTTGAATTATGATGATAGGATGACCATTTTATTTACAGTCGAATATTTTGTGAATAATAAACACTTTTGAATTGACCTTGCCTAGGCTGTGAGCCCAGTTTGTTGGTTCATTGTGTGTGTGTTTATGTGTGCGTCTGTGCCGTGTCTAGTGCTTTTGTTAGCTGTGTCACACTGTATGACATTTTGCTACTGGCAATAAATACAGTACCACTTGCTACAAAAAGTTTTCTCTTTTGTTTGTACGGCCTAAGTTTCATTATTCTTGTATTTTTATAATGTTTTGCATTTTTGGCTTACGAGCTTTTATTTATTTATTCTAAAACAGTTGAATGATGACACAACTTTTTGAAACTCATATCATTCGAATTTGTCCATGAACACGAAAAACTAGTTTTCTGTTATTCTCCGAAAAACAGCGATTGCAACTAGTATTTTGTCCAAGTTTCTGAATCAATGCATGAAAAAAGCTTTGGTAAAGGTTATTAACAATTATGAAAATGTAAACTTTTGTAATATTATAAATATAAACTTTTTATTGAAATGATAGACAGCTAAACTTTTCCATTTGTTAGGATTATAGCGTGACTTTGAAATTTGAAGAAATGCAAGATGAAAAATTTAGGTTACTAACATTTGACATTTTGAAATTCATTTTTGTTTGGTTGTTTTTTGTTTTTGTTTTTTTGTTGTTTTTTTTCCAACACATTTTATTTCTATATTGCATAAACAATTATGAACAATATCACAAGCATGTTATACAATCAGAAATGAACAGAATAACATATGCAATACATAAGAGGTTAGCTATCTAATAATGCATGTAATTTTGTGTTAATAAAAACATTAATGATGTATAGATGAAAAAAAGACAAATTCCAGTGTGTATAGAGCAACATGGATGTTTTAATTGAACTATCAGATGAAAAAAGGCATAGATAAAAACAATAATAGGTGCATATAATAATAAAGAAATTCTTCGTTGAGTAAAGACAAACAATGATGAATAAGTTGTTATAACAGATGATAAGGCATAGAGAAAAACAATAATAGGTGTTTAAAATTGTATAATTAAGTTTATGCAACAATGGCATAAACATTTTCCCATTCAATGTCAAACGATTCTAAATTATTTTTTGAAATTGATATTTTTTTCAAGTTTTCATATACGTACTTTATGTATTTCTTGGCTCCAGCTATGCTTGGAATGCATTTATTTATCCTGCATTTGTATAAGTATAGCTTTATAAACAAAATAACATTATTTATTACACTATCAGACTTTGTCAAATATCCAAGTAGAAATATTGGCATATTAATGAAAGAAAAAGATTGACCTGGTAGCATTTCATCAATTATTGCTTTAGATATCTGACATTCCAAGAATAAATTCCCTATCAATATATTTGGATTATAAAATATTGGATAATACAACAATTCTTCTGCCTTACTTCTAATTTACTACAATAAAATGCAAAGCTTTTTAAAACATCCACCCAAAAAGGGTTTGAAATTATGTTAGACATATTTTAAGCATAATGATAACTGCAATTAAAAAAAAAGTTTGTGAGTATCAAAATACAGTTTTGTGATATGTATCCAATTTCCTCTATAGGATTGAATTTTTTGTAACCAGGTAAGTTTCAATGCTGGAATAAATGCATCCAAAATTATCATTTTCAAACCTGCTTCACTATATTCTTTAACTATAGTTGTAAACTTTATTTTACTATGCCCGTCCCAAATAAAAGTCAGGACTGAAGATTTTATTGAATTAAAAATAGTATGGGGTGGGTTAGGCAGTGATATGAACAAGTGATTGAATAATGACACAATAAGTGTTTTTACAATAACAATCTTTCCAATTGGTGTTAAAAACTTCTTTTCCAATTTTTCAGGATATTTTCCATTTTAACAATTTTTTAATTGTAATTTATTTGAAATATTTTTGACAGGTCAACATCAAAATGTATTCCAAGCATTTTAAAGCTGTGTTGCATCCAGTTTAATTTCAATTTTGTTTTTATGGTATAAGAACTATATTTATTCTTGCAAATCCATACAATATTTGTTTTATCAAAATTAACATTAAGACCTGAAATATTTGAAAAATCTTGTATAACATCGAGTGTTTCATTTAATGATTGATCAGTACCGTCTAATAAAATAGTAGTATCGTCCGCAAACTGGGACAATTTATGTTCGTTTCCATGGAGTGTTATACCTTTTATATTATTGTTATCTCTCAATACAAGTGACAAGACTTCAGCGCAGATGATAAAAATGTAACATGAGAGGGGATCTCCTTGTCTGCAGCCCCTTTCAATAGGGAAACAAGAGTTCCGCGGTCGTAGATGACCGCATTGAAGCCGGATTTTTGATTTAAATGACAGGAAAGTACCTTTCGTGTTTTTGTCAATGCAATACTTAAATTACCAGTGGTCATCTACTAGTTCTGGCCAACCTTCATATCAAGTTTGAAGACTCTAGGTCTAAGCATACCAAAGTATTAACAACTTTAACATATTTACATCCAAGGTCACAGTGACCTCGACCTTCAAATGAATGACCTTGAAATGACCAGTGGTCATCTAAGTGTGCTTGCAAACCTTTACGTCAAGTTTGAGATTCTAGGTCCAAGCATACCAAAGTTATAACAATTTTAACATTTTAACATTGAAGGTCACAGTGACCTTGACCTTCAAATGAATGACATTGAAATGAGCAGTGGTGATCTTCTAGTACTGGCCAACCTTTATGTCAAGTTTGAAGACTCTAGGTACAAGCATACCAAAGTTATAACATGGAATAAGAACTTTAACATTTTTACCTACCAAAGTTATAAGAACTTTAACATTTTTACATTCAAGGTCACAGTGACCTTGACCTTAGAATGAATGACCTTGAAATGACCAGTGGTCATCTAAGTGTGCTTGCAAACCTTCATGTCAAGTTTGAAGACTCTATGTCCAAGCATACCAAAGTTATAACAATTTTAACATTTTAACATTTAAGGTCACAGTGACCTTGACCTTCAAATGAATGACATTGAAATGACCAGTGGTCATCTTCTAGTACTGGCCAATCTTTATTTCAAGTTTGAAGACTCTAGGTACAAGCATACCAAAGTTATAACATGAAATAAGAACTTTAACATTTTTACATTCAAGGTCACAGTGACCTTGACCTTCAAATGAATGACCTTGAAATGTCCAGTGGTTACTTACTAGTTCTGGCCAACCTTCATGTCAAGTTTCAAGACTCTAGGTCCAAGCATACCAAAGTTATAACAACTTTAACATTTTTACATTCAAGGTCACAGTGACCTTGACCTTCAAATGAATGACCTTGAAATGTCCAGTGGTTACTTACTAGTTCTGGCCAACCTTCATGTCAAGTTTCAAGACTCTAGGTCCAAGCATACCAAAGTTATAACAACTTTAACATTTTTA
>VMBQ01000028.1:38565-111201 GCA_007657795.1 Dreissena rostriformis | reverse complement strand
AAGCGGTATTCACTAACAGAAATATCAATTGCACAAAAATTACCATTGGAATCAGCAACAGAGTTATGTATTTTATAATCTGTGCACTTGGATATGAAAATAGCTGTTCCCCTAGAATTAGCAGAACCATAACTTAAAAAGCATTTAGATCCCCATTCCGAATAAATGGATGTGTACATATCTGGGGTAAAATGTGTATCCTGCAGACAATATATATTAGCATTAAACTCTTTGAAGTGATTACAAACCTTACGCCTCTTTAATTTGCCATTTAATCCTCAACAGTTTAAAGAAACAATATTCAGATTGCTAGTCATTTGGTAAAGTAAGTTTAATGATACAAAAATCTACATCCCATGCCTTTAAAATGTAATAACAAATAAACACAGTTATATTACTGAAAGGGTATCTATACAAAATGAACAACACTATAAATTTAATTATGCGAACATCTATATACCATGCCTTTAAAGCGTACATGTTATAATAATAAAGCACAGTGACACTACTGGTAAAGTATCTAGAAATAAAGAACAACAACATGGAAAACAAAAAGGAAACATAAATAAATAATACATACAAAAGAACATTGACAAAAATATTTACAATATGGGTAAACATAATACAGATTACAAACATATGCAAATCAGTATCAAGTTATCTTAAGAAATTTGTGTTATGAAAAGTCATGTTTTATTGATTCAATAATGTTTTAATTGAAGCATTATTGAAATATAAGTGTTTACAAATATACTGTTATAAAGTATTGATGAAACTAATTTTATTTTAAAAATTAAGTGTATACCATTAAGAGTTCATATGGAAAACAGTGGTTATTTAGAAGCAGATAAGCAGTTTTACTTATGTTGCATACATGTAATTATATAAACATAAAAATGCCATAAATATTATAAGCATTTCACTATAACAAAGAGACAAAGAGGTAAAAGAGTTTCATTTGATCAAAACCCTAAAAATGAAATGACAGGCTCTATTTGAGTTGATATTGTGGACCAAAGGTACACATGCTATTTATGGAATAGATATGCATATCAATTATGTAGCTGCATAGGCATACTTATATAAACACAAAAGTTGGTCTTGTTTTTTATAATAAAAATAATTATATAAACAAACAAGAGAAAGCAAAAACAGTGTTAATGCAATTCATATATACATGTACACACATTTAATAGTTTTGATTTAGTATTGTCATTAGGATTATACAATAGATATAATTATATAAACAAAACAAGAGAAGGCACAAACATTGTTAATGTTTTGCTTAAACACTATTGTTTTAGTTTTGATTTTGTATTTTCATTATGATTATGTAAAAGATACAAGAGAAAAGAAACATTTGTGTAAGCAATCTTCATTTAAGCATTCAAGAAAACAGTGGAAGCAATGATATTTTGTCAGACAGTGTAGTTGTACATCTCAAAGATTCACTTAACACTTAAATAAGCTTCATATAAAAGCGGAAATGAAGCAAGAGGTGTGAAATATAAAGACAGAAAGGATAACTGAAAAGTGTTAAATGAAAACACACAGATGATCTTAGGTTCCCCGCTCTTAATACCTTCAAAACTTAATATATGTTCACATAGGCAATTTGAATGGAATCATTTTTGTTTGGTTGTTGTTCGTAAAGACTTTATACTAGTTAAACTAATTTGGCCTAAGAATTTTCACCTTTTGTAAACCATGTCGAAAGTTTAAAAGATCAAGTGCGATGTTTTTGTTATGCACGATGAATCGTTATTAACGTTTCTAGAAATGTTCAATACATACGATTGAAGTGCAATCAGATAGTTTAATACTATGTCATCAGCAATGAATTGAAATAGAGTGCTGGTTGGAAATGAATATGGTGTAGAATATTCTGAACAAAGACGACACAAATTATTTACGGAAAGGGAACAACGAAACATATACGAGTATTGGGTAAGTTTAATAGATTTTAGATTACCAAACAATTCCCGTATTGAGTAAACGTTTTATTTGTTTTTAAGCATGTAGCCACGAAGTCTTCCCTTGGATACATATGTGGCGTGTTCTGAGAAAACGGGGCAAAATGCTTGTGCGTAAAGTGTCATCCGAGATTAGCCTGTGCAGTCCACACAGGCTAATCCGGGACGACACTTTCCGCCTAAACTAGATTTTCGCTAAGAAGAGACATCATTTAAACCAAAAATTCCATAAAAGCGGAAATTGTAGTCCCTGATTAGCCTGTGCGGACTGCACAGGCTAATCTGGGATTACAATTTACGCACAAGCATTTTGACCAGTTTTCTTAGAACATGCCACATATTGTGCGACATAACCAAATCAATCACTGGCACATTATATGCAGTTATCTTTTCTACATTCGCAGTGTCGAATTATAACTTAATTCGAAAATTCTTCGTTATGAAACATGACACACTGAGTTGAAATGTGGAATTTCCAGCAGTAACTATATAAAGTATAATCTAAACATATGTGACATGTTTCGATCTTTCTTGATTATGCACAAAACATGGAACAGTTCATGTGTAGTGCTGGAAGGTGAATGGCAGTTCAGTGAACTCGATAACTAGGATGAGCAGCATTAGAAGTGAAATAAACTGCCATTCATTAATTTATTGTTCCGAAATACATTTGAAGACTAGGGAAACCTCGGATAGACCATATCAACGAGTCAACATGCATATAGATTATATTATTATTATTATAACGGATTTATATAGCGCCCTTTTCATACAAGAGTGCACGTTCAAAGGCGCTTTACATAAGAACATTTGACGTATCGCAGATACGAATACATTTTGCAACACAGTTTCAAAAGAAATCGATCAAAGCTACTCAATTATACTATAAAACTACTCTATTATACTTATACTATAAGTACTACGTAAAAAAAACATGCACAGTAACCCTAGATTAGAAAGATCAACAAGACACTGTAAAACTACCCTATGTGTATAGCTATAAGACAATTATTGACACAATAAAATCTAAAACTTAAACTATAAGTACTACGTAAAAACAAGAACAAAAACAAATTATACCATAACCACGAATCGACAAACCCCCAAAGGAATAATTATGCTTCCTTTGTAAGGGTGCATTCAAGTTCATGCTGATTTAGACAAGGGTAACGTCGGGATACCATTACCACGAGTCAACAAACCCCAAAAAGAATAATTATGCTTCCTTTAAAAGGGTACATTCAAGTTCATGCTTATTGAGACAAGGGTAACGTCAGGATACCATTACCACGAGTCCACAAACCCCCAAAGGAATAAATATGCTTCCTTTAAAAGGGTTAATTCCTTTGTTCTCATATATATTTATAAGAATCCTGCTCAGTGCTGATCAGGTCGAAATCTATGGGAAATCATTTGTCCAATGATCCATTTCCAGCATTCATATAAAGCGTCATGTCAGTCGTTTTATAAAAACCGAACCAATACCCAGGCGCACAAATAAATTAATAGTAAGAATGAAAGGTGTTATTGGTATAAAAAAACATACTTGGGTCAAAACACATGCATAGGTGAAATAGTTTAGAAGAAAAAAATCAATTTAAAAATGTGTTTATTTGTGATTTGTTTCAGTGCGAAATACATCGAATTGAAATTAATAACGTTTCAATACCGTACAATTCAAACTTTTTTTACTCTAATTTATGTTAATGTGTAAGTCTGCAGCTAAATTGATTAATTATTATAATGCGCACGACGCCAGTAACTAAAAAATCCCATTTCTATCTGATATCTGCCTCGCCTTGTGGAATTGTTCTATTTTTGTCATCCTGACATAATAAGAAGTTTGTATATGAAAAAGATTGTGTTTATATCCTCGAATGTACTTTAATTTTCGTACATATAGATTGTTCAAGGGAAGAACATAGGACGGTACTTGTCTGTATATGTTTATAACTTTCGCCAAATAAAGATATTTTCATAAGCTAATTTTTGTTTTCTCATTTAAGTGATTCTCTTTCGAACATGACGCAATTGTTTCAAAGTGGGTTTTAATGGAATGTTCTTAGTTCACTATAAACGGGTCAATAAACATATAAATAGCATTTTGTTGTGAGATTGGTAAAGAACCCTGTATAGGGTTTTCTTTATATCAAACGTGTTGTGATAGGGTCTCTAGCTTTCGTCCGAATGAGACCACGGAAATGTATGATGAGATTTATGTAGCAATTCGTGTATTTTATAACTTTAAAATTGTTTTGCCGTCGAAACATTTAACGTTCAATGGTGCAGATCATCTTCATTTGTTTTACACATATAGAATAACATAAAACGCATATTTGGTTTTGGAAATATCCGCATTACTTTCGTGGAAATGTGGAACTTGTAGAGACATTAGTTTCCTAAATATGTTTATTTGGACGTAATAAATTTATATGGACCAGAATTACTGAGTTACATTTTCAGTAATGCTATGGAATATGTTTGATATGATTGCTATTACTGCATGAAGGTATATGTTCATTTAAAGCACAAACAAAAAGTGCAAAACGATTTTTGTAGACACAATTTAAAAAATAGTTTCCACTCAAGGCACGTGCAGCGATTGAGTTTTCTGACAAGATTAATGCAATTCAGTCATCGCTTTCATTTAATACTAATCAAGTGGCAATAAGGATTCTTCAAACGTTCTAATGAACTGAAGTGTCGGTCAATCTGCTGACGTATGTGGGAGGATGCGAGAATCGTATTAACATTCAGGAAGATATTAATAATTCTGACAGCAGTATATCAGAAATATGTCGCACTTGTACAGCTTGGCATCCGGTTTTAGTTCAATATAATATGCTCCTTTCATTACATACTAAAACTGCATGAATTGAAGTGTAAATCATAAGAAGGATTAGTTCAATTTGTATTCTAAAATTTGATACAAAATTCATAAAAACTGATATGTTATACATATAAAATGCGACATGAAAACCATGTGCAGTATATTCTGCTATTTATATGTGTGAGTGTCATTCGAAAAATCAAAAGGATTCGACTCCATATGCATGGAGATAAGAATATATAACATGACGAAAATGTGTAATACTGACTGTGAATCGGTACACTAACATTGGATGAGTATTGATCGTTCAAAGCGAACCATAAAAATTACTATTATATTGACACAAGGATAATGCAGTGTGGTGAGATGATAAAACTAACACTGTGTAATGGTCGAGTTTTTATGGCCAACTAATTACTATTTATTTCAAGTTCACGTAAACATTGTATTCCGATTGAAAAATCTGATCACGTGGCCTGTTAATGCAAATTAGGCGGAATTTTCCCAAAGGTACATTTACTGCTATAATGCAGAAAAAAATGCTATTCAATTTTTAAGACAAGTATTGTGTCAAATTTATTGAACATTTAAATGCATCGATGTTCATAAAATGTACATATTTGCTTATATTTATTTCATGGCCGTAATACAATTTTGTATGTGTATGGCATGAAGTAAAAACGTTAAAAAACATACTTAAACAAATAATAATGTAGATTTTACTATCTGATTTATAGTATGCATTATTCAAAGAGTATTTTCATGGCATGAATATCACAAACCAGAGACGCAAATAGGATTGCGGAAAATACAAAACAAATCTTTCGAATCAACAAAATGTCATGGACGAGTCTCGTATCTGCGCTCAAAGTTGGCTTTTACCATGCTCTAAGAACCGTCGATTCAGTAAACAACCTCAAGATATCAAAAGACTTTTTAAGTTTTTCAGATATAAGGTCAAGAAGTCTTAACCTATCTGATATCGATTGCAAAAATTGCGTACAAACAAGTCAACATGATTGACTATTTCCACTATATCTTTCTGCTTAGTGCCTCCATAGGTCTCAGGTTCAAATCCTTAGGAAGGCAACAATTATTATTAAACTCTTTTTGATGATAAAATAATTAGATTTGAATCTTTCTAATGCTGAATACTGTTATTTAATACATTAAATGACATGTTTGGAAATGCGAAAATCCGGGGACTCGGTTCACATAGGTACGGTAAGTGCGAGCCAATTGTAACCGAACCTTTATTCGACAGTACGACTTACCTGACTACCTCAGCAAGTATGGCGAGTTCGAGTCGTTCGAGACGGGACTGAGACGCGGAGAGGCCGATGACTGGTGGAGGCTTTGTTGGGAACCATTGAAACTGATCCCGTCATTTTTTAATGATGCCTGAGAGCCTTGCCAATCTGCACTTAGTTCAGAACTAGAAGGATATTCCCTTTCCATGTTCGTAACAATATTACAATGATATTTTATTCAACGAATATGGAAATGTGCACGTTTTTTAATCTTATATATCTTTCTTACTTAAAAAACCAATTTGTAGAACTGATATATGGTCAAGTCATTTATCGTCTATACAAAATATAATTCGATATAAGCACTTCTAGATAACAATTCTAAACACTATGCAATGTCTTAAATCGGAAGAAAGGTATATTCCAATTCTCATTATTTTGATTGTTCCCCAAATATGCAAATCTTAAGCTACAAAATATGTGTTAGTTTCCTGCTATATTCCTCAGTATCTGCTTCCTCCACAATCAATGCCGCGTGGAATGGCTGATTGTGCGTCTAAACGCCACACTGTCAGTCCGTGCTGTGCCAGTTAAAAAGATCTGACATTATTGACGCAATCGGAAAGACACTGTATAGCACGTCTGATTCCAAATGAAGGATAGCTTACTGATAGGGCCATAAGTCGATGATTAATCTAAATAAATGAGGCAATTAAGCGGAAATAAAGGAAATTTTAGCTTCTTTTTTTACAATAAAGTGCAGACCATAAAAAATGTTCTCCACGTGGAACTTAATTGTAACTGTTCTGTGGATATGACAAAACTTAAAGCCACACACCTTATTTGGCATAGAAAATTTAAGTATAAATAAGAAACATATTTTATCAATGCCAATTAGAATATATCTGGTGGTTACAAGGTAGAAATCTGTCTTTTTGTGCTTTAAAACTTAAAAATAATTGTGTTTGTCAAAATGAACGTTTTCGTCTAGAAATCCTTCTTTCGGTTATAAAAGCGGTTTCGTGTAAAAAAAACAATAAATTACTTGCTAACTAGGCTATAGATTTAATTTTATCTATGCCAATAAGAATATATCTGGTGGTTACAAGGTAGAAATCCGTCTTTTTGCGCTTTAAAACTTACAAATAATCGCGTTTGTCGAAATGGACGTATAATTTAGAAATCCTACTTTCGGTTTTAAAAGCGGTAATTCCCGGTTGAAAAATAATAAATTACTTGCTAACTAGGCTATAGATTTAATGAAAATGTTGCACATTTTTAACTTGCATCTATATGTATTGATTAATATGCACTTCATTTCAAGGTGTGTGGCTTTAAGCATATTTCATGCTGATGCTAAAGTCACTCTGACTGCTCACTGTATTCGCGTGTAAGTAAACTAAGTAAACTATTATATAAATATTAAATACAACATCATATAGAATTAAGCAGGGGTACGTGTATAAAGCAGTTTACGAAATAATAATGATTTTCGAATCATTTGCGCTCCCTCGCCCGTGATCAGTTAATAGACTATCAAAGAGTTGTTAACATCCTTTGTGTAGTATATGAATTTAATTATTGTGTTCCAGGCGTAATAACAAACGTGACGGGAATATGGCAGATGATAACAGTAGTTCGACGAAAACCAGAAGTAAAGTCGTATCCCGCCGCTTAAAATTTGTTCCAGGAAATACAAACTTAATTTTACTGACAAGCAAATTGGCATATTCTCTTATTTCTAACGCGACTATCGACACGGTAAAAGCTGCCCTTATATTCCTGGATGGAACTGTTTGATTACCTCTGACACTTGCTCATCCTCCTTGACAAAACCTCGTTATCTGACGGACTGCTTTCAAAACTTATTATTCAAATTAGCTGTGAAGCATATACGTTTCCAGGAATGTTTATTTCCTTAATAAAGTTTGTGGGGAAATTGGATTTGCCGGGATTATGTCAACATAAGACATATTTAATCACTGATAATACTGACAGAGAAAAGTAGTCCTATTTAACAGATTTCGATGATTTTTCGTTATTGCAATACTCATTGGTCAATAGATATTTTTTTAATTGAGGAGACTGCCGAGTGTCTGATATTGCTCTGACATTGTGTTGACTTGGCTGATAATTAATCAAAGCGGTGTTGTTTACTAGGAATTATGGTAATTGTTAACACTTAACCGAACACCTATTTATAATAGAAATGTTGGTATTTATATAAATAAATAATGTTTATAGTACAGAAGTTGGTTGGAGTATTTATTCAAACATTTGCGATGGACGGAAACCGTTTATAGTTAGAAGTTGCTAGCGTCTTCCTTGGATGTTACCAAATGTTATCGCGAAACAGAATACGAAAATAGTCAAGCCTAGAAAATACTTAACTCTTTTCTGAGTTAAAGGTTTATAAAGACGATACACTTACTAAAATAGATTCTCTTGAAAATGTCGATTTTCGCTAATCACATTGCCACAAGTTATCACTTATCTGTTGCTATGAAAACGATTGAAGAATCTTTAACAGCAGTTCAAATGCATACACATACATATCTGCAATTGAATGAAATTGTATTTCTGACTATTTTGTGAACGTTAATGTATCAAACCAAATTACAAAATTAGCACACGCATCGATTCAACTGCATACGTCCAAAAGTTATCTAGATTTTAAATTAACCGTGCATTTATGTACACAAATATGCCAAATAATTCTTGCAATATCACAATATCTATTTTACTACAGTGAATTTTGACTATAAATGACTCAGATTAAATAGAAACAAATATTGAACTTGGAATGTCTGAGAATCCTTAATAGTGAGGTACATTGTTGTCAAACTTTTATTTAAGACGCAGAATATGATATCGATAGGAAATACACTCAAAAGAACAGAAAATCACAATGTCGTATCACAGTCTAATGCTTTTATATCTTAAAATTGCTCTCCAATGCCTCACTGTCTCGACTATCTTCCAAGAATGAATGTCGATCCAATTGTGATGATTCACGATGGAAGCCACCTTCAAAAAGAATTATGTTCGTGTGTGCCACCAATGTGGCATAAACATGTTACAATTTACTCCCGATGGATTTCAGTAATGTTCCGTATGTCCATATAAAAATATACGCATTCACTTGCACCTTACTCGATCTTTTCTCGATTTGTTAAGAAGATGAAATAGTACATTTCAGTTCCCCTTGCTTGATATACATATGATTGAATATATTTCTTTGTTTATCTGAATTATAAGACAGTTCAGATTAGCTATTTATAAATCACACTAATGTCCATAAAATGTCATCCTAGATGCAAATGAACTGTCTACTAGGAGTTCATGCAAATGTCAGTATTTTATTCATTAACAGTACATGGCAGCGTCCATGGTGTGAAAAATTGTTCCCTCCCAAGAACTGAATGTCTGAAGACGGTATCTGACGAGCTGTAAAGTAAAATATATCAACATTTGTATTACCAACTGGAAAATAACGTTTCTCTGATGTACATTTAGGTTTTGAAGTAAAGATTTACGACAAAAAGTCATAATAGAAACGCATTGCCATTCATAAGTTTGCTATTTGTTAATGTCTCGAAATTGTATGTTCAATCTTTCTTAATGAACACATTATAGACAGAGATAATGTTTATTTTGATTTCACAGAATGTGAAAGAGGTGTGGAAAAAAGCAATACTTGCAAAAGTTTTCAATGTTAATTTAAGATGTTGACAAAGTGTTGTTTTTTTTAATTGTCATTAAAGAAAAAGTAAGGTTTCAAACACAAATACACACAAACACACTTACAAACACACACACACAAACACACACACGCACTCACAAACACACACACACAGACACACACACACACACACATGCGTGTGTGTCCGTGCGTGCGCGTTTGTGCGTGCGTGAGTGCATGCGTTCTTGCGTGCGTGTGTGTGTATTTTCTAAATGACAAATTGATTAATTGACATGAAACGTTGTCAAAATATTACATAAACTTGTGCAAGAATTGCTTTTTTCAAAACCTCACTCAAATTATGAGAAATCAAAATAAACATTACTCGTGCCTATTTTAATGTGATAATTATATATTGTCAATGGCAATGGTTCAAAGTATAGCCTTAATCCGTTGTAAATAAAGGAAATGTTATATTTAGAGCAACGTATGAACATACACAACCGACCTATGTAGTTTGGTATTTTGCAGACATTATTGCTACTTATTCATTCCTGAATTTGCATGACGATGATTACAATACAGTCGATCAAATTATGTTGAACATCGTTCAACCGAATTCTGAAGTTATAAGTAATGTGTTGGTCCCAATTAGGTCCTGCATGTTTTAATAGGAACTGCATGTTAAATTGAAATTTCGCTATTTTGAATAATTGCTAGCCTATTACTTACAATAGCTGTTTTCGCCTGTTGATTTCACAAGTTTGTTTATTCATTTAAGTGTAACAAGGAATTGCTTCGACCAGTTGGCACAATACAAATAGTTCGCTTATTTTTTTAATTGATTTTACTAAATAACTTTAACTGAATCACATTAAATAATGTAATTGTAATAAGGATTAAGAGGTAAAAACAACACAAATAATTGTATACGCATATCCTTGTAAGTCTTACTAAGATTACAGAAAAATGTCTCTTCCGATTAATCGTTTTTTCGAAGCATTGATCTCGGTCTTGGAAATAACAATTGTTACTTATTTTATTATATTATGGTTGTCTCTAAAGCTGTTTAATTAAAGACGGGGCTAGTAAAAACGTGTTTTTGTTTCACTTCATCGTGCATCAGAAAGATATAATAATGTTGTGTTGGTTTGTATTCAGCCATTGAATAGTTAAATTGTTATTTATTTATATTGTATTCATGTTTAATGCTATTTACCGGTCATTTGAATTATGACGATATGGTGATAATTTTATTTTACAGTTTCATATTTTGTAAATAATAAACACTTTTGTACTTACCTTGCCAAGGCGGTGACCCCAGTTGTATTGTTCATTGTGTGTGTGTGTTTGTGTGTTTGTGTGCGGCGTCTAGTTTTGTTTGAGCTGTGTCACACTGTAGGCATTTGGACACATGTCATAAATAAAGTACCACGTGCTACAGAAAGGTTTCTCTTTTGCTTCTGCGGCTTAAGTTTCGTTTTGCTTATATTTTTATAATGTGTTGCATTGTTGGCTTACGATCGTTTATTTATTTATTTGAAAACTGTTAAAACAGGACACGAAAAAACATATGTTCTGTTTTTCTCCGACAAACCGCGTTTGAAACCAGTATTTGGTCCAAGTTTCAAAATGAATGCATGAAAAAGCTCTGGTTAAGGTTATCAGCAATTATAACAATCAATAAATTCGTAATATAAATCTAAATTATTTGTAGCAATGTGTGTCAACTGAATTTGTCCAGGAGTATATCATGACTAATTTTTGTTTGGTTGAGGTTCGTAAAGACTTTATACAAGTAAAACTAAGTTTGACTTTGAATGTTCACCTTTTGTCTAGTAAAACATTTCGGAAGTTTAAAAGATCAATGGTGATGTTTTCGTCATGCTCGATGAATCGTTCTTAACGTTTCAAGAATGTTCAATACATACGATCGAATGGGCCATCAGATATTTTCATACTTCAGGTATATGTCGTCAGCAATGAATTGAAATAGTGTGTTGATGGGAAATTAAAATGTAGAATATTTTGAACAAAGACGACAAAAATAGTTTAATGATAAGAAAACAACTTAATTGATACTAGTGATGCATGCGTTAAATATATGTTAGGTTACCCGTCAAATCCTCTATTTATTAAACGTACTATTTTTTAAAGCAGGTAGCCATATAGCCTTCCATTTGATACATATTGTGCGACATAACCAAAACAACCACTGGAACATTGACTGAAGTTATTTGTTCCACATTCGAAGTGTCGAATTATAACTTAATTGGAAAATTCTCCGATATGAAACATGACACACACAGTCGAAATGTGGAATTTCCAAAAGTTACCATATAAAGTTTAAGCTAAACATAATTGACATGTTTCAATCTTTCTTGAGATTGCACAACATATTGACCAGTTCATGTATAGTGCTGGAAGTTGCATGGAAGTTCAGTGATCGCGATAACTATGAGCAGCATTAGAAATGAAATGAACTGGCACTTTCAGCGATTTAGTTGTCCGGCCAGCTAAATTTAATGCAGTCAGCGCTTTTTTTATTAATAATAACGTGGCAACAGAGATTCTTCAATCGTTCTTATGAACTGACGTGTCTGTCAATCTGTCTACGTAGGTGAAAGATGCGAGAACCGTATTAACATACAGGAAGATATTAATTATTCTGACAGCAGTATATCAGAAATATGCCGCACTCATACAGATTGGCATTAGTTCAATATAATATTCTCTTTTCATAAAATACAAAAAAAAAGACTGCATGATATTAAAGTATTCATCAGAGGAAGGAATTCTGAATAGAAGTATTGTGTCAAACTAATTGAACAGTTTACTGCATCGATTTGCATAAAATGTACAGATCTGCCAATATTTTATGTGCGCTTGGAATACACTTATTTATGTCTATATCATGACCAAAAAAAACGTTAAACAAACATATTAAAAACAAATAACAATGTAGATCTTACTATGTGATGTATAGCATGAATTGCTTATAGAGTTTTTTTTTGTATGGCATGAATATCAACAACGAGAGACGCAAATAAAATTTCGGACGATTTGAAGCAAAGCTTTCGAATCAACAAAATGTCATGGACGAGTCTCATATCTGCGCTCAAAGTTGGGTTTTACCATGCTCTAAGAACCGTTAATTCAGTAAACAACCTCAAGATATCTAAAGCCTTTTAAAGTTTCCAAGTTATAAGGTTAAGATGTCTGAATCAATATGATATCGATTGCAAATATTGCGCACAAACAATGCAACATGATTGATTATTTTAACTCTATCTTTCTGCCTAGTGCCTCCATACGTGATGGACTATTTGTGCTAAACGTATTTCAAATCAATAATGTTTGTTTAATTATGCTAACAGTAATAAGCTGTGCATACACATCGGAAGACTACGGTGCATAATGCATGCACAGGTGTTGCAAAGCTGTAAGTTCTTGGGATGGTCTATTTTTTAGTCATCCGCATGTCGCAAATAACTAGTTATGACCTTATTCGCTTTATGACATTTGCGTGAGAGACCAAATGAACTTATTGATAGATTTGGGTTTTGATCCGGATCGCCATTTGTGTCATGAATTTCGCTTATATATAATAGGACTCCATATGTTTCGCACACTATACTATTATAATTTGTATCATGCTATACATGAATCGCATAACACAGTTGAAATCACTTACCTTTTTAGTTAGACCACTTCTGCAATGTACATAGTAAAATAGGCATTCCTAAAATATTCCATTTAGTCTTTGTAAACCGAATTGGAAAGTTTGACGCGTTTGATAAGTTAATGGCAATCATTTCTAAGGATTCAGAGGTATAGTTTAGAGTTTGCCAAAATGACAACTTTACTTATAATAAACAAAAATGACAAATTTAAGTAACAATCCTGCTAAAATAATAAGATTAGACGATTCCAAATGTTTTAAAGAATGTTATATGTTTGTTATTAAATACACTAAATGGCATGTTTTATAATGCGAAAATCAACGCAAATCTATTAAAAAGTACCTTTAAGCGAAAAAGTTGTACTTATGTCGAAATTTTACGTATTCTACCATCTTCGTTCTAAATTATGTAGTTCGGTTAGTTCGGTGTCTTATTATTGGAAATTCGTGTAATTAAACTGGGAATTATTGAAACCTAGATTTGCCGAAGGGGGACATTTTTTATTTTACTTTATTAGCGTTCTTACGGATAACATCCCTTGTGTCGTTTTATAAACTAAGATACTAGCAAGATCAAACCACATAAAATTGCAAAGTGTGCATGCGAAGATGTATTTACATTTTTTTCCAAAGCAAATATGTTTTGTGTCCGGTTATAATCTTATAATGGAAAAGCAATACTTCATGTATAGCTGTGCATATACTATTGTTGATAATATAGTAAAAAAAAAAACGGATATTGTTTAGAGAAAAAATTGATGATAATTTGTGTGAAAATCAAAAATATTAAACCAATTGAATTATAATCTAGCATTATGGTAATCTGGGTATTGAAAATTCTTAACAAAGATACAGTGTAATATTTACTTTAATAACGCAGGTTTTCCTCGGCCCATTCGTCTATAGGGTGCATTATTAGTATATACATGTTTTATTGAAATATTGTTCGAAAGCTCGAGCCGAGGAAGCTGTTGGAATTTAGGACAATGTTAAGAAATCATTCGGAAAAAAAAGTAACGCTTGTCTGTTAAACAATGAAGAGTAAGTTTCCAAATAAGTATTTTATTTCAAGCAGTTCGGTTTGGGCGTCAAGAGAAGCCTCGTATAATGCGGAGTAACTATCGTTTTCTATTTTTACCAAACCAAATGATTATTTTATTATGGGGGCCTGGTATAGGGGAAATAACCCTGGGTTAGGGTTAGGGTAAGGGTTAGGGTTAGGGGTCGGGTTAGGGTTAGGGTTGGGTTTAGGCTAACCCAAACCCTAACCCGACCCCTAACACTAACCCTAACCCTAACCCTAACCCTCTAACCCCCCCTTGCGCAATACCATACCATGCCTCGCCCGTTGTAGTTTTCCGCCTCCCTTTTATTATAGTACTTTTTTTGTCAATCAAATATCGTTTGGAACGTAGTTATTAAAAACACATTGTGCGCAAATTGTCAATTCAACCGTTTTCAATAGCCCGTGCCAACTATAAATTGAAAAGCGGTAAATGATTTCAATTTTCGGACTGAGCATTATTAACAAGATGTCGTGTCGAGGCCGATCAAACGAACAGCGAACCTTCCTATTCGTGGCTTGTGCACGCACATAGGAGAATGAAATAGAAAATACTGCTTGAATGTTGAATATATTAGAAAATAATAACACGGTATTGAGTGTGACTTGAGCTAATATAGCCCTGTGATCAAAGATAGCTCCACTTTAAAAAAAGCGTGACGCAGAAATTGTTTTTTCTATTAATTGAAGGTGAATACACGGTCTCTGTTCGAATGTTACCATGATTATTCATCCTTGACATTATCTGGCTTAAAATCTACGAAACACTGAGCATAATGAATACAGCTTTATTATAAAGATTTTGTGATTTCTTGTTTTTATTTTGACAGCGCGATTGGTGGTTACCTGAACACGCTAATTCAGCTCTAATGTAGATTTTTTTTCGCTTAAGAAAGGCTTTTATGTAAAATCTATTGACACTTTCGTCATTGAAGTTAAAATGGTATCTTGTACATAAAGGCAACTTATTCAGAGGTTTTAAAATTAATTGCATTGAAACGAGGCTTGTTAAATATTGAACATAGTAAGTATGTAGATACATATTATGGAGGTGGCTCGGTGCAAGTAGAGTATTCAATGGCTTGCATAATTTAGTGGGATTTTACCTTTCAGGTTGTTTAATCGCGTGAAAAACTGTCCTCAAACATACGGCGGCTACATAAAACAGTTTTGCTTACAGCGCGTCATACAATATACATCACTGCAGGTTGCATACATTACACTAAAAGCGGATCAGGCTTTTCAAGTTTATTTTCCATAACAAATCAAACTAATAAATCCAGAAAGCTCGAGTAATAAATAAAGTTTATATTGCATAACCATGTAATGTCACCATGGATAAATGTTATCACTAAATTCAACACCACAGAATAAATAAATACATAAAAATAACATGGTTAAATGGAAATTCACATTAATTTTATATTTAAATACTGTTATGGGTACAACAATATGTCGTAGTATTGTAACATATCTTTGCTTTAAGAACACTTATATTATCATGCTTAACAATACCATTAAACAACGTTTACAAAACGATCTTCGTCAATGTTGCAATAAGAAACATTTAACCTATTTACATGTTTTACAATATATGTGCTTTAAAACTGGTATAGATGCCATTAACTGCATTTAAAAAGGGTAACTGGTACTGTTGTAATAACAAACATTTAACTCTGTATAATGTGTAACAATGTCCGCTATACAGTCACAAAAGGTTTCGTGCTCATATCATATCATAGCTCGCAAAATAGATGGCCATACTAGTACAAACTAGTTTACAATGACCACAGTCATGGACGCTTTTGACAGGCATCTGGGTTGAGTGGATCTTCATTCGGGATAAAGCTACTTTCTTGCAGACATCTGGTGACTCAGGTATATTCGGTCTGGGACGGATATTCAACACGCCCAAGCCACGAACGCTGTTCTGAAAGGTAAAACAACAATTACCCATATACGTATGACGAATAAGAAAAACTGCACATAACGCCTATGCCATTCTGATATTAATTTTACATTAGTAGTAAAGGGATGTCATTCAAAGACAACACAATTTCATTTATTTAATAACCGCACACTTTTCTTCCGCAATGCATGAAACTATGCACCAAATAATCATTATACGAACATAACTTCTCAAAATTAATCTTTCTGACACGCTCGGGAACTGCAGAGTAATTAAAATGGTATTTAATCTGAAATCTTAGAACATTGTACAATAAATGTATGAGCCTACCTTTCGACGGCGCGTTTCGCCCGTGAGTAACCCGCGCTATGACTGTTTGAATTGGAACTCCGTGACTCACATCCGCTTTCCTGAAACACAATGATCACATTTATTGATGCTGCGTTTTACCCGGAAAGATATGTACGTACAGTCTTCGCAGATGTTCATCTGTATTGGATTTGGAGCCAAATGTTCATGGCTGGGACACAATTGTGGGAATCGGTTTGGCTAAGGAGGCATTCGAGTATAATGGCATTTAGACACGTCAAAAGAGTAATCTGGTTTTATGAAGAACATTTAATATTTTCTTTAAAAAATATCTAATACTCGATTCAGAATTTCGGATTCGAATATTCGGCCAGTTTTCGAATATTCTTCCAATCCCTAATTACAATTGTAAATATGACTTTAACTTTATTGCATATAGATTGATACACCAGATGGAAACTATTAGTGATGTAAAATCAATGCAGACTGTATATTACTATAGACCTTTGAACAATTGTAGTATGTTGCATAATAGTTGGCCAGTGTACACCAGAAGGAGGTAATACACAATATAAAAAGCATGCCTCTAGTAGGAATACAAAAGTAAGGAAACATAATCAACATTTATCTAAGTGCTGATCTTTATATGTATTGTTCAGAAGTACGCAGGTCTGTAGTTCTGATGCTTGTAGTGTGAAGGCTTGTGGGTACACAGGCTTGTCATGCGCAGACTTGTACGATGCTAATGCCACACAGTTTCTCTCTGTCTATGTGACATTGCTATCTCGACCTGCTCTCTCGCCTTGCTGAGGTAGATGACGCGTCACCAGCGCCTCGTCAGGCGCTCAGAAGTGGCGCTCAGTCGCGCGTGCACTGCATCCTTCCGGTCCGTTCCGCCTCACTGACTATCTGCTCCCACTCTTCCAGGTACGGCGCGCATCCCATCCGTAGCTCGCCAAGGCGTTCCCTTCCGGTCATTAAGAAAACGCCGTTGCCTTTCGCAACTCCACATTTCCGGGGCGCCGTTATGGTTCCCTGAAGATCATTGGCGTCTCTTCGCATACGTGAAAAGTGTGAGCCAGTCTGACGAATGATCTGGGACACGGCGACGTCGATGTGCATTTTTTCATTAAAGTGATGGACGTCGTGCATTCGACCGACCACAACTGGAAATTTGAAAAGGGAAACATGTATATAACGTATACAATCTGTACAATCACGGCAGCTATATTAACTAAAAGAAATCTTTAAAAATAAAACAAAATGCCCGTTTGACAGTATGTAATTATTAGTGCATACAAGCAGATTTTACATACTTGCTATAAATGTAGCTTCGTGAAAGCAATTGGGTGTCTGGCTACTCATCGAAGTCGCTTTCACAGTAGGCCGTCAGAAGCTCCTCCTCACTGCACGGGTGGCATTCTGAAAATTGGACACGTGCATGATGATGTTATAGCAAGTGCATCAAAAATATGTAGTGCGTGCGCGTGCGTGAGGTATCTATGTGTATATTTGTAATGGGGTATGCGTATTCTTTCGGTATAGGGAATTATTGATATTGTCATAACAGATTAACGCTCGTTACTTGCTGGTTGATTATTTCATTATAAATATTACAAGTGCAATACCAAACTACGAAATTTAACTATTTATGAGCATATTCCATTAAATTGTGTCAAGATGCAGCGATGATACAATACGTGTACGTTCTATTTGAAGTTGCTGTTCGTTTTAAAAACAGAGGTGTTATGATGATGAATACATGTTGTAGGAGGTTATAAATACAACAAGTACTACATTGACTAATTGTAGGAGTTTAGAAATACAACAAGTACTGCATTGACTAATTGTAGGAGTTTAGAAATACAACAAGTACTGCATTGACTAATTATATTCAAACACCTAGTTAACCATTCATATTATAAACAACGCAATATTTATTTATGTCCTCACCTTCCATTAAACCGTTTTGGTCAAGAGGTGTTCGCTCTGATATGTCATATTGGAAGGACACTATTTGGGTGCCCAGTAGAGAACCCATTTCCGGTTCAATAAACAGGACTATATCCGTTTCCGTCGTCAAACAGACTTCTTGACTGCGCCCTTTTCCGGTGTATACTGAGACGTATAGAATTGCGACCAGGATACGAAAGAATAGATGTTGGCAAGGTGAGTTCTTGAGTAAAAAGACTAGTTCGATTGAGTGTTCACCCGGCCAACCCTATCCACGTGCATTCTCTCAGATTGGACCACACAACGCCGTCTGATGCTCGATACGTCTGCGTGCAGTTTGAGCTCTAAGTTTTATTGCACAACATTTTACCGATTACAATTTAATTTCGAGAGTCACTATGACGAGTAGCTAAAGCCCCTTAAAAGGGCCACTGAAAGTTGCCTTTCATCTGCAGTTACAAGATAAGTCCTAGTACGTTAATGGTACAGAGTCCGGAGAGGTATTTTATCAGATTGGAGATAGTACAATCTAAACATATAACGCCTCGAGTCAGGTTTATTAAAAACTGAAAAGAGCCCTCGGTAATATGATTTGAAACTGTAATCCTAGCTTATCAAAGTAAACGGCTGACGCGACTCTACCTCAAAGGTATAAATTTATCACCAATAAAATGAAAGTGGCGCGCATTGCGACACACAATCGAAACGTAGCACTTACGACGCATATGTTTTTTTTTCTTTTTTGCCATGTATACCATAACCTTCAGAGTGGGCTACATAATAAATAGTGTTAGATGAAATTTTTTCAAAATGTGCTTGCCCATTCAGCATAATGTTACAAGAAAAAAACAAGCGTTTGTGGACACGCAATCGTTTTGGTTAAACTTTCAAAAATACAAATACATGTATGTTTGTAATTTAAAGTTCATTCGCCTATGATTTCAAGGTTACCTTCACGTATCATAAGTGTTTCGCATCGTATCGTATCGCGGGTCGTTGATACGATATCCCGTGTCTGCTTAACTATAAGTTCAGTATATGTCTGTCAAAATATAAATTAGAACGGTGCATTAGCATTTGATGGTTCGTACATAATTGTTATCCTCTTGTGTAATTAAATAAAAGTCCGATTAGACGCCGTACATGAAGTAGTATGTCCTTTGAAGACATATCACCATACGTCTTGTACTTCAGAACTCTCGTCTGCCTAAGAAACTTAAAACGACATACTTTATACCTTCCTCTTAACCAATTATGCATTACCTAACCATAACGAATCTTACAAGCGCGGCTCTACTTCAACTGCGTTAAAAAAAATAAAGGGCTAAAGATTACATTGCTGCCCAAACATCGAGTAAAACATGAGAGCATCTGCAAATGTATAATCATCATCTACTAATGTAACACAGAGTATCTTCATTCTCCGTTTCACAATACAAAAAACAATTGGGCTCCGCTGCACATGCGACGATTTTGTTTTATTAAAACATTGCATACATTGTGCAGAATTCTGTTCGGCCATTTTAAGCTTGCTCTGTAAGAAAACCGGTTTCTGTGGTTATCTAAATATGTGCACACTAACGTATTTGTGCATTTATATTGTCGGTGCATCTTTTTTTACAACGCGAACGTAGCGATAATGAGACATCGGCGTCTCTACCAACGTACAAATGCACGCGCTTTGCATCGGGTCCGTTTAACTTATCCAAAGTAAAAAGTAATTTACAAGCGAGTCCATTAGTTTAGGTATTTGCACTGGACGGCCGATAGAGAAGATTGCCTTATTTAATTACACTGCACCGGAATAAAAGCATCAATGTTACAAATCTGGGATTAAATAAAAATTACTAAATGTTTCACATGTCTGAAGTTTCAAATTACGTAAACTTAAGTTTATTTGAACTCAAGATAATTGTGTCCGTTTACTCTTAAATCCCGTGCGTCGTTCATCAAATGACGCAACTAGACAAACCGGTGAATTATTTATTTTCACTTACCGGTAATTGTTCAAATTACATTTTAAGACTATTCTCTCTTGAATGTATCGTCACGCTCATGTTGTTGTTAACGCATTTGCGCGATTGCACAAAGATTTAGTATTGCCAACCGCAATAGTTTGAGTTATGTTTAATCAATAAGAAATCGTCATTACAAAGCCTAAAGTTCCCCAAAACACCGTGTGAATATACACACAATGAAACGAGATTTTCATGAGCCGAAGTAAGCCATGGAAGACAACTCAATCTTTATTATGTAAACCGTATTTTTGTAAGACTTTTACAAATAATATCAGTGTATGCAATGGCGAGTGTAAATGAGCCTCGCTATGCGAAAACCGGGTTTAATGCATGTGCCTAAAGTGTCGTCCAGATTGGCCTGTGCATTCTTCACAGGCTAATCAGGGACGACACTTTGCGCTTTTATTGATTTTTATCCATTTAAATGAAGTCTCTTCATAGCGAAAATCCAGTTAAGGCAGAAAGTACATTTTATATGACAAAAAAATGTCTAGTTTTGTTTGAGCTGTGTCACACTGTACGGCATTAGGACACATGTCATAAATAAAGTACCACGTGATACAGAAAGGTTTCTCTTTTTCTTCTGCGGCTTAAGTTTCGTTTTGCTTATATTTTTATAATGTGTTGCATTCTTGGCTTACGAGCATTTATATATTTATTTGAAAACTGTTAAAACAGGACACGAAAAAACATATGTTCTGTTTTTCTCAAACAAACCGCGTTTGAAACCAGTATTTGGTCCAAGTTTCAAAATGAATGCATGAAAAAGCTCTGGTTAAGGTTATCAGCAATTATAACAATCAATAAATTCGTAATATAAATCTAAATTATTTGTAGCAATGTGTGTCAACTGAATTTGTCCAGGAGTATATCATGACTAATTTTTGTTTGGTTGAGGTTCGTAAAGACTTTATACAAGTAAAACTAAGTTTGACTTTGAATGTTCACCTTTTGTCTAGTAAAACATTTCGGAAGTTTAAAAGATCAATGGTGATGTTTTCGTCATGCTCGATGAATCGTTCTTAACGTTTCAAGAATGTTCAATACATACGATCGAATGGGCCATCAGATATTTTCATACTTCAGGTATATGTCGTCAGCAATGAATTGAAATAGTGTNTTGCATATAGATTGATACACCAGATGGAAACTATTAGTGATGTAAAATCAATGCAGACTGTATATTACTATAGACCTTTGAACAATTGTAGTATGTTGCATAATAGTTGGCCAGTGTACACCAGAAGGAGGTAATACACAATATAAAAAGCATGCCTCTAGTAGGAATACAAAAGTAAGGAAACATAATCAACATTTACCTAAGTGCTGATCTTTATATGTATTGTTCAGAAGTACGCAGGTCTGTAGTTCTGATGCTTGTAGTGTGAAGGCTTGTGGGTACACAGGCTTGTCATGCGCAGACTTGTACGATGCTAATGCCACACAGTTTCTCTCTGTCTATGTGACATTGCTATCTCGACCTGCTCTCTCGCCTTGCTGAGGTAGATGACGCGTCACCAGCGCCTCGTCAGGCGCTCAGAAGTGGCGCTCAGTCGCGCGTGCACTGCATCCTTCCGGTCCGTTCCGCCTCACTGACTATCTGCTCCCACTCTTCCAGGTACGGCGCGCATCCCATCCGTAGCTCGCCAAGGCGTTCCCTTCCGGTCATTAAGAAAACGCCGTTGCCTTTCGCAACTCCACATTTCCGGGGCGCCGTTATGGTTCCCTGAAGATCATTGGCGTCTCTTCGCATACGTGAAAAGTGTGAGCCAGTCTGACGAATGATCTGGGACACGGCGACGTCGATGTGCATTTTTTCATTAAAGTGATGGACGTCGTGCATTCGACCGACCACAACTGGAAATTTGAAAAGGGAAACATGTATATAACGTATACAATCTGTACAATCACGGCAGCTATATTAACTAAAAGAAATCTTTAAAAATAAAACAAAATGCCCGTTTGACAGTATGTAATTATTAGTGCATACAAGCAGATTTTACATACTTGCTATAAATGTAGCTTCGTGAAAGCAATTGGGTGTCTGGCTACTCATCGAAGTCGCTTTCACAGTAGGCCGTCAGAAGCTCCTCCTCACTGCACGGGTGGCATTCTGAAAATTGGACACGTGCATGATGATGTTATAGCAAGTGCATCAAAAATATGTAGTGCGTGCGCGTGCGTGAGGTATCTATGTGTATATTTGTAATGGGGTATGCGTATTCTTTCGGTATAGGGAATTATTGATATTGTCATAACAGATTAACGCTCGTTACTTGCTGGTTGATTATTTCATTATAAATATTACAAGTGCAATACCAAACTACGAAATTTAACTATTTATGAGCATATTCCATTAAATTGTGTCAAGATGCAGCGATGATACAATACGTGTACGTTCTATTTGAAGTTGCTGTTCGTTTTAAAAACAGAGGTGTTATGATGATGAATACATGTTGTAGGAGGTTATAAATACAACAAGTACTACATTGACTAATTGTAGGAGTTTAGAAATACAACAAGTACTGCATTGACTAATTGTAGTAGTTTAGAAATACAACAAGTAATGCATTGACTAATTGTATGAGTTTAGAAATACAACAAGTACTGCATTGACTAATTATAGGAGTTTAGAAAAACAACAAGTACTGCATTGATTAATTGTAGGAGTTTGGAAATACAACAAGTACTGCATTGACTAATTGTAGGAGTTTAGAAATACAACAAGTACTGCATTGACTAATTATATTCAAACACCTAGTTAACCATTCATATTATAAACAACGCAATATTTATTTATGTCCTCACCTTCCATTAAACCGTTTTGGTCAAGAGGTGTTCGCTCTGATATGTCATATTGGAAGGACACTATTTGGGTGCCCAGTAGAGAACCCATTTCCGGTTCAATAAACAGGACTATATCCGTTTCCGTCGTCAAACAGACTTCTTGACTGCGCCCTTTTCCGGTGTATACTGAGACGTATAGAATTGCGACCAGGATACGAAAGAATAGATGTTGGCAAGGTGAGTTCTTGAGTAAAAAGACTAGTTCGATTGAGTGTTCACCCGGCCAACCCTATCCACGTGCATTCTCTCAGATTGGACCACACAACGCCGTCTGATGCTCGATACGTCTGCGTGCAGTTTGAGCTCTAAGTTTTATTGCACAACATTTTACCGATTACAATTTAATTTCGAGAGTCACTATGACGAGTAGCTAAAGCCCCTTAAAAGGGCCACTGAAAGTTGCCTTTCATCTGCAGTTACAAGATAAGTCCTAGTACGTTAATGGTACAGAGTCCGGAGAGGTATTTTATCAGATTGGAGATAGTACAATCTAAACATATAACGCCTCGAGTCAGGTTTATTAAAAACTGAAAAGAGCCCTCGGTAATATGATTTGAAACTGTAATCCTAGCTTATCAAAGTAAACGGCTGACGCGACTCTACCTCAAAGGTATAAATTTATCACCAATAAAATGAAAGTGGCGCGCATTGCGACACACAATCGAAACGTAGCACTTACGACGCATATGTTTTTTTTTCTTTTTTGCCATGTATACCATAACCTTCAGAGTGGGCTACATAATAAATAGTGTTAGATGAAATTTTTTCAAAATGTGCTTGCCCATTCAGCATAATGTTACAAGAAAAAAACAAGCGTTTGTGGACACGCAATCGTTTTGGTTAAACTTTCAAAAATACAAATACATGTATGTTTGTAATTTAAAGTTCATTCGCCTATGATTTCAAGGTTACCTTCACGTATCATAAGTGTTTCGCATCGTATCGTATCGCGGGTCGTTGATACGATATCCCGTGTCTGCTTAACTATAAGTTCAGTATATGTCTGTCAAAATATAAATTAGAACGGTGCATTAGCATTTGATGGTTCGTACATAATTGTTATCCTCTTGTGTAATTAAATAAAAGTCCGATTAGACGCCGTACATGAAGTAGTATGTCCTTTGAAGACATATCACCATACGTCTTGTACTTCAGAACTCTCGTCTGCCTAAGAAACTTAAAACGACATACTTTATACCTTCCTCTTAACCAATTATGCATTACCTAACCATAACGAATCTTACAAGCGCGGCTCTACTTCAACTGCGTTAAAAAAAATAAAGGGCTAAAGATTACATTGCTGCCCAAACATCGAGTAAAACATGAGAGCATCTGCAAATGTATAATCATCATCTACTAATGTAACACAGAGTATCTTCATTCTCCGTTTCACAATACAAAAAACAATTGGGCTCCGCTGCACATGCGACGATTTTGTTTTATTAAAACATTGCATACATTGTGCAGAATTCTGTTCGGCCATTTTAAGCTTGCTCTGTAAGAAAACCGGTTTCTGTGGTTATCTAAATATGTGCACACTAACGTATTTGTGCATTTATATTGTCGGTGCATCTTTTTTTACAACGCGAACGTAGCGATAATGAGACATCGGCGTCTCTACCAACGTACAAATGCACGCGCTTTGCATCGGGTCCGTTTAACTTATCCAAAGTAAAAAGTAATTTACAAGCGAGTCCATTAGTTTAGGTATTTGCACTGGACGGCCGATAGAGAAGATTGCCTTATTTAATTACACTGCACCGGAATAAAAGCATCAATGTTACAAATCTGGGATTAAATAAAAATTACTAAATGTTTCACATGTCTGAAGTTTCAAATTACGTAAACTTAAGTTTATTTGAACTCAAGATAATTGTGTCCGTTTACTCTTAAATCCCGTGCGTCGTTCATCAAATGACGCAACTAGACAAACCGGTGAATTATTTATTTTCACTTACCGGTAATTGTTCAAATTACATTTTAAGACTATTCTCTCTTGAATGTATCGTCACGCTCATGTTGTTGTTAACGCATTTGCGCGATTGCACAAAGATTTAGTATTGCCAACCGCAATAGTTTGAGTTATGTTTAATCAATAAGAAATCGTCATTACAAAGCCTAAAGTTCCCCAAAACACCGTGTGAATATACACACAATGAAACGAGATTTTCATGAGCCGAAGTAAGCCATGGAAGACAACTCAATCTTTATTATGTAAACCGTATTTTTGTAAGACTTTTACAAATAATATCAGTGTATGCAATGGCGAGTGTAAATGAGCCTCGCTATGCGAAAACCGGGTTTAATGCATGTGCCTAAAGTGTCGTCCAGATTGGCCTGTGCATTCTTCACAGGCTAATCAGGGACGACACTTTGCGCTTTTATTGATTTTTATCCATTTAAATGAAGTCTCTTCATAGCGAAAATCCAGTTAAGGCAGAAAGTACATTTTATATGACAAAAAAATGTCTAGTTTTGTTTGAGCTGTGTCACACTGTACGGCATTAGGACACATGTCATAAATAAAGTACCACGTGATACAGAAAGGTTTCTCTTTTTCTTCTGCGGCTTAAGTTTCGTTTTGCTTATATTTTTATAATGTGTTGCATTCTTGGCTTACGAGCATTTATATATTTATTTGAAAACTGTTAAAACAGGACACGAAAAAACATATGTTCTGTTTTTCTCAAACAAACCGCGTTTGAAACCAGTATTTGGTCCAAGTTTCAAAATGAATGCATGAAAAAGCTCTGGTTAAGGTTATCAGCAATTATAACAATCAATAAATTCGTAATATAAATCTAAATTATTTGTAGCAATGTGTGTCAACTGAATTTGTCCAGGAGTATATCATGACTAATTTTTGTTTGGTTGAGGTTCGTAAAGACTTTATACAAGTAAAACTAAGTTTGACTTTGAATGTTCACCTTTTGTCTAGTAAAACATTTCGGAAGTTTAAAAGATCAATGGTGATGTTTTCGTCATGCTCGATGAATCGTTCTTAACGTTTCAAGAATGTTCAATACATACGATCGAATGGGCCATCAGATATTTTCATACTTCAGGTATATGTCGTCAGCAATGAATTGAAATAGTGTGTTGATGGGAAATTAAAATGTAGAATATTTTGAACAAAGACGACAAAAATAGTTTAATGAAAAGAAAACAACTTAATTGATACTAGTGATGCATGCGTTAAATATATGTTAGGTTACCCGTCAAATCCTCTATTTATTAAACGTACTATTTTTTAAAGCAGGTAGCCATATAGCCTTCCATTTGATACATATTGTGCGACATAACCAAAACAACCACTGGAACATTGACTGAAGTTATTTGTTCCACATTCGAAGTGTCGAATTATAACTTAATTGGAAAATTCTCCGATATGAAACATGACACACACAGTCGAAATGTGGAATTTCCAAAAGTTACCATATAAAGTTTAAGCTAAACATAATTGACATGTTTCAATCTTTCTTGAGATTGCACAACATATTGACCAGTTCATGTATAGTGCTGGAAGTTGCATGGAAGTTCAGTGATCGCGATAACTATGAGCAGCATTAGAAATGAAATGAACTGGCACTTTCAGCGATTTAGTTGTCCGGCCAGCTAAATTTAATGCAGTCAGCGCTTTTTTTATTAATAATAACGTGGCAACAGAGATTCTTCAATCGTTCTTATGAACTGACGTGTCTGTCAATCTGTCTACGTAGGTGAAAGATGCGAGAACCGTATTAACATACAGGAAGATATTAATTATTCTGACAGCAGTATATCAGAAATATGCCGCACTCATACAGATTCGCATTAGTTCAATATAATATTCTCTTTTCATAAAATACAAAAAAAAAGACTGCATGATATTAAAGTATTCATCAGAGGAAGGAATTCTGAATAGAAGTATTGTGTCAAACTAATTGAACAGTTTACTGCATCGATTTGCATAAAATGTACAGATCTGCCAATATTTTATGTGCGCTTGGAATACACTTATTTATGTCTATATCATGACCAAAAAAAACGTTAAACAAACATATTAAAAACAAATAACAATGTAGATCTTACTATGTGATGTATAGCATGAATTGCTTATAGAGTTTTTTTTTGTATGGCATGAATATCAACAACGAGAGACGCAAATAAAATTTCGGACGATTTGAAGCAAAGCTTTCGAATCAACAAAATGTCATGGACGAGTCTCATATCTGCGCTCAAAGTTGGGTTTTACCATGCTCTAAGAACCGTTAATTCAGTAAACAACCTCAAGATATCTAAAGCCTTTTAAAGTTTCCAAGTTATAAGGTTAAGATGTCTGAATCAATATGATATCGATTGCAAATATTGCGCACAAACAATGCAACATGATTGATTATTTTAACTCTATCTTTCTGCCTAGTGCCTCCATACGTGATGGACTATTTGTGCTAAACGTATTTCAAATCAATAATGTTTGTTTAATTATGCTAACAGTAATAAGCTGTGCATACACATCGGAAGACTACGGTGCATAATGCATGCACAGGTGTTGCAAAGCTGTAAGTTCTTGGGATGGTCTATTTTTTAGTCATCCGCATGTCGCAAATAACTAGTTATGACCTTATTCGCTTTATGACATTTGCGTGAGAGACCAAATGAACTAATTGATTGATTTGGGTTTTGATCCGGATCGCCATTTGTGTCATGAATTTCGCTTATATATAATAGGACTCCATATGTTTCGCACACCATACTATTATAATGTGTATCATGCTTTACATGAATCGCATAACACAGTTGAAATCACTTACCTTTTTAGTTAGACCACTTCTGCAATGTACATAGTAAAATAGGCATTCCTAAAATATCCCATTTAGTCTTTGTAAACCGAATTGGAAAGTTTGTCGCATTTGATAAGTTAATGGCAATCATTTCTAAGGATTCAGAGGAATAGTTTAGAGTTTGCCAAAATGACAACTTTACTTATAATAAACAAAAATGACAAATGTAAGTAACAATCCTGCTAAAATAATAAGATTAGACGATTCCAAATGTTATAAAGAATGTTATATGTTTGTTATTAAATGCACTAAATGGCATGTTTTATAATGCGAAAATCAACGCAAATCTATTAAAAATTACCTTTAAAGGTGTTGCGGCAGTTTATTTAACCGAGGATATATTTATAGCAACACCGATGCTAGTATCACAACCCAATAGTTTTGTTATCAGAATCATCACAAATTAATGACCGAGTAGGTTATAATAGGTACTCAGTGGTTCGATCCCAGGTGCGGTTAACTTTTTTTTATTCTTTTTTTCTTTCTTTTATTTCACTCTTGTTTTTTTCCTGGAGCCCTTAAATCCTGTTGTTTACATTAATCATTTTAAAGCATTTAATCACAAACTTCAAAACATGCCGAAATCTGTCAACAAGTCCCTGTTATTGATGATTAAGGTCGAGTTTGATACTGTATGGTCTTATGTTTGTGATTAAATATTGTATTAGTGTTGTGTTTTTTTAGAAAGCCGCTGTGATCCCAATAAAGATTGTAAACAATCTATAATGTTTATGCATATCTCTAACAGTCTATGTACCGGTACTTGGGTTTCGCCTCATTGCTGTATTTTAGGAAATTTGACATAGACGGTAGGGATAGTTCAACAAAAAAATCTCTGTTAAAAGTGCGGTGACCCCCTTTTTTTGTATTTTTGTTTTATGATAACAATACGTAGATGAACATATTTGAGCAGTTTCGCAAAAAGTTATTAGATAGAACTTTTTTTAAATCCATTTTTGTGGATAAAATAGTAAAAAAAAAACGTTTTTTTAGGTGACATAAAAATTATAAAAATTAAATTTCTTAAAATTTAACTTGTGTTCTCCATTTTTTGGTAATTTGTGGTTTAATTAAATGGTATATGATATATATCAGCTTATATAATATCTACATGTTGCCAATTTCGTAGGTTATTAATCATTTTTATGCAATTAGAGATTTTTCAGTTTTTAATGAAAAAGTACATGTTAAATAATAGTTAATAAAATCAAAACAAGGCCGGTGACCCTATGTTTTGTATTTCATTTTTCATATAGTATGTGTATGTAGTACTTGAATATAAATTTTGAGCAGAAGTTATTAGATGGAAAAAAATCAGCAAAACTGCAGCAAACCCCTTAAGCGAAAAGGTTATACCTATGTCGAAATTTTACGTATTCTACCATCTTCTTTCTAAATTATGTAGTTCGGTTAGTTCGGTGTCTTATTATTGGAAATGTGTGTAATTAAACTGGGAATTATTGAATCCTAGATTTGCCGAAGGGGGACAACTTTTATTTTACTTTATTAGCGTTCTTACGGATAACATCCCTTGTGTCGTTTTATAAACTAAGATACTAGCAAGATCAATCCACATGAAATTGCAAAGTGTGCATGCGAATATGTATTAACATATTTTTCCAAAGCAAATATGTTTTGTGTCCGGTTATAATCTTAGAATGGAAAAGCAATACTACATGTATAGCTGTGCATATGCTATTGTTGATAATATAGTAAAAAAAAGAACGGATATTGTTTAGAGAAAAAATTGATGATAATTTGTGTGAAAATCAAAAATATTAAACCAATTAAATTATAATCGATCATTATGGTAATCTGGGTATTGAAAATTGTTTACAAAGATACAGTGTAATATTTACTTTAATAACGCAGGTTTTCCTCGGCCCATTCGTCTATATGGTGCATTATTAGCTGTTGGAATTAAGGAAAATGTTAAGAAATCATTCGGAAAAAAACGCTTGTCTGTTAAAAAAGGAAGAGTAAGTTTCCAAATAACTATTTTATTTCAAGCAGTTCGGTTTGGGCGTCAAGAGAAGTCCCGTATAATGTGGAGTAGATATCGTTTTCTATTTTTACCAAACCAAATGATTATTTTATTATAGTACTTTTTTGTCAATCAAATATCGTTTGGAACGTAGTTATTAAAAACACATTGTGCGCAAATTGTCAATTCAACCGTTTTCAATAGCCCGTGCCAGCTATAAATTGAAAACCGGTAAATGATTTCAATTTTCGGACTGAGCATTATTAACAAGATGTCGTGTCGAGGCCGATCAAGCGAACCGCGAACCTTCCTATTCGTGGCTTGTGCACGCACATAGGAGAATGAAAGAGAAAATACTGCTTGAATGTTGAATATATTAGAAAATAATAACACGGTATTGATTGTGACTTGAGCTAATAGCCATATAGCCCTGTGATCAAAGATAGCTCCACTTTAAAAAACCGTGACACAGAAATTGTAACTGCTTTTTCTATTGAATGAAGGTGAATACACGGTCTCTGTTCGAATGTTACCATGATTATTCATCCTTGACATTATCTGGCTTAAAATCTACGAAACACTGAGCATAATGAATACAGCTTTATTATTAAGATTTTGCGATTTCTTGTTTTTATTTTGACAGCGCGCGTGGTGGTTACCTGAACACGCTAATTTAGCTCTAATGTAGATTTTTTTTCGCTTAAGAAAGGCTTTTATGTAAAATGTATTGACACTTTCGTCATTGAAGTTAAAATGGTATCATGTACAAAAATGCAACTTATTCAGACGTTATAAAATTAATTGCATTGAAACGAGGCTTGTTAAATATTGAACATAGTAAGTATGTAGATACATATTATGGAGGTGGGTCGGTGCAAGTAGACTATTCAATGGCTTGCATAATTTAGTGGGATTTCACCTTTCAGGTTGTTTAATCGCGTGAAAAACTGTCCTCAAACATACGGTGGCTACTTAAAACAGTTTTGCTTACAGCGCGTCATACAATACATAACTGCAGGTTGCATACATTACACTAAAAGCGGATCAAGCTTTTCAAGTTTATTTTCCATAACAAATCAAACTAATAAATCCAGAAAGCTCGAGTTATAAATTCAGTTTATATTGCATTACCATGTAATGTCACCATGGATAAATGTTATCACTAAATTCAACACCACAGAATAAATAAATACATAAAAATAACATGGTTAAATGGAAATTCACATTAATTTTATATTTAAATACTGTTATGGGTACAACAATATGTCGTAGTATTGTAACATATCTTTGCTTTAAGAACACTTATATTATCATGCTTAACAATACCATTAAACAACGTTTACAAAACGATCTTCGTCAATGTTGCAATAAGAAACATTTAACCTATTTACATGTTTTACAATATATGTGCTTTAAAACTGGTATAGATGCCATTAACTGCATTTAAAAAAGGTAACGGGTACTGTTGTAATTACAAACATTTAACTCTGTATAATGTGTAACAATGTCCGCTATACAGTCACAAAATGTTTCGTGCTCATATCATAGCTCGCAAAATAGATGGCCATACTAGTACAAACTAGTTTACAATGACCACAGTCATGGACGCTTTTGACAGGCATCTGGGTTGAGTGGATCTTCATTCGGGATAAAGCTACTTTCTTGCAGACATCTGGTGGCTCAGGTATATTCGGTCTGGGACGGATATTCAACACGCCCAAGCCACGAACACTGTTCTGAAAGGTAAAACAACAATAACCCATATACGTATGACAAATAAGAAAAACTGCACATAACGCCTATGTCATTCTGATATTAATTTTACATTAGTAGTAAAGGGATGTCATTCAAAGACAACACAATTTCATTTATTTAATAACCGCACACTTTTCTTCCGCAATGCATGAAACTATGCACCAAATAATCATAATACGAACATAACTTCCCAATATTAATCTTTCTGGCACGCTCGGGAACTGCAGAGTAATTAAAATTATATTTATTCTGAAATCTTAGAACATGGTGCAATAAATGTATGAGCCTACCTTTCGACGGCGCGTTTCGCCCGTGAGTAACCCGCGCTATGACTGTTTGAATTGGAACTCCGTGACTCACACCCGCTTGCCTGAAACACAATAATCACATTTATTGATGCTGCGTTTTACCCGGAAAGATATGTACGTACAGTCTTCGCAGATGTTCATCTGTATTGCGATAGAGGGCGGATTTGGAGCCAAATGTTCATGGCTGTGACACAATTGTGGGAATCGGTTTGGCTAAGGAGGCATTCGAGTATAATGGCATTTAGACATGCCAATAGAGTAATCTGGTTTTATGAAGAAAATTTAATATTTTCTTTTAAAAAAAATCTAATACTCGATTCAGAATTTCGGATTCGAATATTCGGCCAGTTTTCGAATATTCGTTCCAATCCCTAATTACAATTGTAAATATGACTTTAACTTTATTGCATATAGATTGATACACCAGATGGAAACTATTCGTGATGTAAAATCAATGCAGACTGTATATTACTATAGACCTTTGAAAACGTGTAGTATGTTGCATAATAGTTGGCCAATGTACACCAGTAGGAGGTCATACACAATATAACAATCATGCCTCTAGTAGGAATACAAAAGTAAGGAAACATAATCAACATTTACCTAAGTGCTGCTCTTTATATGTATTGTTGAGAAGTACGCAGGTCTGTAGTTCTGATGCTTGTAGTGTGAAGGCTTGTGGGTACACAGGCTTGTCATGCGCATACTTGTAAGATGCTAATGCCACACAGTTTCTCTCTGTCTATGTGACATTGCTATCTCGACCTGCTCTCTCGCATTGCTGAGGTAGATGACGCGTCACCAGCGCCTCGTCAGGCGCTCAGAAGTGGCGCTCAGTCGCGCGTGCACTGCATCCTTCCGGTCCGTTCCGCCTCACTGACTATCTGCTCCCACTCTTCCAGGTACGGCGCGCATCCCATCCGTAGCTCGCCAAGGCGTTCCCTTCCGGTCATTAAGAAAACGCCGTTGCCTTTCGCAACTCCACATTTCCGGGGCGCCGTTATGGTTCCCTGCAGCTCATTGGCGTCTCTTCGCATACGTGAAAAGTGTGAGCCAGTCTGACGAATGATCTGGGACACGGCGACGTCGATGTGCGTTTTTTCATCAAAGTGATGGACGTCGTGCATTCGACCGACCACAACTGGAAATTTGAAAAGGGAAACATGTATATAACGTATACAATCTGTACAATCACGGCAGCTATATTAACTAAAAGAAATCTTTAAAAATAAAACAAAATGCTCATTTGACAGTATGTAATTATTAGTGCAAACGAGCAGATTTTACATACTTGCTATAAATGGAGCTTCATGAAAGCAATTGGGTGTCTGGCTACTCACCGAAGTCGCTGTCACAGTAGGCCGTCAGAAGCTCCTCCTCGCTGCACGGGCGGCATTCTGAAAATTGGACACGTGCATGATTAATGTGATAGCACGTTCATCAAAAATATGTAGTGCGCGCGCGTGCGTGAGGTATCTATGTGTATATTTGTTATGGGGTATGCGTATACTTTCGGTATAGGGAATTATTGATACTGTGATAACAGATTAACGTTCGTTAATTGCTGGTTGATTATTTCATTATAAGTATTACAATTGCAATACCAAACTACGAAATTAAACTATTTATGAGCATATTCCATTAAATTGTGTCAAGATGCAGCGATGATACAATACGTGTACGTTCTATTTGAAGTTGCTGTTCGTTTTAAAAACAGAGGTGTTATGATGATGAATACATGTTGTATGAGTTTAGAAATATAACAAGTACTGCATTGACTAATTGTAGGAGTTTAGAAATACAACAAGTACTGCATTGACGAATTGTAGGAGTTAAGAAATACAACAAGTACTGCATTGACTAATTATAAGAGTTTAGAAATACAACAAGTACTGCATTGATTAATTATAGGAGTTTAGAAATACAACAATTAATGCATTGACTAATTATAGGAGTTTAGAAATACAACAAGTACTGCATTGACTAATTATAGGAGTTTAGAAATACAACAAGTACTGCATTGACTAATTATATTCAAACACCTAGTTAACCATTCATATTATAAACAACGCAATATTTATTTATGTCCTCACCTTCCATTAAACCGTTTTGGTCAAGAGGTGTTCGCTCTGATATGTCATATTGAAAGGACACTATTTGGGTGCCCAGAAGAGAACCCATTTCCGGTTCAATAAACAGGACTATATCCGTTTCCGTCGTCAAACAGACTTCTTGACTGCGCCCTTTTCCGGTGTAAACTGTCCGCAAGTTGTGGTCATTCATCACGTGCCTCGATCGGTCAGTGGGAGACTTGGAATTGACGCTAGGGACCACTTCCTGTGAGATCTTAATCCTCACGTCGCTTGTGTCCACGATGAAGCACGTGGTGGCGAATGGCGTTTTTGATTGGCTGACCACGATTCTCAGCGCACCTGTCGGGTTGTACCACGTGACGGTGCCGCTTTTGCACGTGAGAGCTGCAACGTGAACACCTACGCCTCCACTGAAAGAGAAAAAAAATCGATTACATTAAATATAATAATGTACGTACATTCGAACGGGTATGTTTCTTAAGAACCATAGAATGAGCGTGTCGATTTCAATAGAAATTATGACTGTGAAAATTGTCCGCAAAGTTGACACACGCTTTCTTTTGTTCTTTTGTGTTTAACGTACAACTTATACTTTCTTTCCCAGGTGTCTCGACCACAATCAACGTAATCATGAAACCTTGCAAATATCACAAACACATGATGTGGAATATGAACCACTTGAGTGTTGGATTAAACAACCCCAGTGAACCCAGTGTAGCGCACTGCTCACGTTTCACGCGCATCCAGCTCTGCGTTTTGCGTATAATTATCTTGTATAAACTCACTAAACAAATTGACCAGAAAAACGAACTCAGTTTAAATTACTAGTTTATGAAATTGCATTTCAAAGATGGTTGAATATGGTTTCGGTTTTAATATCTAGTTTAAAAACCGCAACAGTTACACGATTGTTTAAAATTTCGCAAGCAGCTCTAATTACTATTTTGAAGATAGCAGGGGTTTATAAAATTTGCAAAACAAGAAGGGATTTAAACGCACCTGTCCTTGCATGTTTAGTGTATATCTAATCAAACAAGTTTTGAATTAGACACACTATCGCTTAGGCAGACATCTACTTGAGGCCTACAGTGATGAAGATTGTCTGAATGGGCCCCAAATTCATCACAAGGCAGACGCGTGATTCAAACGCTTGAGAGAGCATTGAGACATTAAAATTTATTGTCGCAAACCGTTCAAGTGTCGTGTCAAGAATTGATGTCGTGTGGCGCAGGATAGTTTATTGCAAAGAATCCTTCTATATGAAGTCATTAACGTTGTTTTTTACACTTAAATCGCGCTGTAATGTATCATATCATTAAAATGAGACCGTTTGCTAGCACAACTATTCGTAACTGTTATGTACAACATATGCTCGTTAAAATGCGATTAAAAGGTAAGGACGGATGGGAGGACAGACGAGATTGCGTTTTCAATCACCAGTCTTATCGGCACGTGCAAGGAAAAGTTGAGACGAATTGAGTTGCGACCAAGATACGAAAGAATAGATGTTGGCAAGGTGAGTTCTTGAGTAAACAGACTAGATCGATTGATTGTGCACCCTGCCAACACTATCAACGTGCATTCTCTCAGATTGGACCACACATCGTCGTCTGATGCTCGATAGGTCTGCGTGCAGTTTGAGCTCTTAGTTTTATTACACAACATTTTACCGATTACAATATAATTTCGAATCACTATAACGAGAAGCTAAAGCCCCTTAAAAGGGCCACTGAATGTTGCCTTTCATCTGCAGTTACAAGATAAGTACCATAACGTTAATGGTACAGAGTCCGGATAGTTATTTTATCAGATAGGAGATAGTACAATGTAAACATATAACGCCTCGAGTCAGGTTTATTAAAAACTGAAAAGAGCCCTCTGTAATATGATTTGAAATTGTAATCCTAGCTTATCAAAGTAAACGGCTGACGCGACTCTACCTCAAAGATATAAATTAATCACCAATAAAATGAAAGAGGGGCGCATTGCGACACACAATCTAAACGGAGCACTTACGAACCATATTTTCTAATCTATTTTGCTATGTAAACATTACTTTCAAGGTGGGCTACATAATAAATAGTGTTGGATGAATTTTTTTTAAATGTGCTTGCTTCTTCAGCATAATGTTACAAGAAAAGAAAAACAAGCGTTTGTTGACACGCAATCGTTATGGTTAAATTTTCAAAAATACAAATACATGTATGTTTGTTATTTAAAGTTCATTCTCCTATGATTTCAATGTGACCTTCACGTATCATAAGTACGATATCCCGTGTCTGCTTAACTATAAGTTCAGTATATGTCTGTCAAAATATAAATTAGAACGGTGCATTAGCATTTGATGGTTCGTACATAATTGTTATCCTCTTGTGTAATTAAATAAAAGTCCGATTAGACGCCGTACATGAAGTAGTATGTCCTTTGAAGACATATCTTCATACTTCTTGTACTTCAGAACCCTCGTCTGCCTAAGAAACTTAAAACGATATACTTTATACCTTCCTCTTAACCAATTATGCATTACCTAACCATAACGAATCTTACAAGCGCGGCTCTACTTCAACTGCGTTAAAAAAAATAAAGGGCTAAAGATTACATTGCTGCCCAAACATCGAGTAAAACATAAGAGCATCTGCAAATGTATAATCATCGTCTACTAATGCAACACAGAGTACGGTCTGCGGAAATAAGCAAATAAGAAATTGGGCTCCTCTGCACATGCGACGATTTTGTTTTACAAAAACATTGCATACATTGTGCAGAATTCTGTTCGGCCATTTTAAGCTTGCTCTGTAAGAAAATATGTTTCTGTGGTTATCTAAATATGTGCACACTAACGTACTATGCATTTAAATTGTCGGTGCATCTTTTTTTTACAAAGCGAACGTCGCGATCATGAGACATCGGCGTCTCTACCAACGTACAAATGCACGCGCTTTGCATCGGGTCCGTTCAACGTATGCAAAGTTAAAAGTAATTAACAAGCGAGCCCATAAGTTTAGGTATTTGCACTGGACGGCCGATAGAGAAGATTGCCTTATTAAATTACACTGCACCGGAATAAAAGCATCAATGTTACAAATCTGGGATTAAATAAAAATTACTAAATGTTTCACAAATCTGAAGTTTCAATTACGTAAACTAAAGTTTATTTGAACTCAAGATAGTTGTGTCCGTTTACTCTTAAATCCCGTGCGTCGTTCATCAAATGACGCAACTAGACAAACCGGTGAATTATTTATTTCCCACCTAATTGTTCGGATTAAATTTTAAGACTATTCTCTCTTTGATTCAGCGTCACGCTCATGTTGTTGTTAACGCATTTGCGCGATCGCGATTGCACAAAGATTTAGTATTGCCAACCGCAATAGTTTGAGTTATGTTTAATCAATAAGAAATCGTCATTACAAAGCCTAAAGTTCCCCAAAACACCGTGTGAATATACACACAATGAAACGAGATTTTCATGAGCCGAAGTAAGCCACGGAAGGCAACTGTATCCTAATTATGTAAACCGTATTTTTGTAAGACTTTTACAAATAATATCAGTGCATGCAATGGCGAGTGTAAATGAGCCTCGCTCTGCGAAAACCGGGTTTAATGCATATACTTAAAGTGTCGTCCAGATTAGCCTGTGCATTCCTCACCGGCTTATCAGGGACGACACTTTGCGCTTTATTGCATTTTTTCATTTAATTGAAGTCTCTTCATAGCGAAAATCCAGTTAAGGCGGAAAGTACATTTCATATGAAAATGCTGTCTTCGCAATACGACAGTCTGCCTTTTGATGCAAAGCTGATCGTCGTAAAATATTGCAGTTACATAAAAAAGTGGGAAAACAGGAAACTACCCGTAATGGTTGATGAAACGACCAAATGTGCCCCGAATGCACGCCCATCCTGCATTTCATAATACGTAAACCGCGATTATTTCTGCATATTATTGAGATATCGGGTGTAGTGTTGCAGGTAAGTTATGTATCATTGAATCAAGTAGTGTCAGCCGCTATATGGCACATACGTAGTATAGTCACCGGATGCTTTTAGGGCGGTATCATATTTTGTGGTGAGGCATAAAAACTTGCATTTGCGTATATGCATAGGACGCAGTTTGTTATCATCTCTTTTTTCTTCAGCTCACGTGTCACAAACTGCTCCGACAACTTAATATCTAACGGTGTTGGTATACGTGCATCTCATACGTAATCAATCTACAAAATAAATGCAAGGTTCGTTGATGTGTTCTTGTTATATCATTATGCATGCACATGTCACACTTCAGCATATTAAAGATAATTAAAGTTTAATAGAAATGATATCGATTCATTATGTGAAATCGACAATTAAGTAACTCACTTGATGTATATTTAGCCCCGGAGCTAGTGCAGTATAAGCTTTATTCGGAATTCGATGGCAAGCTGCTTTTGCTTCAATGAAAATTTCTAAATTGGTTGCGCCATTGATGAAGCAAATGCCGTACATAGACGCATGGTCTTATTGCTTATTAAGATAAGCTCATTCTCGATGTGGTTTTTAATGAACTTAATCGCGTGTGCAGATCCAACCTCTCGTAGTGTTCAAGGCCTGGTTGAAGGAGGCATTACAAAGTTGTTTAGATCTATGGTAACGGATCACTTCTCTAACATAGTCTTACAAGTACCTCATGTACCTGCGCGTCGATAAGAAACGGTGGAAAATTGGTGGCCTGTTAGACTGCTAGTACCAGTGCTCTGGGTTGTTTTGCGTTTTCGCGCTGTTTCTTTAGTAGTTGCTGTTTCTGGCGTTTTGGCGGGAAAGAGAGTGTTGGTGCAGACAGAAGAGATTTCACATGGAAATGACACTCAAGTGGAAAATGTGAGGAATCTCTGATAGATCCAACGGCGCTAATGAAAAGTCATTAACGTCGACATTATATATTTTAGATTCGGAAAAAGATAACAATATTTCTCCGGGAATAATGACGTTATCATTTTGATGCGCATATTTTAAATTGTACTAGTATTAATGACGGGAAACGAAACATGTATAGTACCATAATCAAGTATTTGATTTCAAATTTGCGCAACTATTGCTACAATCGCCATTAAAACATACTTGTATTACTATGAAATATGAAGAAGCATTGTTGCGTAGACGGTTCACTTACTTTTCCATCAAGTTGTGCGTGTTTTTCAGTTGAAGGACTGTGTTTACTTTTAATATAAAACCGGTTTAGTGTCTTTACCAAGTAGTCGACAGTTGCGAAACATAGATTAATGATAAATCCCTCTAGGCAAATAAAACTTGTGGTCTGCGGTTGAGTTGTCAGCATGTTTTCATTTGCATTTAAAAACGCTAATAGGAATATGAAAGGTTGAAAACGTATAAAAACATATAATTAATTTCAAACACGTAGGAGGCGGCAGGCAAGCCATGACAAACCGCTTGTGTCAATTAGAAGCAGACGACAGGCGCTCGAGGGAGGCACGCTTACTGTCGCTGTTTTGAATAAATTTCAGTCAATTTACATAATATTATTCACGGCCACATTTAATATATTATCAATTTAATTTCTTTTGGTTTCCGTTCGCTTTCCTTTAACTGTTATTTCTTTCGTGCTCTAATAATTTCAAAACTCATATTTATCGATGAATAAATCTAAATGAAAAATGTATTTTACGAAAAATTTGTCTGGAGGCGAAATTTGCTGAATAGCATTGCCGATTACTAAAAAAGAGAATGTACACACGGATAAAATAAATACCGGTATGTACTGGATATTCAATGACAAATAATTATTCACAGAGGTGATGATCGCATGGTGGTAATGTTGAAGGTTGTGTGGGGGGATGACGATGGCCGTCATGCTGATGCTGCTGCTTAATATGATGATGCTGCTGCTGCTGCTGATGATGATGATGATGATGCGGCTGCTGCTGCTAGTGATGGTAATGGTGATGATGATGATAATGATGATGAGGATGAGGATGATGATGATGATAATGAGGAGGAGGAGGAGGAGTAGAAGAAGAAGGAGGAGGAGGATATTTCACCGCAAATGTAGAGCATTTTATATCCTGTGTAATATGAGCACGTTATTTACTACACTGTCATACACTTAGTAGACTATATAAAGTATACAGTATCTGTTCTTCCGAATAAACCAGTTAATATATCTCCGTCATCAGCAAAGGTTTTGCCTATAAAAAATAGTATTTTGACCTCAGACAGTTTACGGTCGCCAGATCGTGGAATGATTTAGTATCTTTGAGCGCTGGAACCGAATTTTAAAGGCATTTGCAAACAGTTTAGATCCAGATGTGACGCCACAGAACGTGGCGTCTCATCAGGATCCAAACTGTTTGCTATTCTGATAGTATTCTTTGAAAAAAAGTGAAGAAAATGATGATTTTAAAAATTCAGCAGACGACATTTTAGCAGACGACAAATTTCCCAGCATGCAAAGGGTTAATATCTTTGTTGGAAACATTTGGCGGATTTGTGTGTCCGTCGCTAAGTGTTACACGTATGCTGCAACTAAATTTATTACGTGAAATATCTGGGCTTAGCCAAGGTATCGGGTGCTGCTCAAAATATGCAGGAGAATGTTTTTAAACATGACTTTATTACAACATTTTGCCGATGAATTAATGCAAAATATATTTAATTTGGAACTACGTTAAACACATGTCTGACGACCACCCAATTGCAACAGCAACCATATTTTGCTGCGCGTAGCATATTACATTAAAAAAAAGTATAATAACAATAATACAAAATTATATTCATTATGTAACTTTTTTTTCTATAAGATAACGCGGCCAACTGTCATTAAATTGTCACTCACAGTGCCAAATAAATTACATATAACATCTTGTTGGATGGAAAATGGACTTTAAATTGCCGTTAATAGCATGTCGGGTACATTTTAAATATTCAAATAACAACAGCGGTATTTTATGAAAGCGCAACGCACTTGGTAATATAGACGGTAATTACTGTTGTCAGGCGATATAGAAACCGGATTCATTTACATAACCAAATAAAAGGCTATCCTCATAAAGAGCCAGTGTGCAGATATGTCTCGCTAATAACCCTTTGCATGCTGGGAAATTTGTCGTCTGTTGAAATGTTGTCTGCTAAATTTCTAAAATTAGCATTTCCTAGTGTGTTTTTTTTTAAATACTATCAGAATAGCAAACAGTTTGGATCCTGATGAGACGCCACGTTCTGTGGCGTCTCATCTGGATCCAAACTGTTTGCAAAGGCCTTCAAAATCCGGTTCCAGCGCTCAAAGGGTTAATGTATGGCGTTTATCAGTACGATACCATCGCACTACCATATGTAACCATCATCATATAGACGCGAATTTTTCAAGTGCGTTTAAAGATGATAATGAACCTATTTACTTCTTAAAATTAGCAATTTGGTTGTGTATCTTATTTTGTATATACTGATTAACTTTGAATAACGAACGATACTCATTGAGTGTTCTTCTCCTTTAAAGATTGTTTAAATAAAGTAACACTGTATGTAGCTTTATCTGGGAATATTTTGACTTATATCCCATCATGAATAAACGAAAACCCGATATGCATTTTGTGGACAAATCACATAGTTTGCATTCATGAACGCAATTCGTATTCTTATTTGAAAAGGAAAATGAAGTATTATAATTAAAAGCCCGTAAATAAGCTGAATGAATTGATATATGCCACTTATGTTTGCAAGCGCCAATCAACAGTGTCTGTCATTTCGGCTTTTTAATTCTAAAAATACAAACAAGGGGTGAATATCCTTTAACATAGCACCATACCAAACTTTTCACTCGTCGACTTCAGCCCTATTTCATGAGAACTGATGTCAAATCCTAAACAAAATGTCAAACAACTTGCCAGGGAGGTTGGCAGACTATAAACAATGTTTGTGCGTGTGCATTAGGACTATGAAAACTACCAAACATTTCTATTTATAAACAGTACACAAAGCGTCTTGTTTATTTTACGGATTGAAGATAAATTGAACGTATGTTTTGGCGATATAAATGTCGACAAATTATATTTTATTGTTTCCCTTCATATATCAATGCCACCCCTGAAAAAAACAAGAAGGCTTATCGGCGTTTGGGCTGGGCATTAATTACATTGCCAGCGATAACGGTTTTCAAAAAGATTATGAAGTATCAGTACTACCAATTATTACTTAATTACATATGATTCTATGGGAAAACGCATTTAATTGTATGCAATATGTTGAGATTAATTAACGCATATTGGATCTTTGAATAACATGATACAATTTATATTACAAAAATTGCCATAACTGCATGATCGACATTAATCATGATGGAGTGTGATGGAATGTTGACACAAATACATTTGCAGTCCGCACAGGTTAATCAGGGACGACACTTTCCGCTTTTATGGATTTTTTCGCTTAAACGAGGTCTCTTCTTAACAAAATCCAGTCTATGCGGAAAGGGTCGTCCCTGATTAGCCTGTGCGGACTGCACATGCTAATCTGGGCCGACACTTAAAGCACATTTATTAAGCCCGGTTTTCCCAGAGCGCGGCTCATTCTTGTACATTTGTCAACATTAGACTAGCAAGAAACGACATCTTTTCTAGTAATATCTTACTTTACCGGACTGCATGAAAAGGCATTTAAATTGTTGTTCTGTATCGAGCGCTGGTTTCATGACTTGCACGTGCAATGGCAAGCGAGGTGTAATGTATGTACGTTGAAAATTTCTCTCTATCCTCTTGCGTTGATCACGCGGCGTTTAACAGACGACAGTATTTGAGATAAATGCTTACATTTGGCATTGAAAATAAAAAGTTGCAATATCCATTAATAATAATTTGGTATGTTGTGTCTACGGTGTATGAGACTGTTTTTTTATAATTTAAAACATGTATACATTGAGTTAATTTGTTAAAATTAAATGGATTTAACTGCCAATATAATAAAAATATACATTTTGTACACTTATATTTTAGTATTTGAGACATTATTTTACAACGTATTACACTGCATACACAGTGTTATTGTAGTGAATACTAACCTTATACTGCAATCGCACGAGTCACACTGGGATGAAAAGGTCACCATCATCAGCAAAAATCCACACACGTATAACAGTTTTGCCATAATTGTTAAGTTATTAATGCAATTACTTCTATATATATATTAAATATTTAATGGTATCTAATCCGAACTGAAATCTGCTTGCTTTGCGTTGGCTATTTGCTCATCGTGTAAATGCCCACTTCACAAGTTCATTTTTCTCATATCGTTTATCATATCAGAAATTGTATCTTTACTCCTCTACAGCTTGTCTCAAAACTTCATAAACATCAAAATGTAATCTTGAGCCGGTATCGCTTCGCTTCGCATTCAGTGGTTCGTATGATTTACTACTTTCTTGTTGTCTCGAGCGGTTTTATTGGATCGATGGGCGTTATTGTTTGAACTGTCGGCCAATCAGAATTACGGACAGTAACACGCTCTACTACATTTGGATACCTTTGACAAATTTTGACAAAATCTTGCGAACATTTTAATGGAAAATGAATTACGCTGTGCGTGTCGCAATGCGAACGGGCATCGTACGTGTAAGGATAGAAATTAAATATGCAGCCACCTCCAGCTAAAATTGGATAACGCTTCATTGAAAGAATAAACATAAAACGGGGTCGTTTTGAATAACAATCTTTTTCAATCTGTTTTACGAGTCAACCGCTTCTCCGTCTACTGAAATTACATGTTCAGTTAGGTCGTAAAAAGGAGCTGTCCACATGCCTTCGGGAAATCTAGATTACTCCGATAGATATAAAGGATTCTCGAAGATCGTAAATCTCGCATTTATTTGGGGTATAATGAGTTCTTTACGAAGATTGTTGAGATATCAATTCGATTAACAAGCTCCCAAACGTTGACCAATTTCAGCCAAGTCAAGATAACCTTCATTTGGGGTCATGAGATGACCGCTTGATCAGTTCGGTTATGGTGATCAATGTCCGTGATAAGTAATATAGCATCTGTTATTATTCTTAATATAAATTTAATACGAATTATTATAGTATAGTATTTCTACGTAGTTGGAATGCTGTCTTGCTTAATGGAGAGTTAGAATAAAAGATAAGTACATCATAGAAGCGTCATATGAATATCATAGGAACAGCATATGAACAGCATGGGAACAGCATGGGAACATCGTAGGAGCAACATATAAACATCATAAGAACATCATATGAACAGAATAAGAGCATTACATGAACAGCATAGGAACAGCATAGGAACAGCATAGGAACAGCATAAGAGCATTGCATGAACAGCATAGGAACATCATAGGAACATCATAGGAACATCATAGGAACATCATAAGAACATCATAGGAACATTATATGAACATCATTCGAATGTGTCCTCACACTAATATTCATATTCATACGATACATATCTTCTGCTCGAGCCATTAGAAACTAATGACACTAGATAACAACGAATTTTTAATTAACACGTTATTGTTAAAAAGTATGAAGATTGAAGAAGTCAACGGGTATGATGTTCTTATGCTTTCTCCGTGCACAATGCAAATCGCTTAAAGTCATAGTCCGTGGAAACACACTGTTGTCCAAAAGGACGTACAGATTCGACATATACGCAACACGGCTTACGATGGACGCGGCTCAAGAGGGGAAAGGGACTTTATTGGCAGGGTAAAAGGGTATCGTAAACTTTACCAAAGCTGTCATACAGAAGAATGTTATCCGAGTCACCGAGGGTCACCCGCGACCGCAGTAGCCCCAGATAAGATTTCAGCACATTTATCACTGTGTGCACATTGTTGTAAGACACCAAAGCCCTACTAATGTATTCCGCTCGGACATGAAGGCACATTGTTCGGACATTAATAATTTTGATAGCGCTTTATCATTGAATAGATATTGTGAAAGGTTCACCGTTTCATATTTAAATCTAACACGGTCAACAGTGAATGCTTATTATTAATTTGTTAGCACGCCATTCGTGTTTGTTGACTTTTCATAAGAGACGGTCGCGCAAATGAAATTGTGAAAGATACAAGAGTGCTTTCAGTGAGATATTGTATGATTTCAAATGCGGCCCTACACAAGTATGTACGGACTAAGCCTGATCAAAGTATTTGAAACACATCCATAAATAACCAAGAACATTAATATAATGGTCCATTTAGGGTAACATTTCAGCACACATCGTCAATTGTATTGCTCAAATTGCTTTTAATTTACACTACGTTAATGTTTTTGCACCAATTGTATTTTTATATGAACTGTTATTAACAGTTTTGTGAAAAAAAGAAAATTCATCAAACGTTAGATGTCTTACATAATAATGCGAAAATGGTATGTCTAATTAACAATTTTGAGCTCATATTTCATATTTCTATTATAGATATCTATCTACAGATTAATTCTTCTACAGAAACATTTTCATGAATGTTGCTCGATAAAATTCTTAATTATAGCACTGGGTTTTTTATGGGGTTTCAAAGGGTCCATGTTAATGTTCAGCAGCTTATTGAAGGGTTTTCATAATAAAACCTTCAGATAGCTGCTGAAATCGCCCGTTATTCACATTTTGTCACGTTCCATATAAATTGATATTGTTTGCTGTGAACTTCTAGCCTGTTTTCGACCACCGTGGTTGAAGGGTTCCGTTGCCATGGGCGACTATGTGTCGTTGATATACACGTCTTCGTATGTTTTACGACTGGTCGACAGTTTTTTTAATGTCTAGGGTGTACTCGACGATGTATAGTTTGGTTCTGTTTATTACAATATTGTTAGTAGTAATGATATCATTCATATTCTACAACTTGTTGTACTTCGTTTTTGCTTAATTTAGTCCAAAATTTTGCATTTTACAGAAGACCAAAGTGCATGAATGTGTGTATTAAGGGGCTTCGTGTTTACTAATAGACTGTGTGTCAATTACATATTGTATAAACAATATAAGTATATGATATTCGGTGGTATAAAACTAACGTGCGCATATTTTTAACTTCGTTTCATGAAAAAAAGTATTTTTCAAGTGCAAACCTGTTTCCAGTGAAATCTGTTTGTACATGTATAAGTACTTTTTAAAACACAAATGTCTAGAAAAACCATAATAAATATGAGTCGGGCTCTAAGAAAACGGGGTTAAATGTCTGTGCGAAAAGTATCGTCCCAGGTTAGCCTGTGCAGTCCGCACAGGCTAATCAGGGACGACACTTTCCGTCTTAACTGGATTTTCGTCAAGAAGAGTCTTCCTTAAAACGAAAAATATCACACCAGCGGAAAGTGTCGTCCATGATTAGCCTGTGGGGACTGAACAGGCTAATCTGGGTCGAAACTTTACGCACATACATTTAACCCCCTTTTCACAGAGCGCGACTCAAATAGTTTAAAAACATATCAATACGACGCAAATTGATCGCGATTGCAAAACAGTATAACGCATGGTCTGTCGCACGCGCCACTGTATTAGGTAAGCAAGACGATCGTTGCCTTGCAAAATATATAAAACATTCTAAAATGTGACAAGCGCTAAACACGTAATGAACAAAACAGTACATTAATGTTCATTCGTCTTCATCTTACGGCTGTAAAATTTCATAACTGCTATAAATAATCACAAAGTTTAATACATATTTATTATGTGTTTTGTCGACGAAATGGTTGAATGAAACGTGAAACGGTAAGTTATTATGCAAAGTAATGCGGTAGCAGGTGTTCGTATATATGTATATGCGTATGTATAGTTTATGAACAGGGCGTTAAAATACTTCAGTAAATATAGCTATGTATGTATTAGCATGTACATAAGCTTTACCAACTGTCATGCATCACCTAGCAGTAAAAGTGTATGTAATAGTTAACTATTGCAAGTTTTACATGGTAAACGGATTTTCTAATAAGATTTGCAAAACAAGTGAACCATCGTATTTCATTTCAATGAAAATTAGTATTATATTAATGTTTTCAAGATTTTTCCCATTTATTTCACATCAAAATAAGTGTAAATCTAGTATCGCACATGTGTGAAAAAAGTGTGATTTTTTTTTACACAAAACTGCGCCTAATATTGCATTTGAGTGACCCACGAGCGAGTTCTCAAGTCAATCACTGTCAAGTGCGATTAAAACACCAACAAACACATAAACTGTCAATTATCTTAATGTTTGCGCTCAATACAGGAATGTTTGTAATGTTGATATGTTCTCATGGAGGCTTTACTAATGTTCTGTAATTAACAAATTTGCCGATTGTTTTTCACACAAAACGCCTGTAATCAAGCTGTCTATAGGGTGTTTGTTTGTTCTGAACAACCATGCTCGATACTCTCGCGCACTGTCTAAATGGAATCTTGCACTCTCGCGTGTTCCCAGGCGTATCCTAAGTTACATTTGACTGGTTTCCGATACATTTTTGGTAAGAGACATACATCATGCAGTGACTTATTTTAACAAATAAAGTTTGTAATCAGAAAATTAACAAAAACAGCCTATTTGTTTTATAAAATTTTGTTATTTTTTGTATGTGTATTGCAAATAATGCTCAAGTATATAACACAGGTTGGTTCTCTTCTGTATTCTGTAAAATAAATAATTAGCGTTATTATTTCAGTTATAAGATGTTCTTCAAAACAAAATCATGAATATGAATTGTTAAGTTTATTAAAGCACAGTAAAATATTCTGGTAGCTAGATTTGTTAACGTTATCAGCCGTAAGAACGTTTTCCAATTGTTCACACGTATATTTACTATACTTTAATTTTACTTTCGTATTATTTTCACTAATTTATTGAAAATAATCTTAAACTTAAGTTAGAAACTCACATACGTGTCCGTAGTAAATCAACACCTTTTTGATGTAAACAAAAACAACAACAAATGTAAAAATAAGGCCGCGACCAGTCTAAAACCACAACCTTTAAACGTTATATCACTTTCTCTATAAGCAATATTTATTCCACCATATGGTCGCAGTTTTTCCCTTATTGAACATTATGGCAAGTGTGGGATCAGAGGTGTAGAATGAAATCATACCCGCAATCCAACCTCATTGAGAGCGTGGCGTTCTAAAAGGCGAAATTACAGCGCAACGCTCATTTGAGACGCATTCACTTTGTTTGCTATTGTGAATACTTGTACCGTGTAAGGCAAATTACCTAAAAAAAGGTGTAACAAAAATAAATGGAGATATTCGATACGTGTTTCTTTTGCACTAATTGGCCAAGGAACAAAACAATATTCACATTAAACGTTAACGCTGGCCGATCACACGGGAGTTTTGCGCTTCATGACAGAACCCATTTATACATCAGGTTGTTTCCAAAACTTGTTCATCTTGAATCTGTTTCATCCATGTGATAAATCAATAGCTTTTTTCATTTTGTGTTTTTTTTTCCCACCAAATAACTCTTACAAGCAATGCAATTTGCTCTGAACAACTTTGCATATAGAAAATAAAATCATACACGAACCTTCAATGCAATAGTTTTAAATATGATTGTCATAGTTAAATTTATGTACTATTTTATTCATACTCAAGCGACCCATATTTGTAGATTTGCTCTTTCTCTTTGTCTTTCTTAAATGAGTGAACTTATTTTACCGGTAAAAATATTTTTTACCGTAAAAAGCCACCAAACTTGGTTTCTACAATCCTAATTATTAAATCGACGCAAGGGTAGCCAAGTCATTTGTAACGTACAGCTAGGTGGTCGATGCGCTCTGAATTCTTTGACACGCCGAGCTTGTGTACCTAACAGACACTTTCGAAAATAATACGCAGCGATAAGTAAGTTGCGACGTGAAATGCGACACAAGACCAACTAATGCCAACTTTGATTCGTAGATAAACAAAATTCGAAATGCGACCCCTTTCCCCAATTTCAAAAGAAGAATTAAGTTTCGCAAATTGTTATAATAATCAGGGCAAATGAGTTGATATGGCACGGCGCTGGAACTGTACCCGAGTATAAATGGAGATAGCAATCAAAATATTTTAAAGCAAAGGCGTTTTTAATTTAGATTTTGTAATGGTACCAGTGTGACGGCAGCATCAGGCGCGTGAGTTGATATTGGAGACAACATGAATCATGTGGAGCCCAGTGTTTGTATACTTGGTGATTGGGTAAGAGGAGTTGAATGGGGTAGTGAGCGTTTATTATTCAAAGACCTCTATTGTGGGCAAATTTTGGTCATTTTTTAAAACGATGGCATTATGGTCAACACACTTCAAAATATCCCAAAGCGACCTCCTTATAGAGACACTCACTGCCATTTCATGAATTACATTTAATTAAAAAAAATACTTATATGAATCTCACACCGGATAAGACACCGATCTCGCCTGAAACTGGCGCAACGAAATGAGTCATTTATGTGCTTGTTATTTGTCGGCTGCTATCTTAATCTTCTCTCGTGCTGACAATCATTGTCGCAGCCGAACTATCGTCGCAATCTGAACATTTTGATACCGTGAACTAATCGGCAACGGGAATGGAGGCATGAAAACAAACGCCGTGCGAACGCATTAGTGGCGGGTCAGAAAATTCAGGGGTTTTGTCTTTGGGTTATTTGTTGTCCTTCTTTGCTAGACTGTAATTAGATAAACTGTTAAAGAGAAGCACCCATTGTGCAAAGGGTATCTTTTTACGAGCTCGACGCATGCGGAAATGTGTGTAGTGTGAACGTCAACTGTTTGACAATGGACAGCCATCGACAGATTTTAACTTTTACAAAACTATTTGGTTATTTAACTTCAAAGAGGTATGCATGCAATTTGTTTATGTGGCATTTAATGTGAAGTACAAGGGGCATCTTGCAAGAAGATATGAAATAATCTTATTAATTTGCTTACTTAAGCGACACACTTTAAGACACAAAATCCACAAATTTGCAACTTTTTAACTTTATGTATACACTTGTTAGGCATTGTAGTCCAGAAAGTTATGTTTGGCAACGCCAATCCCGGTAGTCCTATGCCATTATACATTAACCCTTTGCATGCTGGGAAATTTGTCGTCTGCTAAAATGTTGTCTGCTGAATTTCTAAAATTAGAATTTTCTTCGATTTTTTTTCTAAGACCACTATCAGAATAGCAAACAGTTTGGATCCTGATGAGACGCCACATTCTGTGGCGTCTCATCTGGATCCAAACTGTTTGCAAAGGCCTTCAAAATCCGGTTCCAGCGCTCAAAGGGTTAAACTATCATGTTAGATCAAGTCCGAAGCTTGATGATCAACGTCAAACAATCATTCAAATGCTTTCTTTGGAAGGAAATTACAAGTCGCTTTATGTATAGGTTTTGCACAGAGTATGTATTGGTTGTGCAACGAACTACAAATTGAATGTATAGGTTACTCAACGAAGTACCCAATCTGTACTTCGATTGCATGTGTATTGACACAATGTTTCGTAGTGAAACATATACCCGACGTCGTAGAGAAACGGACTACGCTTTGACGTCGTCAGCCCCCAGTGATTATGGTATAAAGTCATAAACAACTTGTTCTAAATATTCCTCTAACAAACTTAGAGACTGGTAAAACGCCATCACCAAAGTCGGAGACTGCTCACACAACATAGAATGGTACGTGAAATATGTTGCCCTAGCAATACCTCAAAGGATGCATAATTATATCTGTCCTTCACGATAGAGATATACGAGTTCCCCACCAAACTTATCACTGCTTTAATTGTAACACAACAGCCAGGTCAACACCCTAGTCTCGTAACAACAAGCCCGCATCAGAAATGGCATGAGTTTGAACTTAATTGTAATTAGCAGCTGCGTGCGGTTTTTGAGCTTAAAATGATTAATATATTTGGTTAAGTTTAGTTGAGCATAATACATGTGTAGCCTTAAACAAATGCGTACGTCAAGGGCTCGAAACAAGGTAAAAAGCAATTACCCACACGTGCAATGACTTGGTCCATTTGCGACCAGTGAATAAAACGCCCCGGCTACTCCCATCCCATAGATTAAGATGATACATGCACACGACTGTCGAAATTTAATGAACTATGTGGAATGCTTGGTCGCACTTCACTCGCAAAACTCGCGTCCCACGTGGTGGGGAATGCTTTAAAAACAAACACTGGCATGTGTTTTAAATAGACTATATGTTTTCACGGACAAGGATCCAGCTGTGAGTCGAACCGGTCAGTGAGTGACCAAAATGCACTGTCCGTGGGGCGCCCATTGGTCATCCAGCGGTGAGGATATAAATCAAAGAAAATGTGCGGTATATAAAATAGCAGAACTGTTTCTCAAAGGATCAAATTTCAGCGGTGTTTGAGAAAATCAAGCTAAAGTAGTTGATTGGCAATACTCGTGGACAGCTCGACTGGTAAAAATATATTAGCGCTGACGTTATTGATCTGTTTGGCATGTTCTGGTTTTCAGTTTATGCCAGAACTTGTGCACGCGAACACGAGTGACCGCGGTTGACGCGCCCTGGAATGAGCAGTGGTCATCACAGTATACTAATTGGAAATGTCATTAAACTCTCGATTAAGCCCGTAATGCAACATGGACTGACGCATCCGTCAGGACATATTTAAAGTGAAGTAAAAATAATACACGTTTACAAACCATCATCAGTTACGATCATGAATCATAACTTCCATGGAGCAGTAGTATTTGAAATCTAATCTTTTCTGTAACACTTTTGATATAACATTAATTATAACAACTGATACATAAACATTCAAGCATTCCTTTCCAAAATGCAAACAAACAACACCTACAAACTTTAGCATACAATACATATACATGTAATTAAATTGACAATATTGGTAGCATTCAAGAGCAGAAGTCATTTTATTAAAAAAGCACATTTGAAGATTGGCGCCTAAGATTTACATCCAGACAAAAGCGATGTTACTGGTTCATATTAATTCAATCGATTCTTTATCTACTTGCGAAATAGATATACTTCGATAGACCTTATTTTGTGGTTTCAATAAGCTAAATGAATTTAAATATACTCGGTCTTATATAATTCTACCTTTTCAAAAATCGGTGGCGTAATTCTGTATGACAATTACACACAATAATTAAGTGGAATTCATCCTCAATATCATGACTGTGGCAGAAACAAATATCATCTTCGCTCTCGGAATTCTATTAGAAGCATATCAGCCACGTTCTGGGAAAACTCGGCTTAATGCATGTGCGTAAAGTGCTGACTACACAGTCTAATGAGGGACAACAGTTTCCGCCTAAACTAGATTGTTCGTTTTGAAGAGACCTCCTTTAAACAGAAAATTACATAAAGCGGAAACAGTCCTACACGATTAGCCTTGGTGGACTGCACAGGCTAATCTTGGATTACTCTTTAAGCACATGCATTAAGCCCAGTTTTCCTAGAACAAGGTTCACATCGATCCTTCTCTATCCTTAAACCATGCGATGGCAATCGAATGCGATACATTAAGCCTTATAAAACAGAGAATAAAGCTGTTTCAAATGGATTTGTTAAATGTATATAAAGATGGTTAAATAAAGCTTAAGAGTCGATGTCGGCTCTAAGTTAATGTAAAAAAAACAACAATCAATCGTTGTACGTTTAAGTATGTGCACAAATTGTTTGGGCTATATTTAAATGGATTTGCTCAAACGTCGCTAAACCAAACTCTTTTAAACGTGTGTGTACCCGCGAGGCCCATTGAATCCTTTCTCTTATAAATCGTGTGCTGTAAAAAGAAAAAAAGAAAATAAAAATAAGACATCCAATCTCACTTTTTTCAACATGTTACTGCAGTTTAAAACATGGCTGTTCATAACACATACGTTCAAAATCTGTGAAACAACTCCTCGAAACGCCTAAGTCCACGTTGAATCAAAGATCTATCTTTTGTTGAATGTTACATACATGGCGCACAAAGATGACAGGATGAAGATGCTTGCAGTTGCATGACGGTGACGATGGAACTGTCATACAGAACCGTGCTTGGTACATTATTGATAAGTATCAGACATTTTCAGCTACACAACATGTAAACGGTGAAATCACGAAGAAACGCCTACGTTAAAACGGCCTACACGGTTGCATAGCACACGGCCGTTAATCACTGGAGCAAATCTCTTTTTGGAAATGCATTACGCGCTAACAATACTTTCATGGCTGTCGTCATAACCTAGCGGAGCCAAATCGTTATCTTTAAATGACGTTGATAAAGCCGTAACGCAAAATTTATTACGCAATCCAGATTTTATGTATACAAACACCAATGCTGTTTGTTTCTATGTTGGCAGTGTCAAAATGTGCATCGAATTTTCATTTATGTTAAAGCCTTTAAAATCGTATTACTTCGCTCGCCTTGCTTTTAATGAATCTAAAAAACAATGATTGACATAACAATACAATAATCAGTTTCACAGCAACGTTAAATATAGTATTACAGTATCACAATAAGCACTACAAAGTTAAACGAACGCATTGAAAAAATCAATTTGTTTGCAAAAGATATTTGGCGCATGTTACATTCGTTTAAAGTTACATGAACGTCAAGTACAACAGAATGTAATTTAGAACAAGGAGTTGAGATTCAGGCACCATTGCCGTCTCTGAATTAAATCTGTGAAAACACGCCCGCTGAGTGCTGTTCATTTCATTGCACGGAATTAAATATTCGATCAAGGAGGAATCATCTTTGAAAAGTAATTCCTGTAATATAATTGTTCCTCAATTACAAGGAATTGTAATTCATCACACTCGCCCTGGGACCATTCACAAACGGAATGCGACTGAATACGGCTCATTGTATGGGACTGGTGCGTTATGCGCGCACGCGATAGGGGTTGGGCGCAAGGCTTGAATTTCCCGCAAATATCTTTTGATGTCCAAACCTCCGGAACCATTGGCGATTTGGGAAATGGTCCGAAATTATCGTTTGTCTGTAATAAAAACTATTGTACAAGAATTGAATTGTCAGATTTGTTATTGAAATGGGTATTGCGCTTGGCTTACTTCTTTGCTCGATCCCAGAGGGCGGTGGACGATATGGCCCGTCCCCATTAATCATCCCTCCGCCTAGCCTTGTCCTGACAATTCCTAACGGCGGACCGCCAATTTGGACCGCGGGGCGCTTATGTAGTCAAATTTATCATTGAACTTGTATATACCCTACCAGAACGTTGAAATTGTTTGTCATTTTAGAATTTCGACAATAACATACACGTATATACATTATTATGTACAAATACCGTATGTCTTGCTACAATGACTGAGTATGGATTAATGCCATTTTAATTAGCATATGTTGTTATATCCAGTACTGAAATTTATTACAATTAAATAATCTGTATGTTCAAACATACATCTTACTAACCAAATATACAATTAATAACATGCTGATTTATTCAAAAGGAATTACCCGCTATCGCTTACAGAACATTATAAAATGTTACAAAACCGTTTTATTAAACTGATATCAACGCAGTTTAATGTGAAAGATGTCCGTTTCAAATAATCTTCGCGAAGTTTCATTTTTAGCAGATTTATAGACTACAGCAGGAAGAAATATTTGCTGTGGAAGCGCAAGAAAGTTGAAGAACGTGGTCATGGTTGTAGAATGAAGATCTTCGGTTACCGTTTTGAAGAAGAGAACTTTAACCAAATGGTAATGCAAACAATATGTGAATTCAAAGTAGTTTTAAATTCTCAATTTATAAATATGCATATCGCTTCAACCATCAACCTTAAACAATTTTCATCCGAAACGCTACACAAACAAGATCGAGCGTACTGAGAACATCGACACCAACCACGTGGAGTCCTTAATTACATGCACATGTATAGGCCGGATCTCTCTCGTTCTTGAATGCCGATGTATTGACTAAATTCCTACATGTTCTATTATGCACACCTTCTAACGGGTTTGTGACCGACGCGAATATTATTAAATCAGCATTTTTATTCTCCCATCGCCTCAGAAAGGCCACTGACGCTGAAAAGTACATTCATTAAATGCAATGCGCGTCAAACGCGCTATCGATTCGTTGGGTAACATCCATGTCCCGAAATCCATCTTAAGCCGTTCGCATTTTCACGGATGTTGGAAAAAAATCGATGAAAAAACGAAAACGTTTATGAATTTCACATTTGTCTCCAAGTACGCCCTTTTATAAATCGCGAACAGTGTCATCAATTCAGTATTAGCAGGATTCTACAGCAACACCTGTGGGCGACTCTTGTCCAAACAGGCGAAATTTTCTGAAAATTTAAATAAACACATACGGTGATGAGTTCCATTATTCAAATAACCTTGTATGAGTGCGTGTACTTTAATCGGTTTGAATCGTATTTAAGTCCATAAGTGAAGTAATTATCACGTTCAATGTGAAGGTTTAATAAAATGTAAGTACATATTTACAATCAACTAAAAAGATTATTTCATTTCAAAAATATAATTATGAAATCATAAGAAAGAGATTGAATTCCACTTCTAATTGATTAACAGGTAGGGACGTTTTAATCCGCGGGAATTCGACAGCACCTTTAGTGGATGGTCGTTGCACGGCGCTTCCCAAGGCTACCCAAGGAACGCACCGACAGAAATCGTGCAGTCGTAATAGTGGGCCGACATTAAATTACGTGATGGTAAATGCATTTAATTGCTTTAATACCTTTAACACCTGCTACTTACTTGTTGGTTTGCTGCACTGGCGATGATATGTGTGCAAGCGGAATGCATTACATTCCATGCCGACGTTCGAGTGAATGAACAAAATCAAAACCAGGCTACATACATTTGAACAAAACATAAACAAGAACGAACAAGAATGAAATATTAATCGAACATCTGTATTTATTGTGAAAAAAAGCATAATGCGATGAAATGGTTTGTTAGAAATCAAATCGTTTGTGCAAAGGGAAAACCGACCATCGAAAACACTACAAGTCTGTGTCTCATGGTTCCTTGTGCAAATATTAGCGTAAAATGTCAATACTCTTAAATCTGCACAAAAGAGCCGATGTCCTTTTAGGTTGTATCTCACCGCGGGGTCTTTTTACTCTTACATAAATTGACTCTCGTCCGCACTACGATTTACAGATTTCTATGATTTCGATGGTTGTATCTCAAACACAGCGCATTCATGCAAAGCATTGAAATAATATTTGCGCTTCGTATTAGCGTAACATGCGCCTGAAAACGGTGCGTTGACGCTTTTAACAACGTCCGGACCGCCTTCCTGAAATATCCGCTCAGCAAACAAACCAGACGATGGGAATTTGGACCGGTAAGTAAACATCGAAACTAGCGATTCATGGTCTTACGTGAAGCACGCGTCAACATTTGCGATGTGAGTTTGTTTTGTCCTGCACTATTACACGAAACTTCAGAATACATGTTTGTTGTAGTTCATGAGAGGTACTTCAGAATACATGTATGTTGTAGTTCATGAGTCAGAATACATGTATGTTGTAGTTCATGATCAGAATACATGTATGTTGTAGTTCATGAGAGGTTCAGAATACATGTATGTTGTAGTTCATGAGAGGTTCAGAATACATGTATGTTGTAGTTCATGAGAGGTTCTTAAAAAAGAACCCCGCAGCTCATATTCACTAACAAAAAAAACATGCGCAAACGTAAACTCACGCGGTCTTAAATTCGACGGACAATATTACCAAGCAAAGTCAATACTTGCATTTGGTGATTGAAACAACGGGGCTTCAAGACATGGGTCTCTCATTTGAGACATGTAGAAACTATCATCTTATTTGTAGATTTTGTGATAATTGAGTAATAATTGGGGGTTTTAATGTGGAATGAGACAATGTTAAAATTATGATTTCTTGCAATACACGTATTAAAAAACAAGTAACCATAGATTGGGGGCAATTCTGAACCCAGTGGCATTATTTGAACGAACCTAGTAGACGACCACCGTGCGATGTAGCTCACCAAATATTAAACCCATAACCCTTGATATTTCAGAGAGTACAATTTTAAAGTGATTTACTTTATAATATATATAAATTTTTATGTGACCCGTGAGGCATGCTTAGTTTTGATCCCTTTGGAATGATTTGAACACACGGAGATGAGGAAAACCATATAATATTACACACCGAATATCAAACCCCTGACTCTAGCGGTTTCAGAGAAGGTTTTCAACGTGAATCAATATTTACTTTACAAGTCTTTATAAATCGTTTGATCCCAGACGCGTGGCAGCATTTGACCGTACGGGCATAATTTGAACAAACTAAGCAGAGAACCACTTTTTGACGTTACATGTCAAATAACAAACCTCTGCACGTTGAGGTTTCCGATAAGATTATTTTTTAAGTTGTCACTTCATACATATTAGTTAACAAATAAACCCTATGACAGGGTGTAGGTTCATTTGTTTCCTCTGTGGCATGATTTGATCAACGATGATTCTGTAGAGACCCACTATACGATGGTAAACACCAAATATCAAATTCCTGACCATAGTGGTTTTAGAGGAGATTTAAAGTAATTAACTACTAAATTCTAGATTATTCTGGTGACTCTTGGGCGTGGTCAGTTTTGACCCTAGTGGCATGAGTTGAATAAACTTGGTTGAGGACCAACATACACTGATATACAAAACCTCTCGGCCTTGCGGTTCCAGAAATTTTTTAATTTGTTACATTGAACATATTGGGAAAACAAGTAACCATGTGCCTTTTGAAAAAAGGACCACCAAGCAATTGTATTCGCCAAATATTAAACAACTGACCCTTTGCGATTTCATAGAAGATTCTTTTAAGTTATTTACTATAAAAGTCTATATAAATCATGTGACCCCTAGGGTATTGCGCGTTTTTACCACAGGGGCAGGATTTCAAGAAACTAAGCAGAGGACCAAAAGACAATTGTATACATCAAATATTTAAGCCCTGATCCGTCCGGCATAAGAAAATATTGTTTAAGTTTTCAGTTTTAAATCTATTTTTGCTCCGGTGACCTACATATGCAATTGACCGACACGATTTCAATCATTTTGAAAGAGAGTAACCCGGTGATCATTTTTGTTAAGTTTCGTCAAAATCTGGCAATGGTCTGAAGAGGTGTTTGATGAAAAAGTTTACTCACGCACCTCACTGAAGGAAGCATAAAAGCTCACAATGAGCACCATTTGCTCAGGTGAGCTAATACAAAAAGGCGCAAACTACGTCGTTGGGACGATGTGCCATCAAATCATTAAAACATCAATATCTGCTCGAAGTAGATGTCAACAAACTGGAATCAATAGTGGACTTAGATGGACTTATTTTAACATTGATTGATGATCTTGTCTAAACAAAAATTAATGTACATTTACATGTTCTAATGCAGTTAGTTCATGACTAAATTACTGTTAAATATGACGAAAATCTTCACAAACAAACAACATTTAAGAACATCAAATTACATTTTCTTAATAGTAGATATCACACTTTTAAATGTGACACTTAATGTATCGACAAACGCTCCGAATCGACTTGAATTCAGTTACTAGTATTGTATTCGTAATATTCTTGCAACTAAGCCCCAAATCTAGCATGACACTGGAGAAAAACACGCGCTGGTTAAACACGCTTACATTTCAATTCATTTGTTCAACTCTACTACAAAAACTGAACCATAAAGATCTGAATACTAAAAAAAATGGAAAACCCACGCGTCGCAAATTTAAGAAGGCGATTCAAAAGCACTTAAGCATCTCGTGTGATTTATTGTTTCCCCTTAAGAAGAGGATATTCACTTTTACCAGTAAGTCTTGATTAATTCCATCGAACGTTTAAGTAAACACTGCGTCGATAAGGTTTTCATATCCCCTGTAAATCTTAGAGAGGGTAAAATCTAATTTCAAAGATAAATATTTTAATAAAGGCGACGCTTAACTCTAATGGATGTAATTATACCGCCAAATTATGTCATGGATTAAATCTGTTATCATTTGGATTAAAGGATCGCAAGTGCTTTGCTAATCATGAATGCGCTCTTCCAACAGCACATAAACATCCTTTCACGACAGGTAGTGATTTGGCTTCTTATTCAAACTTGCCCTGTTACACGATATTCCGTGCAATCGACCTGTTTTAATTAATATTGAAAAGGCCATCTTGTCAGCGAGATTGTTATAAAGATGTTTTATTATAAACGACTGCGAAAAAAAATTATATACATAGGTTGTGAAACCGTGGCCGCGGCCCCAATATTTAGAGAATAACCGATAGCCGTTTCGAGAGTAAATTTTCTGCGGCGGCTGCAATAAATACCAAAGACTCAAAGTAACACCGTTAGCACTGATACATTGTCGCAGATTGGTCGCTGGATGCGGTATGGCGGCTACCATAAGATGCACTAACGGGGTGTGATTGTCAAGGACTGTAAACGTAAATGGACGCTTTCACCGAGCCTTGGCAACTGTGCGCATTTCGAAAGTCCTTCCGCGCCTTAGGCTGTGTTATGTGAACGCACGGATAGTGTCCCAGCACTCTATCCATCGTATTTTGGGACGAATTTTAAATTATTGCTGCAATTTTCAACAATTTGAAGGGGGATTATGCGGAGGAAACCTCCGCTGCCCGAATGGTTACCACCTACCAAACTCACGTACCGGTAATTGAACCGGGTTGTCTAGGTGAGATGCGTGTATTCCAACCACCGCGCTAACTGGACAGACTAATTAGTTAAAAACTATTTGTCCCGCGCCATGCGAACATGGATCTTATGTCATATGCGCCCAGCATAGCACAGCTGAGTCTGCGCGGATGTTACCCTATCCGCTAATGAGACCATGAAACTTTGCGTCACTTTATAGCGGACATCGTAGCTCCTGACCAGACTGCGCAATTACGCATGCTAAGTTGGAGCTACGCTGGCCGCATATGGCATAAGACCCATTTTCACATGACGCGGGATACTCGTGCAGAACCAGTACTTTCATACCATATTGTCAAATTTTCAATAATTTATCGTATTGTTTTACTTGCAATATTTCCATAAAAGGGTTAGTTATGAAATCGTTCTAACGCACATGGTTGTTGATTAGAACGTGGATCAATTATGAGTATTTATATGCTGAGTATATCGATACAAATACTATAAATTATGTTAAAATGATAATAAAGAGAGATACAATTAGTCTGTAATAATATATAATTGGCGGCATCAGACGCGCCTAATATACGGCACACATGTACTTAATATGTGGCAGGTTCTGTTTTATTCAAACACACACGGTTTTAAATATATTCACTAACTTGTAGAACCTATAATAACATATAAATGAGAAAATCCATGTGTATTAAAGAAATATTCATATAAAGTACAATTTAATAAAATTAACAAAACCAAGAACAAAAATACGTAAACGTGGACATTGTATGTCACGATTCACTGCATCCGTCTGTTGCAGTCATATGTCAACGTCTTATGTAGTGTTTTATTATACAAACTTGAAGATTAAATAATTCATCACGCGACACTGAGAAATACTATATAACGTCATTAATATCAATTTGAAACAACACAAGCAATACATGTCTTTTTAAAAAGACAATTGGCTTTGAAATACATATTTAGACGTCAGCTTTGCCCTTAAATAATGGCCGAATGATCCATAACGTTACTCTCGGACCCCAGATTGTTCGGTCGCCAGACAGAAAACATCTCGACATTTTATTCTCCGAACTGCCTAAGACAGCTGCTTACCCAAACTTAATTTGACATAATCTCAGTCATTAATACCTGCACCGGGAATAAACGATCGTATATTTCGCCATGTTTTCATAACATTAGCAATTCACGTAAACAAACTTGCAAAGGAATTCGAAAGGAAAAATTAAACAAAAACAAACAGCAAGTGTTTATATTTATTTTACTAATGTACTATATTTATCAGTAGTTATGAAAATAGTGTATTCGTGCTATGCAGCTGAAACTTAAGTAATGGAGAACGCCTTGTCGTATTATAAGACATTTTTAAGTTTATGTGATTTTATGAAGAGAAGCACACTTATGAATTATTCGCAAGAAAACGCAACCCCAATTCAAGTATTAATTAACACGCTCAGTAAATTTTTAAATATAAATTAAGGTACCGGTAAATACATTTAACGAACACTATTGAAAGGAAGTCGGGACGCCAGCTCAACAGACGTGTGTACGTTCTAGAGAGCTTTGTAGGCTATATACAATAATTGTTCCATTATGTAAATGAATACAACATTGTGTTCCTGACACGAAGTGAGTAATAGTGTTCATTATTTTCGGTTCTTGTGTATTTGTCGAAAATGTAAATTTTACAAGTTATGTACACTATTATTGTAGGCAACATCAAATAAACATATTATAATTGTTGTAAGTTTGCATTCCCCTAGAAAGTTTATACAATTTTATTGGGCGTTGAATTCTCCCGCTGCATGATTATCACAATAAATCTTGGATAAAAGTGATCTTAGTCATCTACGCCGAAAACTAAAAGTAACACCGAACATTACAATTTCTCAGGATGTTAACAAAAACAAATATTAAAAAAAAAGTATACGTTAACATAAGTAAATACCGGTAGGCACAAATTATTTCTTCTTATTATTTTTTATAATTAGCAACTGCTGCGATCGAGAGATATCAGACAACCCAGATACATGTACATAATTCTGCATAATTATGTCAAGGGTGCAGAGAACGCGAAATGAAAACAAAGGGAGGGTAGTCCGTCGACCTTGATTCTACAAGATAGGAACGATAATCCCTCTTCAATACAACGTTCAAGATCTGATACGACCATTTCAGATTATAATTGAGCATGGCTCTGTGAAAAGGAGCATAAAGTGTCGTTCCAGATTAACTGTATAATGTGGAGTCCGCACAGCGAACTGCATAGGCTAGTCTGGTACAAACCTTTTCGCACATGCATCCCTTTTCTCAGAGCGCGACTCATATTTAATATTATGAATATACATGCGCATGTCATTGGTTACATATAAATAATAACAACTTATGTTCAAGTTGTCAGCGTCATTTATCAAAAACAATTTATGCAACAGTTTGTTTGAATAGGTTAAACAGAGTAATTGGTAATTCATAATGATGAATCACGCCAAAAATTTGCCTCATATAGACTCACAACATAAGAGTATATTACACTTTAGTATACTATTTGAGTAACAATTTATCTCCATATTCCCTGTTACCGGTATATACTTTTAATACAAAACATAACAAGTAAACGACTACATTGATAAACATAAATTTACCACATAATATACGATTTAGTCGAAGCGATAATATATTTTCAGATCGGCTCAAGTTTATTAATTACCTAATATAAATGTTGGTCCAGTTGAACTTTTATGCACGCCTGAATATCTTCATTAATTTCTTTATTAACTACACATATTGTACGGTTATATTTCACTTCCGCTAGTGTATGTCACCACGCCATTCCTTTCGCAGACGCTTGATTTCCAACAGCGTGTACGTGGGTATCTCTTCCTCCAGCGCTTGCAAGTACTGATTGATCTGCCTCCAGTTCTGTTTAGTTGACTGTCTCGCCTGCGTGTGTTTACCGCCGATCAATTCAGATCTCAGTTCCGATCGAACGCCACGTTTGTTTTCCGGAGCCGGTTTTTTGTGTGTCGCTTTACAAAGACTGGGAGCACCGTTATCACTAGCAAGGTCATTCTTCAGCACACTAAAACTGTCGACTCGACACGGTGGCAGTTGTAACTTGACGTCATCACCTTTTCCACCGCCCGTGTTGCCCGACCGGATACAGTCCGAGAAATGTTGCTGACGAAGACCTGTTGCCTTTTGGCACAGACGACTGACGTCACGTTTTGAGCGCTTCGTGAGATCCCCGTCTGATTGCGACAAAGAATAGCTCTGTTTTTCTTCTTCTATCGTTTTATGATTAATTGTGTCGAGGAACTTAAGCCATTTCTCAGAATGTATTGGTGATTTTTCTTTCCCAGAAGTGTTGCGTAACCAAGGATTCTCGGATAGTCGCCGAACGTCTTCAAAATCGAGAATCGGAGTGCTACGACGTCGTCCTAAACGCGGTGTCGTCTTTTGAAAATCGACTTCGCCTGTGAATAATGTGTCTTCACCACATTTAACTGCATCGTTCAATTCCACAACACTGTTTAGGATTGACTGTGAGCTACAGCGTTTCAACAGACAACCGGTTTCGCATGGCCTGTGTAAAGAGCCAGAATCAACAGATGCGCGGCGTCTTCCATGTCTTGGTGTTGGCTTAAGCTGACTCGCAGGTTCGGCGACCTCACCTTTTTGGTATTCTGCGTATTTGTTATCTACTTGAAGATCCATCACGTTCTGTCTTGCCGCGGCTACCGGAAGCTTCGGTAAATCGAGAGCGGCACGCCGGCCGAGGAAAACGTCGCATGCTCGCTTCACGGCGATCTCACATTTCACCAGCTCTCTCATTCTGTTCCCGGTACTTTTATCTGGCGTTACATCCAGAGATGGTGAAGGTTGTCCGATCGACAAATTAGCTATAGAATATTTGAACTCCTTCGATGCGGCTATTAAGTTCAAGCTAGATCTGCGCCGTAAAATTGATCGTTCATTTGCCATTTAAAAACTACAGCCTCGATTGTACCCGCGCAAAATTATGAAACAATTCTTAATATTGATATATATATTAACACTGGTCTATTAAACAAAAAATATAAAGGAACGATCGTGTGGCACTTTTGGTCAAAACCGCACGTTCTTAAATACTGATCACCACTAAAAGTTGATATCACCTCAAAATCAGCTTCAAAACATTTTGGGATTAATTATAACATGGGCACTTTTTGTTAAGTTTAGCTTCATTTTCGAGGCTAGCTCACACACGCCTCAAGTACTATCAAAGGAAATCTTAAAGGATTAATGTCAGAAGTCTATAATGATAATCTTACTTTAAGATTATTATAATTGTTTATGTCACCAATATCAACTATAATGTCATCACTATATTAGAATAGTCATAAGCTTTTAAGTATCCGCTTGTGGTCTAGGTCCGATGATATACACTTAATAATTAACTCTGGGAAATACACTGCGATAACGCGTGTATACACACGTGTACACAGACGCGTATGTACTCATCACCGCGAGCCTCGTGTCCCGCCCACGTAAGCACGTGCGTTGCTACAAGCGCTTGCAACGGGCACGACTGCTACCATTATGATGGCCACAAACAGTAGAACTATCACCACCCATATTTCGAAGTTTATGAGGTCCTTCCGCACCTGAGGCTGCATTACGCGTGGATCGGAGTGTGTCCCAGCACGCCTACCTAATTAACTCAATAGACTCACGAAAGATGGGACGAATGTTGAATTAAACCTGCAATTTGCAGCTATTGAGTTGTTCATGAAAGATTTATATTTTGGCCAGGTCTTGTCCGGAAGATGACCACAAACCAAACCCCCATGCTTCCGGTACCGGGAATTGAACCCGGGTCGCTTAGATGAGAAGCGCGCGTATCAACCACTGCGCTAACTGGAGAGCCACACTGCGTCACATTTTCAACTTTTATTGAGGATATTATCAACGCTCAACAAACGTCACTCAAGGCAGTGCCGCAGACGGAGCTGTAAAAACTACACTGACTCAATAACTATCACCACCCATATGCCTGCAACACAGAAAAGAATTACAGGTGGTTAGAGCTGGCTATATTATTAGCCCCGTAATGCGAAAATGGGTCTTATGTCATATGCGGCCAGTGTTGCTCAAAGCCTGTCCAATCGCCCAGACTGGTCAGGAGCAACCCTGTTCGCTAATAAAACCACTAAACCTTGCGTGACTTCACACGGGACACGGTAACTCCAGACCAGATAACGTGATTGCACAGGCTTAGCTTATCCGCACAAAGCATAAGACCCATTGTTGCATGACGCTACTCATACAGCTTGAAAACATGAGCACGTTAGCACGTCCGTTGCTACAAGCTCTTGCACCCGGGCACGAAAGATGGGACGAATGTTAAATTAAACCTGCAATTTCCAGCTATTGATTTGTTAGTGAAATATTTATATTTTGGCGAGGTCTTGTGTTGTGGGGGGAAGCCGGAGTAACCGGAGGAAACCCCACCTGTCCGGAAGATGACCACAAACCAAACCCCCATGCTTCCGGTACCGGGAATTGAACCCGGGTCGCTTAGATGAGAAACGCGCGTATCAACCACTGCGCTAACTGGAGAGCCACACTGCGTCACGTTTTCAACTTTTATTTCGTCTATTATCAACGCTCAACAAACGTCACTCAAGACAGTGCCGCAGACGGAGCTGTAAAACGACACTGACTCAAGCCTGTAAACAAGCCTATTCAAGGCGGTTCAATGCGCTAGGAACAGTATTAAAGGTAATCCTTCCTTATTGGAACCCCACTCCCCAAAGGTGGGATTATAAACTCTTGGGTACTGGCACCATGCTGTGGACACTGTGTCTTTTTGTGTTAAATGATCTCAGCTGAAAATCAACCGCTGCACTGTGCAGGCTAGCGGTTGCTTTTCAGCTGAGATCAATTAAATGCTGAGTGACACAGTGCACTCAACCTTGTTTAGTCAGCTCAAAAAAACAGACCGCAGATAAGGATGACAGGTTTAATGGTATTGATAAACATGTATGATACACATTATATCATCCAACGGTAAATACATAAATATATGTACATATAAAATGTTCACTATAACATATCACAATTAAAAACATGTTGGCGACACCAAGATTTAATGTATAAATGTACTATTCAAAATCATATAATCTCAGAAAATATGTATGATAACTCTCATTTCCACAAACTCCAGTTAGTATCAAATTTTCAAAATATGGCACAAAATATGCGTGATCATCACTGCAAGCCTTGTGTCACGCCTGCGTAAGCATGTGCGCATACGTTGCTACCCCGCCCCTGCATGCTACAAGCTCTTCCCCCCGGGCACGACTGCAACTACTATGATGGCCACAAACAGCAGAACTATCACCACCCATATGCCTGCAACACAGACAAGAATTACAGGTAGTTAGAGCTGGCTATGAAATGAGCCCCGTCATGCGAAAATGGGTCTTATGTACGGACTGGTCAGGAGCAACTCTGTCCAGTTAAAAAAATACATGAATCCTTGCATGACTTCACACTGTACAGCTTAGCTCCAGAGCAGACAATGCGATTGCACATGATGGTATTGCTCTAAGCTGGCCGCATAAAGCATAAGAACCATTATGGCATGACGCGACTCATAAATCTTGACAACATTAGCATAATATTTTAGCTGTTTTAAGAATATATTATTGATTTTTCACCTATATAAATTCTCTGTTTTTTGTTGATGTAAATTGGGTTTAAAACAGGTATACGATTTTAATTGCAAAATTTTATTTAAACTCTCTTAAACCAACATATCAATATTTAACATTCCATTGAATAAAATTACTTAAATATCTTTGAATGGTAACATAAATCCAATGGTGTTTGCTGAAATGAAATTCATTCCAAACATTTTAAGCCAATACAGAAACATAACTCGCATCTGCTACCGAACCAAACATTGTGTTTTTGTGTTGACTGAACAATTCTGAACACTTATTGGCTGATTTCCCAACCATGTATATGTCTTTTTTAATAAAGGAGTTCTCTACTGCACACATGAACATAATTTGCAATTGCAGAAAACTCAAATTGTGTTGATGTTCTAGCGCTACTTCTAAACTTTAAATCTAGTTGATTTTTGGCAATGTCTTATCTGTTTAGACAAAAATCAATAAGATCGTATTAACTCGCTTTAATTACAACATAACAGCAATTTAGTGGGACATTCTTGTATCTTACTGGATTCCATAAAACAAAACTGAAACTAGTATATCCATGGTAACAGTTTAAAAAAATACATATGCAGAAAAGATCAGTGTTATGTTATTGTTTGCAAGCTATAAAAAAAATGAGCACATCTTTTTTTAATGACAATTGATAAAGAAATGGCCAAATAAATTATAATGATAATTTGCATCCATTGACAAAATAAATTTGGCAAATTTTCAGTGTGAGTCCTTTATACAGGACATACAATGTATTTCAAGTGTGAGTCCTTTATACAGGACATACAATGAATTTCAAGTGTGAGTCCTTTATACAGGACATACAATGTATTTAAAGTGTGAGTCCTTTATACAGGACATACAATGTTTTTCAAGTGCATACCGCAGGTTGCTGATTTCCGGTCCACGATTCGAATGTGACGTGTTTCTCTAATGAGTCTTTGGTTGCTCTGGTCAGTGTGGACGATAATATCATCCAAAATTTCTAAGAAAGAAAAGATTGCATAATTATTATACAATTAATTATACTGCAGTATGGAAATTTGCTTTTGGAATGTGGTAAATGTGAAAACAGGGCATAATGCATGTGCATAATGCTAGTCAGGGACGACATTTTCCGCTTTTATGGATTTTTTCAAAGGAAGTCGCTTCTCAACAAAAATTCTGTTTAGGCGGCAAGTTTCGCTCCTGATTGGCACTAATCTGGGACCACAGTCTACGCACATGCATTAAGCCTAGTTTTCTCAGAACAAGGCTCAATTTAACATAATACAGGACATCCTGTTTTATGTTGTTGTCATCAAAAAAACGATTTTCATTAAAACAGCAATTTGCTTGGTTGTGTTTAAACTTTAAACATTAACAATAGCTCAAGTGCACTTAATTAACATGTATACATGTATATATAACTGGAAAGTCAATTAACTGAAAATTATACAAGTAATATTGTAAGTAACCATTTTATGAATAAATGAACAGTTTTTGATCTGGCTATAGCAGTTGACAATTTATAATGTTTATAGTCAGAGCATTTTATGTTTTACTTAACAGCATCTAGTCATGTTAGACATAAATGCACTTACCATTTTGTTGGTCCACTTCATTACCGATGTCTAAGGCCATGTTCTTTTGTCGTGCTATCACTTCTGATAATGCATCCAATCCTCTGTCCTGCTCTGAAATTCAAGCCATCGAAGATAATAAATGCAACAAATCCATCATTTAATAAATGTTCTGGTATTATTGATTTTTATAAAACTTGGTAGAAGTAATTTAAAACAAGATGTGTTTGTGAAACACTATGACCCCTTTTGAGCGATTTTGACCCATATATTTGACCTTTGACCTTGAAGGATGACCTTGACCTTTCACCATTCAAAATGTGCAGCTCCATGAGATACACATGCATGCCAAATATGAAGTTGTAATCTTCAAAATTGCAAAAGTTATGGCCAATGTTAAAGTTTGCGCAATCAAACAAACCAACAGACAGGGCAAAAACAATATGTCCATATGGGACATAAAAAGACTTTTAAACAGTCACATGAGAATATGACACTCATTCTGGGAAATCTGGACTTAATGCATGTGCGTAAAGTGTCCTCCCAGATTAACTTGTGCAGTCCGCACAGGCTTATCAGGGATGAAGCTTTTACCTCTAAACTGGATTTTCAGTTAGAAGAGACTGTCTTAAAACAAAAAATTCTATCAAAGCGGAAAGTGTCTTCCCTGATTAACTGGTTTGGACTGCACAGGCTAATCTGGGACGACACTTAACGCACATGCATTAAGCCCAGTTTTCCCAGATTGCGCCTCATATTTACCCTTGATGATTTGCTGCTGCTGGCTGCGCAGTCCCGTGTTCTGGATGCCCTTGAACTCCTCTGGCTCCTCCTTTACACCCCAGGGGTCCGAGTCCAACCCACCAGCCATCAGCTGGGACCTGTACATAATCACTGATCATAATCACACTGAATGTGTGCTTAATCATAGTTTAAAATTTTGTTTTACTTATAACAATATATTGTGTTTAAATGTTTTGTGTTTTCTTAAGCATTATTGTATTTACTCCCTTGGGCTTATTAAGTTATAGAAACACTCTTGTGTCCAGTTTCTAGTGTTGAACATATAGCGTGTTTAGAACGGGTATTAAAATGTTCCCAAACCAGCAGTCATACCAGGAGCCGTATTCACCAATGTACCACTCCATCACTAGGCGGACACCACATGACATCCATTACTAAACTCTGACTGCATAAACAATATTTTTGACATGTACATGTATCACATTAAACATTGCACCCAGAAATTGCAGCAAACAAAGGACATATACTTACTTGCAATTTAAGTCAGCTTATTTTTACTTTAAGCAAAAATGTATCTGCTACAGGTTTAAACAAGATGTTACACACTTAAGTTTGTTAGAAATTTGTAACGTAATAAAGTTAACACATCCTGGTACCAATGGTGCAAAATTTGTTAAATAAGATTTTCTGATTGGGGTTGGTGGAAGGAATGGATTGGGGTTGGTGGGAGGAATGAGCTGTAGGAAAGTGACTAAATGAGCCTTGTTCTGGGAAAACTAGACATAACCCTTTGCATGCTGGGAAATTTGTCGTCTGCTAAAATGTTGTCTGCTGAATTTCTTAAATTAGCATTTTCTTTGATTTTTTTCAAATAATACTATCAGAATAGCAAACAGTTTGGATCCTGAGGAGACGCCACGTTCTGTGGCGTCTCCTCTGGATCCAAACTGTTTGCAAAGGCCTTCAAAATCCGGTTCCAGCGCTCAAAGGGTTAATGCATGTGTGTAAAGTACTGTGCGAACTGCACAGGCAAATCTGGGATGACAAATTACAAACATGCATAAAACCCAGTTTTCTAACAATGAGGCTCAATTTATTTACCAGTAAAGTCTTAACAAACCACTCAGTACCTGGCAACACCACCCTCATTTTTGAATGCTTCTTCAATCTGTTTCTCTTTGGTTATAAGCTGATCTATCATCACCTGCCTTCTGTCGATCTCTCTCTGAGTACTGCCATGTTATTAAGGAAATAATAGCAGTAACAAAGCTTACATTTAGCATAAATGCGTTGTTGTGTTTTGGTACTTAAATTGACAACAACAAATATAATCAGTAAATAAGTTATAAGTAAGCAAATAAAAGTTAAGTTTAGTGTTTGTTTATTATTGTGTCACCCATTGCGATTAAGGGCCGGTCAGTTTGACATATGAGACACCTTTACTTATGAACATCTTCACTCCTGAATCCTATCCTTTATCCCGGGCACTTGGCAGGAAGGCCATCCGTACTCCTCCATTGAACTAGATACTGGGTAAGGAACAGCCCATGTCAGATCTATGTCATGCCCTTTTGGGACTCCAACCTTTAACCTCCAGTTCAGTAGGTGAACGCCCAAACAACTATGCAAATAATGACAGCAAAGTAAATGGTTATTTATTATAATATTTAATTTAATATGTGTGTGATTAAATATTACAGTGTACTATAGCATTATGGATAAAAACTGAAGCAGATTTAAAACTAGTATGTATCAGTGGTCATCCTAGACAAATTTAGGAACAAGTGACTTCTATTACTGAATTTAGGAACAAGTTTAATGACAACTATCAACTAATGGAGGCCTGAAAATGTTGTACATAGAAGCCAATCTTTCTATGTATTTGCTGATAAATTAATCAGTTACTATGGCCACAAGACTGTAGCAGTAATACTCCACAGAATGCATCTAACAGAATCATTTGAATGCAAAACTTTTTCTCTCTTTTTTTTTTTAAATATCCTTGCTTGAGAGATATACTGGTAATTCTTATCCATTTCAGACAAAGTCAATATAAAATTCGTGATTATGATATAAATGTTACGAAAGCTTATATTAAAATGCTTTGTCAAATTGCATGTCACACTGGATGAATATAAATGTTCACCTTTGAAATCATTGAATTCTTGTCTGTCATAACAATAATTTAAAGTTTAGTTGAACAGTCAGAGATCATCAGGCAAAACATACAATTTGCAAAAGTAATCATATCAAACTATCATTGAACTAACAGTTTGGTTGGTTTTCCAACAAGAAAACATGTTCACTTGCTTATGTGTGTATGTAAAGTATATCTATATTTCATGTGAATACAATGTAATCATCATGACTTTGGGGAAGCAGTTTGTTTCTGTTTAAGAGTAAATCCAGTTTCTTGCCTTGCTATGGAATTAAAATTGGCTGACCCCAGTAAATCTTTGGTTCACAGCCGACTTTGCACATGGAACATTCACTTTGAAAAATGTAAGCAAAGTCCGGAGCAGTGATATTCAATGATGCATTACAAATTTTCTCAAGCTGGCAGTTTTTGTTGTTGATTGATTATGTATATTAATTGCAGTGGTGTTACCTTCATAATCAGATATTATGCGAGTAGTGAACATGAGGTTGCATTTCAATTTTTGATTGTTATAGTGTCCTAAAAACTGATGGCTGATCGGCCCAGTTTTCTTGGTATTTGTACATTGTCTACGGTCCACCGCTTAGCATGGGTGACTGCTTTTTCCCAATTTAAAGTAAATAGACGCTCATAAAAAGCTGCAATCAAAGATACATGTGGTAGGATGATGTGGCTTTTATCAAGTTATTTTTCAACCGCTCAGCATCACTTGAGAACTGCTTCATTGATGATCTAATCTTTGCAGAAAGCTTTAATATAAACATAAAATTATATTACCAGGAATTAAGAAAAATTTACTCAATGATTCCACAATGTAGAATACCAATGTAATTAAATATTTTTACATTTCTTATTTGTGTCGTGTTCTGAGGAAACTGGACAAAATGCATGTGTGTAAATTGTCATCCCAGATTAGCCTGTGCAGTCCGCGCAGGCTAATCAGGGACGACAATTTCCGCTTTTATGACATTTTTCGTTTAAATGAAATCTCTTCTTAGCGAAAATCCAGTTTAGGCCGAAAGTGTCGTCCCTGATTAGCCTGTGCGGACTGCAAAGGCTATTCTGGGACGACACTTTACGCACATGCATTATGCCCAGTTTTCTCAGAACACGACTAATTTATGAACATTGATTGGAATATGAAAATAAGCAGTAAATTAAATTACGTATTTTATTAAAACAATTATTTTATACACCACATATTTATTTTAATACAATTTTGAGTAGAAGACTCATTTGAAACATTTAAATTGCTAACTTAGTAGCTATCAGTTCAGTTTTAATATTTTTATTCACAAAAACTCACAAAATCACTTGCATCAATACCTTTGTGTACGGAGTACTTGTCCGATTGTGCTTGTTTCTTTCGTTT